>OU343225.1:50813841-51317894 GCA_910596185.1 Chrysanthemum makinoi
TTTGATGTAATGGGCTGCTCAGAACCTCTATTTTCTGCGTTTAACGGGAAAAAAATGTACAAACTAGTTCGAACTAGCTCTTGGACTTGGCGGGCTAGGTCACCTAAACCTATTACTCTGTCCATAACATGACTTTTATGGCTACTTTTTCCAATATAACTCTGAACTTTACCCTTTCTTTCATGGAACTAAAATATTCGTCACATACCTCATCCAATGTAGGTGTCAGGATTTGGAAACTCTTCTAGTGTCTAAAATCTTCCCATAAATCTTTTTTGGCTGAAGCATCGAGTGATTCACTTAATTTTCTCGGTGATTTAAAACTACATTGAGCCCTATTCAAAAGGTTCTTGACTTATTGCGGTCTTGTTGGTAGAAACTTTACCGATAGAAGGAATGTCAGAATCAATCGGCTGAAACTTTCTAAGAGGACTGACAGTTAACTTTGGAAACTGTTGTCTGCTGCAGTTTGTAATTACTGATTTTGGCGCGCTTGAGACATTTGAGAGATTTTGCTTTCTTTGTCCAGATTCTCTGGCCAAAACACCTAGTCCGGTAAGCGGGAATTTGGAACTGTTACTAACTGAATAGTGTTGTGTTGGAAGAGTCCCATCTGCATTTAGCAATAATAACAACCAGTTAACATGGGAATGTCTACATCTTAACCTCCCCCAAACACCGGAAACGGTATTGGGTAGGTGGAACACGGTATTGGGAGTTACTTTAGTGAATATTGGAATGATAAACAAGCATTCGTGATATTAATTAGCACACTGGTTTAAGATACGTCTTACTGCAAATTAGTTTATGGAATCTTATAAATCATAAAATTACTGCATATTTAAGCGTTTATGTCTGTGCTAAATACAGTAATGAGTTACAAAGTGGGATGATGGATTGCATAAAATATCCCCTGTTAATAAACACAATCTCATTTCGTTATTCAGATATGAAAAATCATTGGTAACCGTCCAAAGGGGTTGTAAGTTGTAGCCAAAGTGCCCAACGGCACCAATTACCTAAATACACCAGACTTGCTACATTCTCATAAGACTAACTGAATAGATTACACAATAGACACAATGAAGTAATCAACGGTTACTCGTAAGTCCATCCACCACAACATACAGAAACTAAGTCCAGTTTTTCGTTACTATTAGAGTTCAAAATAATGTCATTGGCTGCCCCCGATAAGAAAAACAGAATCACAAACGTTGTTTTTCTCTTTATGAAATCAAATTGAACCTCTTGAAAAAAGCATTAGTGGTGCTTAGGATTGCTCTTAATATCGTTTTGAAACGCAAATAATCAGCTTAATCTTAGTGTCTGGAACTGATTGTGATCATGATATCATTTATAGACAAAGTATTTCAAAGTTTTTGCTTATTCACACTTGATTAGATACTTGACCATGCGGGTGTGTTTGGTTGGGAGGTATGGGAATGAGGGAATGATGATGACTATGATTGTACATGTTTGGTTGACATATATGGGTTTCAAGTTATGGACTCATTCCTTAATAATTTCCATACTCCATACCACTCACAAGAGGTTGGTTTAGATCCATTCCATTTAATCATTCTACCCTACAATGAAACATATACGGATTGTGATTCCGAAACTTATACCAAACATATAGGATTGTGATTCTGAAACTTATACCGATTGATAATCAGCATTACCAAAGTAACACTAGCACAACTAAAGGGTTCCTATGAAAAACTGTTAATTGGCTTATTAAATTTGCTAATTCGCTCACGAAATCATAAAAGCAGTTTGGATAAGCAATCCCGAAACTAGATAAAAACGCAATAATAAGATAAACAAACAAGATCAATAAAAGAATCCCAAACATCCCCTGATCTGCATCATATCATAACTAACAAAGCAACTCTAATAAACAATCACATTAAACAAAAATAGTATCATATACCCTTAGCCGAACAACCGAATCCAATCAATCCACTGTACTCTTACCAGAACCCGAACCCGACCCGACAACCCCCTATCCTCCACCCTTCTCTTCCCATTTTGACCCGCTTTCTACCGGGTCATCATTTTGAATTTATCAAAGTATCCACTTTTTTACCGGGTCATCATTTTGACCCGCTTTCTACCCAAAACAAACAAACCACATATTGGGGGTTTTCGAATTCCTTGTGGTAGTGTCGCAATTAATTAATCAATCAATCCAATAATAGATGATTAGATTAATTAAATCCATTAAGTTCATACCAATATGACCCAATTATTTGACCTTCAATTATTATGCCTAACAAATATTTAAACTTGTTTGAGGGCTTAAGGGTTTAAACTTTAAATCCATCTAATTTGGAGGTATGACAAAAGAGGTCCTTCAACTCTTTCCTTTTCTTCATTTCTTAACCCTTTTAGTCTTGTGGCCAAAGTGTGAAAAACCAAAACTTAAATAAAAAAAATACTAACTTCATTTTTCTCTCGGGTTGTCTTCTTGACCCACTTACAAGTTACAACCAAAGTATGACCCGAATCATAAGTGACCTAGTTTAAGGTCGTGAACTGCACAAACTGAGCTCCAACATTAACCAATAATAAATTCATATAAAAAAATATGTGTAGTTAGAATTAAAAAAACCTTTCTCTCTCTTCCAACAACCCCCTAACTAATTTTTCTCCATTTTTCACCGTTAAAAAACCTTAAAAATCCTCAATTACACTGGTTCTTGACCGTAATTCATAATTCTAAACCGTGTGATCAATATAGTTTTCAATTCTACACCGATCTATATTTATTTAAGGCAACAGTTAACAATCCTAGGCCTGATATGACCAGCAAATTTTATGACTAATGGAAATATAGGTTTGAGTGTCAAAATTAGATAACATTCGGGTTAAGTTTTATTTTTCAAAACCGGATAGACCTGATCCGATAAGCCTCTAACCCGACCCGATAACCGATTTGACACCCCTAGTCACAATAAGACTCATTGTATGTTCTCAACGAAGATTCAAAATGACATGATGCATGTTGTGTTTCACTAGTCACATTTAATTTAGCGGATAGTTTAGTTATTTAGGTTGCAAATGTTGCTAAAATCTAGTTTGTTTGTAATTTAATTACTATATCATCAATATCTCTTGTTTCGTATTTCTAATAAATATGGTGAACTATGGTTTTATTTGGAATAAAAATATAACAATACATGTATATAATAAAGATTTTATAAAAGGATAATATATATACAAACTCACTCATAAGTTAAAAGTTATATTTGTAAAGTTCATATGCTAGAGACAAGCTTATTGGGTCCAAAATACCAAAATAACTCATATTTACACTAAAGAAAAAAACCACCATATTTTTACAAGCAAATATAAAAATAGCACATTTTTTGCAAAAAACTCTATATATGCATGGCTACATTAACATGGTAGATGTTGAAATAAATAAATATGCATATTTAGAACGGTATTTTTCATGTTAAAAAAAAAGGACGGTATGTTTCACAATTGTGTTATTTTTCCATGGTACATTTTGGTACCCATGTATTTATTCGACTTTCAACAACCTTAAATTCTCGGTTTTGTGACCACATTGTTATGGGTTTTTTTTTTTATCTGTGGTTTGCTTTCAAATCGCATACCAAGCCTAATTTCATTCCTTGATTCATTCCAAAAATCAATGTGAATGTTATCTTCATGCACGTGTCTATCATCATCATTATAATCTCCAACGTCGTTCATAAATTTCATCACTCCTTCGCCATATGAATGAAATTCCACTGGGCTTTCACCTAAGCCATCATCAGAATTTTCTCCAATTTTACTTGAAGTATCTCTTTCATCTTTACTTGAATGTGAGTCTTCTTGCTCGGCAAACCCATTATAAGTCTTGTTACTATCAATAGCGGCCGTGAATGTGTTTGGACTTGTGAAGCTACATAAAAGATCAAGGAAACTTGTGTTATCTGGAGTCGAAGCCATAAGGTATTTGTTTGAATGAGAAATTATTAATTGATATGGATAAATTGGTTACAAGCTGAAAGGAAAGTAGAAAAATAAAATCTTGTTACAAAAGAATATAGAGAAGTGAGACAATTAATTTCGTTAGGTGAAGTTGTTACAATGATATTAAAATAGAAGGTTGAAGTAATGCGTTGCTTTCTACTTTGTGTAAGAACTTTAGGTGACACATTTAATGAAAGAAATAAAGATAGATAATGAGAAATATAGGAGGTTGAAGTAATCAGAAGAATGAAAGGAAAATGATTTAATGCCCATTTTGTAACTCAACAATAAATGAACTCTACTACAAAATGATAATAAAAAGTTTGGGAGGAAAAGGTACAGCTGAGAGTGACATTTGGAGGGAGCATTTTTGTTAAAAGGGGAGGGTATCCTACGCCAAGAGAGGCGTTTTCCCGGAAAACGCAACCCGAGCACACCACAACCACATCGGGCCTCGCGTTTTCACGTCCTGAGCCGTCACGACTAGCACAAATGTTCCCGGAAAACGTGACCCGACGGTGCGAAGAGGGTACCGGTGCTAGCTTTTTTCCCTTTTTTTTGGTGTTTTCCCTTTTGTTTTTTGTGGTGTTCTCTGGGTTTTATGGAGGAATAAGGTGGGATTCGGGTGCAATTGTTTGTAAAATGGAGAGTGTTTTGAGGAACATCAAACAGAATGTAAAATCTAGAGTGTTTGTAAAAGGGAGGCGTGCAAAAACCATGTAAAAGGGAGGCGTGCAATAACCGTTAAATGATACTATATGTTCTTATGTCGTACTTGTTACTTTGTTTTGCTATGGGCCACAGCCCAATGGAAATTTGTTATACAACTGGAACAATTCAAATCCATAAATATAATATAACTTCCTTTTACTTGCAAACACTCTCATTTTGGTAACAGTAATACTCTGTAGCATGTTAAGTTTACATAATTCACCGATATATAAGGATGCCCATTTAATTTAATGTACTTTTTTGGTGTATTTGTTTTTTATTAATACAAATTTTAATATTAGTTAAATATGTTAGTTTATTTAAATGTGTTTAAATAAATGAAAAAAATAATATGTGAGGTTTAATTTTGCATGACGGCACCAAAAGCTCGTGTTATAGGAAGGATGAGATTTTTAGTGTTATGGTGAATTTTGGTGTTATGGTAAAAGTCTTTGATGTGTCAACACTTTTCACCACGACACCAGCATGACGGCACGAGGATACCTAGTGCTCTAACAGAAAAACATAGAATGAGAACAACATGTATAAATAAGCATAGTGTTGTACAAGTTTTAAAAAACAAGCACACAATAGGAATTGACTCCTTAGAGTGACCTTAAGAAAACAATAGCATATGAATGAAATTTAGAATGTTTTGAAAACACTTAACAAGAAAGCTTATTAGGAAAAGCTAATGTATTTTGTTTCAACGAGGCCACATCCTATCTATCTATACTCTATACTACATATAAAAGTAAAATGGTCAATGTGGAAAAGTGAAAAGTCAATATGTGAAATGTGGAAAAATTTATATTAGTTAAGAAAAAACTTAAAACATCACAATAAATGAAACTTTATATTAACGGAATGTTTTGAATCTCTATTATGGCAACACTTAAAAGGAAACTATTAATACAAATTGAAAACCAGGTTGACCCGGGGTGCTTCAAACCTGACGGGTTGACCCGATTTAACTTGACCCGTTTTTTCGACCTAACCGTTGGGTTGACCCGGTTTATATTGACTCGTTTTTCGACCAGAACGGTTCAACCGATTGAACAACTCGGGTCGAACAGGGTTTCAAAACATTATGTTTAATCCTCAAAATTTTGTTATTTTTCGTTTATAACTCATCAACTTTTTTTTATCATTAAAACTATCTGTCGCTATAAAATCTCGTTACTATGCACGGGTACTCGTCTAGTTTGTATAATACGCCTACTTCAAAGTGGATGATTTAGATCTATTTTACATCAAGTGAAAAATATTTTCCAGGAGATAGCCCATAAGTAAGGTTGAGCATCAAAGGTCCAAAACCGAATCGGACCGACAAAACCGACCGAACTGACAAAAACCGAGCCGACAGCCTGTCGGTTCGGTTTCGGTTTCATGTTTTACATGTTTTCGGTTTTGGGTCGGTTCGGTTCGGCCCAAAACCGACAAAAACATACCTAAATACACCTAAACCGAACCGAACCGACGACCCGACACAAAACAAAACCGCGACCCGACGGCCCTGTCGGTTCAGTTTCGGTTAGGTTTTCATGAATTTCGGTTTTCGGTTTTATCGGTTCGGTTCGGGTCGGGTCGGTTTTGGACCGATGCTCAGCCCTACCCATAAGTAATCCAGTTTTGAGTTTAAGAAACCACAAGTATTTGGTTGACCACATTACTTTCTACTCTTACGTCCAAGTGTATTTTATTTCTTTTCAATCTCAAAAAGAGAAGAAATTATGAACACCACCGGTCAACGTTTTATGAAAATCTTACGTGATATAAATATAATAATTTACATCGACATCGCAAAATTATGAGTGAGTTGTTGAGTGAACTAATTTAGTATGAATTCCATTTAGTTGAGATTCGAGTCGCAAAATGAAACAACACAATGATACAACTGGTGTCAAGTCCTTGTACGCTGTCATCTTCCGCAATTTTATGATAAAATTACAAACGTTTTAGACTCTATAGTATCATAACAGTATCACTTTACGTGGTCAATGGTGCATGGTTTTAGTTATAAGCAACGATTTGTGCTAGCTGAGTTTTATCATGTCAAAACAGTTTTCCAAATTGTACATTCTACATTTTGTTGCCGAACCATGGAAATACACAATATGACTACTCAATGGCTTTCATAAATATTCTGATAATTTCTTATCACTGATGTTTGTTGATACAGTTCCCTGTAAATCTCAGGGACATTTGACGAAAGCCAATAGTTTGACTCAAAAGTCAAATAATTATTATGTTTAATGATTTCAACCAAATGTAGAGATTTTTTTTATGTAAATCAAAAGTTTATTACAATCTTATATCACTTAGAACACTTTATTAAGTTTAATAATAAAACTCTGACCGTTTTCATCAAGAACACAGTTTGACTTTCTAAGAAGTCAACTGTTTTTGTCGAGCTCCATTAATTAAACCAAGTTTAAATTCGTATTGATTAAAAAGTAGTAGTACAACATCAAGTTGAGGCTACACCTTAATTTAACAGCATATTAAAAAATTATTACTGAAAAACACTTTTAAACACTTCTTAAATCTTTACAAGTAATAATAATTTAGGAGTGTACCAGAGAATACTATCAATAACCATAATCTCCAATCAGCAATGATCCTTTTCTTCCATACTGTGACGGGATGCGGAGTCTAAGCACATGTGCGAAAGTATAGGCAACACAATGATGAACAATAGAACCTTTATTCAGATCTAAGCTGCAATAGTCAGCTTAGATTAAGTTTACAATAGTATCCAAATGTTACAAGATTAGATTAATGTCAATAAGACAATAATCATGTAAATGTAAAGACAAGACAAGATCGGTGAAATGATCAGAAAGAAGAGAAGAGAGTGATACAAAGACTGCACACTCAAGTGTTTCTAACCCTAGAATAAGGGACTTATTAAATAGGAGATTAAGTTACACTAAGACCCCTCTAACGGCTATAAAATGCTCATCGGCCAGAAACAGAAAAGTCAGCTGAGAAATGATAATCTTGAAACTTTAAACCACTAATGCTTTGTCCATGTTTAACCCCTGTAATAAGCCTGAAATGAACATAACTTGAAAGCCATTAGCAATTGATAGAATGATATGTTTGCCACATAATATTACCCCAAAATTTAACATTCCCCTTAATCGATGAGCAAACATATCAAACAATATCAATTTTCACACAAAATTTATCTTGATAAACAGGGAGATTTTTAGTGAGAATGTCTGCAGTTTGGTTTGAAGAGCCAATCTTTTTAGCACTTATAACACCTCTTGCAATTTTCTCCCTGATGAAGTGAACATCAATTTCAAAGTGTTTTGATCTTTCATGGAAAGCATGGGTTGACGGCAAGTTGTAAGCGATTTGTTATCCAGAAAAAGATTAACAGGGAGATTAATATCAACTTTTAGATCTTTTAATATCTTTTGAATCCAGATGATTTCACAAGCAGCAGTAGACATAGATCTATACTCGCTTCGTGGAAGATTTTGAAAGAGTGTTTTGTTTTTACTTTTCCATGAGATCAAGCAGTCATTAAAGAAAACACAATAACCTGTGACGGATTTTCTGGTTTTCTTGCATTTGGCCCAATCAGCATCACTATATCCTGCAAGATGATTTTGAGTGCTGAAATTGTACCTTAGACCTTTTCCTGAAGCTCCGTTTAGATATCTCAGAACATTGAGGGCACATTCGGATGAGATTTCAAGGAGAGTGCATGTATTGTGCCAGAACTGAACTGAGTATGAGATGTCGTCTTGTATGGGTGAGATAGATAAGTTTCCAAAGTAACTTCGATAACGTGATGTTGTCAAGCAAGGGATCATCGGCCAGTGGGAATGTATGGAAGGACAAAATTGGGTTCCATAGGAGTAGACACAGGTTTGCACCCAAGAAGACCAAATTCTTGAGAAGTTCAAAACAGTATTTTCTTTGGGAGAGACAAATGTCATTCCCAGTTTTAAAACCTCAATGCCAAGAAAATATTTTAGATTTCCCAAGTCTTTGATATGAAATTTGGATTTTAGAAATTCTTTAAAAGGATTTATCTCATCAATACAGTTTCCAGTAAGAACAATGTCATCCACATAAACAAGCAGAGCAATAAACTTGTTATTCTCTGTGTTGGTGAACAAAGAGTGATCATTAACAGATTGGACAAAGTTGTTTTCCTTTAAAACACTGACAAGCTTTTCATTCCATTTCCTGGGAGCTTGTTTTAGGCCATATAGAGATTTGACAAGTTTACAAACTTTATTCTTATTGTTCTCATTACAGAACCCCTTGGGGATGGTCATATAGATATCCTCATCAAGATCTCCATATAAGAAGGCATTGTTAACATCAAGTTGAAAAAGAGGCCATTTATTTTTTACAGCTAAGGCAATAAGACATCTAACAATAGACATTTTCACAACAGGAGAAAAAGTTTCATCATAGTCTATCCCTTCCCTTTGGTTATAGCCTTTAACAACTAATCTAGCCTTGTATCTATCAACTTCACCATTGGCTTTATATTTGATTTTAAAGATCCATTTGTAGCCAATAGGAGTTCTATTAGGAGGTAGAACAGTTATATCCCAAGCATGGTTTTCATTTAAGGCCTCAATTTCAGAGTTCATAGCATCAACCCAATTACTATCAAGGATAGCTTCTTCATAAATGTAGGTTCAATACTTTTATTTAGACTAGAAGCAAAGCAGTAATTATCTTTGTTAAGATTAGAGTAATTAACAACCTTTTCAACACCATATTTGACTTTTCCTTCAACAATAAAGTCATTAAGATTACTGGGCAACTTAGAAACTCTGGTTGACCTTCTAGCAGTAGTGGTTGGCAAGCCTCTTTCTTGTTTAGTAGAATCAGGTGATGTATCAGCAGAATCAGAAGATGCATCAGCAGGATGTGATTCTTGAGATATGATGCCCTCAGGTTGTGTATTATCATCTATAGATGTTGCAGCCGGTTCATCAATCCTAGTAGGATGACTTGCCACTGTGCCATCATCATAGGATGTCACTCTCCCTTCATCATTGGGACTTGTTTGTGAGTCAAAGAAATTTTTGTGATTTAAATCTTTAGGCACATAAGTTTCAACAAAAGGTTTTGACAGAGAATTTTTCATTTTGAAGGGAAAAAAG
The DNA here is from genome assembly GCA_910596185.1 of Chrysanthemum makinoi. Lineage (NCBI taxonomy): Eukaryota > Viridiplantae > Streptophyta > Magnoliopsida > Asterales > Asteraceae > Chrysanthemum > Chrysanthemum makinoi. Next base: position 50,823,684 of record OU343225.1, read on the forward strand.
GTTCATAAAATTTGACATCTCTGGAATAAAAGATATTTTTTTTTCTAGGCTCAAGAGTTTATAGCCTTTTTTCTCATTTGAGTAACCAATAAGAACACTTTTTTCAGACCTACTACCAAATTTATCAGAGATGTTGAGAATGGTGGCATAGCATAAGCAGCCAAAGACTTTAAGGAGAGAGAGTGAAGGGTCATGCCCATACACAAGGAAGAAAGGGGACTTGCGGACAGAATGAAGAGGGTAACATGTTTATGACATATGCAGAGTTAGAACACATTCAGGACAAAGATATAGAGGTAATTCCCCCTGAAACATAAGGGATCTAGCAACATTAAGAAGATGCCTATGTTTCCTTTCTGCAATACCATTTTGTTGTGGTGTATAAACACAAGAGGTTTGATGTAGAATTCCTTTTTCATGATAAAATTGTTGAAGTTTATTATTGACAAATTATGTCCCATTATCACTTCTAAAAACCTTGACATTGTTTTCAAATTGATTTGATAGCATATGGGTAAAGTTAACAATGGAAACATAAACATCATCCTTCCCCTTAAGCATATAAACCCACACTGCCCTGGAATAGTCATCAACTATGGTTAAAAATATTTGTAACCATCTCTGTGTGATTTTATATGGTCCTCATACATCAAGGTGAACAAGTTGACCAATTTTAGTGGATTTATGTTCACTTAGAGGGAATGGTTCTCTGGTTTGTTTAGCTTTATTACAAGTATCACAGAGATGATCAGTTCGGATGAACTATTAAATTTAAGAGTGGGTTTAAGTATGTGTAGGACTTGGTCAGAAGGATGACCAAGTCTTTGATGCCAGAGATTTCTAGAAACATGACAAACGGATATGCAGTTATTAGAAGCAATCTTACATGTAGAATCAATATCAAACATATATAACCCATTGCATTGTTTACCAATCCCACAATCCTTTTTTGATGTAAATCCTGTATATAGCAATTAGATTCATTAAACCCAACAAACATCTTGTTGTCTCTAGAAATCTTATGAGCGGATAGCAAACCGACATTGTACTCAGGAACAACAAGAACATAAAAAAAAGTTAGGTCATGATTGACCTTTAAATCACCAATTTTAGTAATTAAGGCCTGAGTACCATTGGGATGTCCAACAGTTAGGCCAAGATTTGAAATGTTAACAACATTGATTAAAAAATTCGACACAGTCATGTCTTTGATTTGCACCGAATCAACAATCAAACCAAGGCTGATGTTTCCGGATAAGGATTTAGTGTTTTGTTAAAAAACTTGTTGAAGTTTACATTAAACTTGACCGCCATTAAAGAAGGTTCTGAAAAATTTTACCGCCAAGTTGGCATTAGTAGATGACACATTGTTGTCATTGAGAAGACTCATAAGTCTTGAGAGCTGTTCATTAGACAAGGAGACAGGAGAGTTGCTAGCACTATTATCAGTGACGCGATTAGTTTCAGCAGAAACATTGTTACTGCTGAAAGGTTTACCATTAAAATTTCTTTTAGCATATCCAGAAGGATAGCCAACAAGATCATAACATCTATCAACGGTATGACAGGTTTTTTGCAATTGGTACATTTGAGGTTCATGTTTGGTCCTCTGCTATTAGAAGCTGTTACCAGTAAAACCGAAACTTTGTTGTTAAAACCTCTTTTGTTATCAAAAATTTTTCCACCATCGAAGTTTTTGCGCAAAAGCGTAGCATTGGGTTTAGCAGAGCTATTCCCAGATGAAACATTTCTGTGAGATTCTTCTCAGAGACAACAGAGAAAGCAGTTTTGACATTAGGTAAAGGATCTCGGTTAAAATATATGCTTACGATGGGAACATAGGATTCATCAAGACCCATAAGAAATTGCATTAACTTGATTAGTTGATTGTGTTTTTCAAAATGTTTTGCGTCCTCACAAGTGCAGGGAGGCAAGCTAATCATACAATCAAATTGTTTCCATAAAGAGTTAAGATTGTTATAGTAATCAGCAAGAGAGGACCCACTTTGAGTAAGAGAGTTTATATTTTATGCAAATTAAAAAATAGTGAACCATCAACTTTATCATAAGTATCTTTTAAGATCATTCCACATTTCATAGCGTTTTAGCATAAATAGCACCAGAAATAGTTCAATTTGAGAGAGTTGAGAATCCAAGTAACCCACAAAGAGTTACAAGTATCCCATTGATTAGCAAGACTAGGGTTTGAATCATTTCTTATGCAAGTACCATCAATAAACCCTAACTTGTTATGGTTCCTTAAAGCAAACGTCATGGCCATATTCCATATTTTATAATTTTCAGTTCCAGTGAGTTTAATGGAAATAATGGGAGTACCATTGGTATTGTTGGGGTGTAAATACAAAGCATCACCAAAGGATAAGCTTTTCTCAGTGGAAGAACCACCACCACCAACATTATCATCACCAACAACCATAATATAAACAATAAGACAGACAGATATAATAAGGCAGACAAAGAAATCACTGAGAGATAAGAATAAGAGTAAATAGACAAGTAGATAAGACTTTGTAATAAGAAACAACAAGCACCAAGCCTGTGGACTAGGGTAAACAGGCAGTATTCGTTCCACTCAAAGGTGGCAGATCAAGATGTTAGTCTACCCGTTTGCACCCACAAAGACTTAAGTATTGTATGTTTAAAGAAGAGATAAGACTTAGACTTACAGAGAAATATCACGGAAGAACAAATCACAATCACCCTAGATTCACTTAGTCTATGGCAAATTGTAAACAGAAGATAACCAGTGATTACGCCAATAGCAATAACCCCAAACCACACCTTTGTTGCCAAGAGAATCAATGAGCCTACGCTCGATACCATGTGCGAAGTATAGGCAACACAATGATGAACAATAAAACCTTTATTCGGATCTAAGCTGCAATAGTAGCAGATTAAGTTTAATAGTATCAAATGTTACAAGATTTGATTAATGTCAATAAGACAATAATCATGTAAATGTAAAGACAAGACAAGATCACTGAAATGATCGAAAGAAAGAAGAGAGAGTGATACAAAGACTGGACACTCAAGTGTTTCTAACCCTAGAATAAGGGACTTATTAAATAGGAGATTAAGTTACACTAAGACCCCTCTACGGCTATAAAATGCTCATCCAGCCGAAGCAGAAAAGTCTTCGAGAAGAAATGATAATCTTGAAACTTTAAACCACTAATGCTTTGTCCATGTTTAACCCCTGTAATAAGCCTGAAATGAACATAACTTGAAAGCCATTAGCAATTGATAGAATGATATGTTTGCCACAGAATATTACCCCAAAATTTAACACACATGTAAACAATCAACAATACCTGAGGAAAAAAATCATAAACAAATTATTTCCAGCTGAAAAAAAAAACGATTGAATGTTAAAATAAACTGTAAACATGAAAAACAAAAAAAATGTTAAACAAATTTTATATTAATTTCATCCCTACTTTAGCACACGAAAAAAAACGGCCATTCATGTTTATAATTAATCAAGTCCCACTAATGAGCATAAACATAATTAACATGATATAGATTACAATGCATGAATAAGAAATGTCGCATTTTGGACCAGCAAAGTCATGTCGGGTTTCAACTAGAGTAAAGCTGGAACTAGGCTTAACAAGAAGAACAACAAAAATTGCACAATGTGATTGACAAAACAGCACAAATAAACGGCTAAAATCATTTGTTCCAGACTATTTCACTATGTGCCTAGAAAGAAGTTCGATATAACGTAATGAAGAAGTGTTTCAGCACCAAAGCTTGGGGCCATGTCCTGTACGGTATCATCTTCCGCAATTTTATGATAAAAATACAAACCTTTTAGACTCTATAGTATCATATCAAAATCACAACATATTACCTACGTAGTCAATGGTGACATTGTTTTAGTTATAAGCAACATTTTACGTTAGCTCGGTTTTACCAAGTCAAAACTGTTTGTCAAATTGTACATTCTACATTTTGTAGCCCAACCATGGAAAAACACAATATGACTACTCAATGGTTTACAAAAACATAAACGGTTCAAGCCCTGATAATTTCTTATCACTGACATATGTTTTTCAGTTCAATTTCATAAAAATCTCAATAAAATTCAATGAAAGCCAATAGTTTGACTCAAAAAGTCAAATGCTTTTATGTTTGATGATTTCATCCAAATGTTGATCTTATGTATGTGAATCAAAACTTGTATATGATCTTAAGTCGCTCATAACACTTTCTTAAGTTTATTATTAATATGAACATCTCCAGCATCGATAGATTTATGTTCTTTTTCACCAAGAAATCAGTTTGACTTTCTTAGAAGTCGACTAAGTTTATTGAACTCCATATATTAACTTATCTAACTTCAAATTCTACTATGATTTACAGTAATTAGTACAAAATCCAAGATGGGGACTATAGTGCAATCTAAAAGTGTAATAAAAAGTACTAATATAGCAATATTGAACGATAAAAGAGTTTGACTTTATGAAGAAGTCAAGTGTGTTTATTGAACTCCATGAATTAAACTATCTGACTTGTATTCTTTATAGATTAATCTAACTATGTATTATAAAGTGCTAATATTGAAAGATAAAAGTCAAACATAACTTTAAACATTTATGTACAAAAAATCATACGTTCAGAGTGTGCCAGAGAAAACTATCAGTGACCAAAACAGATTGAGCGACAGTGATCCTTTGCTTCATTTAAACAACGGGGTGCAGTGTATAATCACATGAAAACAATCCACAATGCCTGGGAAAAAAATCATAAACAATTATTTCAAGTTAGAAAAAATAATGACTGAATGTTAATAAGTAAATGTAAACACGGAAAATGGAAGGAAAAAAAACTCAAAACAACAACTATGAACCGTAGATGAGTTTCGGTAGATTACCTTGTGTGCTGATTGGCATTGCTTCTGACTTACCAAACCATCTAATTACAAAAAGTGGTACAAATGTTAGGATCCATAGTAAAACACATATATAACATAGACACATTAGTCGTTGTCATGTAAGGCGATCAACAAAAAAATAGAGACAGAGAATGTACCTGTTACATTAGTTCTGCATGTAATGGGCTCTTTCGGTCTGTTAACTCGTCATTTATCGCTTCTGCTTATATATCTGCCATGAGTATAGCTTGTAGACCTTTGGTGATGTAAACACATTTTATCTTACCCATGATGTTTGGAATATCTAAAACGGTTACAACTGTTATGATTAGCGTCTCTAAAGATTCTATTTGGCCAAGATCATCAGGTAACTTCTGAAGAAGAAAACATGATTTAAGTTCGAGAGACTTGAGATGTTTCAACTTACAAATGCTATCTGGAAGATGTTTAATCTCTGTAGATGAAAAGGTCAGCTCCTCTAGAAATTCTAACTGGTCAAGGTCCTGGGGTGATTCTGTAATACTGCCTTCAAGTGTAAGCTTTCTTATACAATGTAAACTACAGATGCTTCTTGAAAAACTCTCAAGGTTTGTACAAGCACACAGACCAAGAGAAACTAGCCTTTCAAGATTTCCAAACGATGAAGCCAGATCTTCTTTATAATAACATTCAAACCGAAACTTTGGAGAATCATTGTCGGAGTGCAATGGGCAAACATCTGTGGGTTCTACAATCAGATGTAACTCAGATAAAGAACCAGCTGAGGCTGGTTGATGCCGTTTGTCAAACACAAAAGACTTAAACCTCCCACAACCACTTAAGTCTAAGAAGACAAGCTTTTTCAGACATCCAATGGGAGCATTAATTTCCACCAAATCATAACAATTTTTAAGTTTTAACTTTTTGAGATTTGGAGTCAGCCCAAGGTCAAGGGTCCTCAACTTTGAATCACTGAGGTTGAGCTCTTGGAGCTCTAGACTTTCATCAGGCATTTTAAGCTCTATCAAATCATTACAGCTTTTGAGTTCTAGCTTCTTAAGAGTTGGAGTATTCCCTAGGTGAAGGTTTGTCAGCTTTGAATAACCGATGTTAAGATATTCGAGCTTTGAATGATGATGAGCAGGCATATGAAGCTCTACGAAATCATAACAATAAATAATAGTCAACTGCTCAAGATTTGGAGCCAACCTAAGGTCAAAGGTCCTCAACTTTGACTTCGTGATTTTGAGGAACCTGAGCTTATGAAGAGCCTAACATAAGCACAAAAAAACAATTAATATTGGTGCAGTAACAAACCAATAGATATATAGGATCATAATGAATCATGAAAAAACAACAAATTAACCATTATTCTACCTTTCCTTCTCCATCTTCCCAAAGTTGAACAATTTTGCTGTGCCATATGTAAAGTTCAACAAGATATTTTCCTTGAAATGTATTCGGTAAACTCGAAAAAGGAAATCCAACCCAACTCATAAATCGTAAGGAACTTGGAAGGTATTCGCTAACTTTATCAAATTCAACAATATTCCTCTTATAATAATACTTTGGGAGATGTATGTCAATGAATCTAAGATCCTTCATTTTTGCTAGACCTTTTACTACAATTTCAGCACTCAAATCCCGTGACTGGAAGTCTAGACATTTAGTTGCTTGGGTACCACAAATCAAAAATAAAACCCTTAATTTTAATCGGAACCCTAAATTTCAAAACGCCCAAAATCACTGAAAAAATTGGGAGTGAATGAAGATGATATAAAATGAATTGAATGATAATTTGATTCGAATTAATGAATTTTTGAGTAATTACCGGAGAGAGAAAGTGAATTTGGGGAAAACTTTTAGAGACACAAACAAAGAGCAAGATGAGAATTGTACATTAACTTATTATTTTGTCTAATATAGTACTTAAAAATACAATAATATCCTTTTATTAAAGAGCCAAATCCATATTTGCCTCAAAAATATAACTATGGTTAAAGGTTTGCCAAAAAAAAAAATTGAATTCCATATTTGTCCACTCAAAATTGTGCAACTTGTGCGACTCAACCAAAAAGTTGTGTGACTTGTACTTTTTTAAAAAGTCAAACAAAATAATACGTAGTAATTAAATATTCAAAGTGCGTACTTTTATGAGACACGTGTCAATTTTTTTGTTGGAGTCGCATAATTTTGGGTGGGGCAAATATAGAAGTAATTTTTTGGGGGGCAAACTTTAACCATGGTTTCATTTTTGGGACAAAATGGACTTGGCTCTTTATTAAATGGTCAAACATAGTTACTTAAATTAAGGGAGTTAGAAAGTTTGGACCGAACCGCAACGAGTGTTTCATTTCAGAACAAACTCGAAACTTTTCTAACTATTTGACCAAAAATGAAATACCTAGCAAATAACACGGACCAAAAACGTAGTTAACTCTCAGTTTGATTGTATTATAACTTGATTCTTACCAAGTCATTAGTCAATATATCCTCAATTTTCTCATTAATCCACAATCGGCTATGTTTGTTAGGTTCATCAGGATATAAACGGCGAACAATATTCCTACCCATTTCTTCTAAATAGTCATGCATTCCAAGGTGCCCTATTTTATCATAAGTTATAAGAGATTTCTGCTCAAGAACTCTTAAACCATACCTAGCATCATATTCACAGCTTTCAAGTACTCTAATTGCAGTCTCTTTGTTCCAACCTTTTAGTATGCATGCAACATCTAAGAATATTTCTTTTTGTTCATTATCTAGACCATCAAAGCTTAATTCCAATACTTCCATGGTATCCTTGCATGGAATTTTTTCTAGTCTTTTTATGGCATTTTTCCATTCAGACTCATCTAGATCACGAAGATGTGAACCCATAACTTTGATCGTTAAAGGAAAGGAATCACCATATTGTAAAACTTTTCTTGATAACTCTTCATACCCTTTGAATCTTCTCTCTTCCAAACCATGCCTACTAAAGAGGCGACCCGCCGCTTGAGATAACAAAGTCATGTATGAATCAATCCTACCTGCGTCACATTGCTTATCTCTTGTTGTAATAATAATTCTACTTCCGGCCAAACCAATTTGAGCCGTAGCCACCTCAACCTGGTCTTTATGATTGACGTCATCAAGAACAACAAGCACTTTTCTACCACGACGCTTTTCTCATCTTGTTTTTCCCATCAAGAAACACCACTACGGTGACGCCTTGATCACTTGAAATATCTGAAAGTACTTGTTTCTGCAATGACTTTACACCAGACAAAGATGGTTTTGATTCTTCCCTTACATTTTCAACAAAGCTTTTACCTTCAAACTGAAAGGATATTTGATCAAAAACAGCCTTGGCTAAAGTTGTCTTCCCCGCACCACCCATCCCCCATATCCCTAGCATGCGAACATCATCAACATCAATTTCTAAAGATGAAACCACATCCCTTATCCCACCGCCTATCAACTCTTCATCTAAAATGAAGTCAACGGAATGCAAATCTCGTGAAATGTCTTGAACAAATTTTTGTATGAATTTAGCTTCATGCCTGTATGTTAAAGATATATACAATTAGCTGTTTTGCAATTCTCAGATGGAAAGAATACTTAATTTCAGATTTATATACATCACGTAACTGATCACCCCATAAAGAAACTAATGAAATTATATTGCATATATATTAAGGAAGGAATTACCCATCAAGCATATCCTCCAATACCGAGCCAGCGAGACCTGCTGCTTCTTCCATAGCCTTTCTCCATTTTCCAGCAGCCTCCTTCTTTTCTCTTTCTGCAAAGGCATCTTTTACTGCCCCAATTTGTTTCCGAATTTTAGTGGGCTCCACATCATAGAAGATTGGGTAAGCAGTATGCTCGATCATCTCCTGGCATTCCATAATTTTAGCCAGCTCATCCAAGCACCAAGATGAGGAAGCATAGTTCTTAGAGAAGACAATAACATAGAATCTCGAGTCTTCAATAGACTTGATGAGTTGCTCATTGATACTTTTCCCTTTCTCGATATTTTCGTCATCCTTGTAAGTGACAATGCCTCTTTGCTTTAGAGCTGCATAAACATGATCGACAAAGTTTTTACGGGTGTCTTCAACCCTGAAGCTTAAAAACATGTCATACTTAAAGCTCCTTTGAATGTTTGCACTTGAAGAAGAATCCATTGGAAGCAGGTTCAAATTGTTAGAAGATATTAGTTCCAGCTGCAGTGATGTGTTTGTGTGGTTATAGTTGTGGAATATTGATGTTGAGAAACAAAAGCCACTCACATGGTCTTTTTGGTCAATGAAAAAAAAAAGAAGAGAAGATTCACTGTTTGAACTTTCAACCATATGACCAATAAAAATCATTTATAAAGGCTTTTACTAGTAACATTTTTACTATCTATTTTTTGAAACTAAATAATGCTTTTCCTCAAGAAAGTTGATTATTGTAACATAATATGTCATTAGATAGATGCAATTACATGTCCTTTTCTCCACACAAAACATCTTAAAGTATATTCACATTATTCACAAGCCAGACTATTTGAATTGATCAAGGTCAAGGAGAGGGGTCTATGTTCACTTGGGAAACTTGAGAATTTTTTTGTGCTATGATGCATAAGAGTCTAACTAATAACTAGTGGTCGTTTCCGGAGTTGTCTCTAGACATTCCAAGATGCTTATCTGTTGTGATTTTATACTCATAACAATTATATATAAAACAAATAACATCATCAAAGCATGCAGCGGAAGTAAATAGGAATAATATATGTAAATAATTAACCAAACAAGAAACGCGTACCTTTTAGCAATTCAAGAATCAAACGTTGATTAAACAAGAACCAAACCCCAAAACCCTAACTTTAGGGTTTATAATATTCGACCCAATCAATAAATCGACCACAACCATACAAGCTCGGTGCTGCCTGCTCTTGTTCTTGTAACGCATTGTAGCGATTAGATGTAGAAAAGCTAGTTCCTTGAATCACAAATAAACCAACACTTGTATCTTTGGGTTAAGCAAAATCGAAAACCCTTGGGAGAGGGGAGTTTCGGACCGCCACAAAGCAAGAGAGAGAGAGAAGAGAAATTAGGTATATTGGTGATCCAAGATTAGTTTAAGAATGAATACAAGGTTTTGTATATATACATTCTTAAAACTTGGTGACCAAGAAAAGCCTCCCTTGGGCTTTTGAGAAGCCACGACCGGCCACCCCAACCCAAGAGGGTTCTAGACTTTTCTTGTCATCTAATTTCATCTCTAGTCCGCATAGTTTATATTTAACGACCGTTAGTTAAAACCTCGTTAAATATTAACTATCGTTATGTTTTATTTCGTGACTAATAATTAATAATAATAACGTTTATTTATATTAATTATTTACATCATCTCATATATGTAATGTGTATCCCGAAGTCTCGAGTTCTAATCCGGACATACTATTATTTAAATATCCATAAAACCTTTCAGCTCCCACTTGGATATTACTAAATATATTGGTTAGTCTAGCTTTTACACGCCAACGCCCCCAGATCGAATCGAGTATGGTCTCCTGGAAAAACCATTTAATGATTCATCATTTTTACTTATCCTTTTGTTACTAATACTACATTAACTATGAATATGGATCAAGTCATTTCATAAGTTAACATTCTGTTACTCGTTGTATTCGATTGAACAAGATTACCAAATCATCTGAACGTATTCCGGATAGATCTTGGGTATGGCCATACAAACATCTTGTCAACCCTACGAGGGGCCCAAATATAGTATTATGCTTTGAAACAAATTCAAAGGAACAAATTCTCTTGACTACAAACATAACTCATGAACTTTGCAACACTTCCGAAAATAGCCCTTATAACTACAGTTACGGATAGCGTTAGACTATCTTACACAAATGCACTACATTCATATCAGGTTATCCGTATCTCAAGTCAGGATAAACACTTCATAATATACTTAATGACAAAGATCCATAAAGTATCATCATGTAAAGTTGGGATAAGTCCTATATTCAATTCATTGAATATCATGTGAATCTGGTATGTCCCACGCATCAATATACTTTAAAAGTATATTCCACCAAAACTCAGATTTGTCTTAATTCAATGACATTCCCACATCATTGATCGACAACGGACTATTTAGAATAACATAAGTTATTCACGGATTAAACATGCAAATATAGGATATAATATTAAGAAAATGAAAATAAACATAACCAATATTTTATTTCATTTAAATAATATTTGTTCAAAACATCCCTTATCCAAATACTAAATAGATCAATGCATGATAATATTGGTTAATGAATTATGTCTCAAGTAATGACAATCATACTTGTTGACAAGGCATAATTTCAACTAACTTTGATCTATCGAAATTTTGAGAATACTTATCTCAAGAATTCAACTAGTGAAGTTCTTGTATGTGTGCACTCAAAATATCTTGATATTGCACATAATATTTCATAAAGTGTGTGACATCCTCAAACACCAATTTATGACAATCAAACTTTCAAACATTTTAAAGTTTAAAGTATTCTTATTCTTTATTGTATAATGCAACTATGCTCTTAGTTGAGCACAACTAGTTCACATGGCCATTTACAAGGATGAAATCCTCCCATGACTAGTATTGAGTGTCATCTCAATTATACCAGCATCATTGTATACAAACAACAATATGCTCTTTAAAAATTTCGTAAACTTCATAGTGTAATGTTTGATACCTTCAAACTTTCAAGTTTGTCAGCTATGACAATTTCACAACAATTGTTGTATTGATCATCCATAGAATTTTGAGAGCAAATCCAGGTTGAGGAATGTAATTCTAAATTCAAACATATTCCATTAGAATATTCATTACACCAGTTATATAATAACTTCATTAGATATCAATGTTGTCAAATCATCTTGCATTCAAGCATGATACAACAGTAACATGATGTACATGAAAAATCCTTGTGTCAAACTAAGATTTCATTCATGTTCTACATATCCATTTTCCAAATGATATATCATGTTCTATTAGACTCATTATTTAATATCACATATGTTTATTAATAATAAACATATATTCCAAGGTTGTATGTCTTATTTTCTAAATCTTTCATGTGAAGTTCCATTCCAAATTAAACTAACATTTATCTTAGATGGAATGTTACTACCCACAACATATAAGATTTAAAGAAATAAACATAATACTCCCACTAGCTTTTAGGAATACTTAGAAATGATCTTATTTTAATTTAAAACCAAAACTTGGATTTAATAGTTAAACATAAGAATCATCTCCTAGATGCATGCATATATCCATTCATGGATTCTTGCAATTTGTACATTTCCAAAGATTATGTGAATTCATAAAACTCATTTGTATTACTTATCGTCTCGCAAAAGCAATCACACAAGAAAGAGTTTTAATATCCAATTGTCATTTTCATATCAATGAAAATAAGTATAACAATTATAATCATTATATGTTTAATGTGCCAAGGAAAGAATATTCAATCATAGTTAATTGCTTAAGTGTGATTAATAATCTTGTCACAAGTCATGCATTAAACACATGTACAATTTTGTCCATATGATTTCTACAAAGAATTTAAACCGCTAGGGTTTTACTTCCTTTGAAGAAACTGATCTTTATTAAGATAAACCAAGTTTACAAAGTTGATTATCTCTTTGGACAGCATCTTAACATTCATAGTATGAATAATTTACCACAATTCAATATTAGGTAATGTATCATTATGATTAACAGGTTTACAATGATCATGTAATTCATATTTCTCGTCATATCAAATATCTGAGATATCCTTGCGGATCTATGAATGAGAATTCCATCATTTTGAGGTATATCATATTTGACCTCATCATGATATTCACTAGTGTATTTTAGAAGATTATGTGTTTTGTAATTGTAATTTAATCTCTTCAAGATCTAAACAAAACTCCCACTTGCTTTTGTAATTTAAAGACTATCTACAAATACATCAGCAAGTAGAACAACACCAAATTGTTTTCTTTTGGGATATTACAAAACACATTGACAGTTAGAATCTTGTTCGTTAATAAGCTACTCCATAAGTAGTTTTAACAAATCAGAACTTCAATATAAGACTCAATGTGATTCATCACATTCCATACTAAAATGGTGTCTTATTAATCTTCTAGGTTTGAGTTTATTAAGTATATCCAATCAATACTCAATTTTCTAACCTTGATAAATTTTGGAAGAAAAGAAGATATAGTTATCTTGAATCAAACAATATAACAAATGTTTTATTCTTCTTCTAATGAACATTCCATATAAATACAATATTTCATTAGAATTAATATTGTAAGACAATCTAACAATATGTAAGATAAACATATTCCTTTTGGCTTACCTATTTACCAATTAAATCATCTTAATGGTAAAATAAAATTCAAAGCCAATTGCATGCTTTATAACTCAAGTACTTTTGATCAAGTCACTTCATGTCCATGTCTCAACTAGAAAACATAAACAGTTATAATCTCATTATACGTTATAAGTCATTTACCAATGACTTTATGTCTTAATAAGAAAACATAACAAGTTAACGTATTACTTTATATTATATGTCTTGTAATAATGAAAAGACTTCATGTTTGTGACTTTACAAAGAAACACATAAACATTTATAATTTAAAGTAATTATGAACACCACACTATGGTTTCAATTAATTAATTTTTCAAGTTAATATACTACTCTTTCTATTTATGTCATTCTAAAATACATAAATATTTAAGATAGTATTACTTTATTTAATTATGTCATTCCATGAAATGTCCAGCTTAAGAAACTTGTAAAAGCATCCACGCCCGATCCCACGACAAGTGGAGATTTACCTTGAGATTACAATATAGCCAAGATCTCACTTAAACTAAAATGTAACTTCAAGTGTTTCTATGATTTGAATGACATAAGACATAAAAGTAGTCTATGTTATAATCTTGACACATGTTCTTTAAACAAGACAATCTTATTAGAACGTTAATCTCTTACCTCAAGAGAATCCATTAATCATATTGGTATGTGTTGTTCCTATGCACACAATAAATACTTCTCCCACTTGTGCATAGAACAACATCATATAATAGATAAACACCATGACATTCATTTGTTTATGTGAGCAATATGATAGTGTCGTAGAGATATAAGCATTACAAGTAGATGTAGGAGCACCTAATTATCAAGGAAACGTTCATGACTATCCTTGAGAATATGAATGTCTACATTTTTGAACGTAATGTCTTATTTCAAGAAAATCTAGAAATAATCTGAGTTATTACCAAGATAATAACTTGTAACTCCCACTGAATTAGACAACGTTACAATAATGTCTTATTCAGAATACACCATACTCCCAATGGATTTGACAACATTGTAAGTGTTTCATTAACCAGTGAAAATAGCGTGCTATTACGTTGCTACCCCTTTGTAAGACCATTCAAAATAAATTACTTAGGTAATAAAAGAGTGTATTCTACTTTATAGATGATGAATCATCTATCATGCTATTAACTTGAAAAATTGAGCATGCAATTTCTTCCTTAATAGGTCTACTATCCCCACAATGGTGTGTAGCACCTTTAATTGGTCAAATCAAAACAACTAGATAAAATATACTAGTTTGTCTTTTACCAATTTTTCGGTAATTAGTCTAGATTCTAATGTAATAACTCATATAATGTCAAACATGTTTTCTAGTTGACCAAAATGTCATATAAGAATTCAATCACCAACAGAGGGTAATGAAATCTCTTAAGGAAAACATGGTGTGCAATTTTCTTAACTATTAAAGTTGCTATGAGTTATATTAGAATTTAGACAATTCTAATGTTCCTAACATACCTTTCTCAATCATGAAAAAGAATAGGATTGAGTCTCACTCTTCTTCCATGGAAAAGAGTTTATGTTTGTCTTTTAGTGAATTGTTCTTGATCAAACATTTGTTTGAAAACAGAACTAAATCAATTTACCAAAGCACAAACCACGTTTACGGTTTAATGTTGCATTAATACAATCAAAAGAATTAACAAAATTCAATTTTTAGTATTTTCGATAATTAAATCTTTCAAGAAAATAAAATACCCTTGGTCAATATTCATATTAACCATATAATTTTCCTTGAATCTAGGACCCTCATTATCATAGTTTCACCACATCGGTTGATCTCTGTAGTGATGAAAGTATAGAACAGGTAATTGTCGAAGAACAATAATTGACAAACAAGTTTGCAATTCCTAGAAAATATGGGATTTACAATTTTGCCAAACAATTATGCAAAATGTAAGCATGTTTTATCCCATCTTATGCCTTAAGTTATAGGTCTCACTAACTAACTTAATTAAGTTGTCTAATTTAGAAACTGCAAATAATTCACCTTGTTATTGTAATCTAGATCAAGGTCTCACATAACTAAATTACAACTTCAAGTGTTTCATATCATTAGATGGCATAAACTTAAATTTAAAGGGTACAATTTTTGACGTGTAATCAAAACTTATGTATAAAGAAGCATGCATACAACTTTATAACAAAATATTTTCGAAAACCTTACATAAGATTTTAATTGCTAAGATTAAATTCTACAAAGTTTTAATCGATGCGTTGAGAAACTTACAACTTTGAACTAAGATGCTTCGTACATAGAATGGTTATACTAGGTAGCTCCAATCGAACTCACAAAGAGAGGACGGTAAGCGCAAAGCATAACCTTAGACATCCATTCAGTGAGACTGTACTCACTTCTTAAATAACCCCTTTATAGTTTGTTCTAGTGGGTGTGCCGTTCTAACCATTTAGTACAATCGCATCAATCGATTAAAAGTTC
Source organism: Chrysanthemum makinoi (assembly GCA_910596185.1). Classification (NCBI taxonomy): domain Eukaryota; kingdom Viridiplantae; phylum Streptophyta; class Magnoliopsida; order Asterales; family Asteraceae; genus Chrysanthemum; species Chrysanthemum makinoi. The sequence goes on from OU343225.1 coordinate 50,839,422, forward strand.
AAGAATAATTCTTAGATAACAAATCAGTTTCACCATTATTTAGTCCATTTAATTTTCTATTCATAAAACCCTTTTTGCTTACTAACATGTCAAAACAATATATAAACAAAAAGCATTTTAATAAAAATTAAACACACTCAAATAATATAAACATATAACTAAACAATTTAACATATTTAAAAACAATTAGCCATATGCATAATTATTTCGATAAACTCTAATAAACAATTCTAGGCGTAAATAAATGCATACATTAACTAGGGCTTTCAACTACAAGGTAGATGAGCCACATACATCGACAAGTCGATTGCGTAAGCCAAAGTTAATAATATACCAATTAGCACGTAACGAATTTTTATTAGTTATAATTGAGGTCTTCCCCAATTCAATAATTATCAAATAAATAAAACATGTGTGTATCAACTAAACAATTTATAGCATAACAATACTCCATGGCAAAACATGCATGTTTCACCATGGATTCCGCATAACAATTATCACCCAAGATACGCATATTACATGGCACATAACAATTATTCATTAATTAACCACATAAAATTAGCATGCAATCCTAGGGTTTCTACAAGTTTTACAAAATTAAAACCTAATTAAATAAAATAAGGGTAATCGACCCTATCATTAAAAAATTAGGGTTTCGAATTCAAAACCCTAGAAACCATAAAAAAAACATGCAAATAATCATAAAGATTCAATTTTTATGTGTTTCGGTAATTAATTACATCATATTAACGGCTCGTGATGCCACTGTTGTGATTTTATACTCATAACAATTATATATAAAACAAATAACATCATCAAAGCATGCAACGGAAGTAAATAGGAATAATATATGTAAATAATTAACCAAACAAGAAACGCGTACCTTTTAGCAATTCAAGAATCAAACGTTGATTAAACAAGAACCAAAACCCAAAACCCTAACTTTAGGGTTTATAATATTCGACCCAATCAATAAATCGACCACCAAGGATTACAAGCTCAAGTGTGCTTGCTCTTCGTTCTTGTACACACGTACTAGTAGCGATTAGATGTGGAAAAGCTAGTTCCTTGAATCACAAATAAACCAACACTTGTATCTTTGGGTTAAGCAAAATCGAAAACCCCTTGGGAGAGGGAGTTTCGACCGGCCACACAAAGAGGGAGAGAGAAGAAGAGAAATTAGGTTATTTTGTCATCCAAGATTAGTTTAAGAATGAATACAAGGTTTTGTATATATACATTCTTAAAACTTGGTGACCAAGAAAAGCCTCCCTTGGGCTTTTTGAGAAGCCACGACCGCCACCCAACCCAAGAGGGATTCTAGACTTTTCTTGTCATCTAATTTCATCTCTAGTCCTCGTAGTTTATATTTAACGACCGTTAGTCAAAACCTCGTTAAATATTAACTATCGTTATGTTTTATTTCGTGACTAATAATTAATAATAATAACGTTTTATTTATATTAATTATTTACATCAATTCTCATACGTAATGTGTGCAATCCCGAAGTCTCGAGTTCGAATCCGGACATACTATTATTTAAATATCCATAAAACCTTTCATTATCTAGCGAGGTTCAAACAAGTTTCTCTAGATATTCTAGGTTTAAAGTGAAGCAATCTACTAACAGGAAATACCAAAATTGAAATGAACTTAATAGTTTAAAACCTTTTTAGTCAAAGTATGAAAATCAAAACTTCATAATAGTCATAGTAATAAGTTCAGTTTTCTAATGGGTCAAGACTCCATAAACAAATAAAACTAAACCACATTTCTTACAAAAATCAACATAAATGGAGCTTCAGTTCAACAAATTCCAAAAAACATAAATGTCTTACTGTGTAATTCAAGATTTAATAAAAAACGTGTAAGCAAAAATTTACCTTCAATTCCGCCTTATATCATATTTGATGAAATCACAACTCCATTCATCATATTTTTTTTATCAACATATGTGTCTCTTAATAAGGTTTTAGGGGCAATTAAATAACCAACAATCATAAATTATAACTGTTAGTTTTATGGATATAAATTAGTAGACGTGAGTTAGGATCGAACTCGAGACTATGGGATTGCACACTTTACGTATGAGAATTTAAAGTTAATAATTAAATATAAATGTTATATTTATTTATTTATTAAACGAAATAACTAACGGACGTTAAGTAATTAATGTAATGGACTAACGGTCGTTAAATGTTTATGGAAAAGGATCAAATTGCAAAAGTTGGGAAGGTTCCGGAATCCCTTTGAGGGACTCCAAACCGATCGGCCATAGGGACAAAACAAGGAAAGAAAAACCAACTTGTTCACCAAGTTTGCTTGGGTATATAACAAGGCTAGGGGTTTTATTTTTCCATCTCTTGTGCTCATTAGCTAAACCCTAAAAATTGTTTTGTGTGTGTTTTCTTGTTCAAAACCGGGTCGAACACCCCTATAGGTGTCGATCCACTCTTTTCCACAAACCAAGTTATTTGTTTGATAAAAACTAGCATTACTTTAATTCGGTTTAGTATGTGTGTACAAGAACATAGTAATAACATACTTTTGTTATTATCTTTGATTGAATTACAAAACGGTAAGGGGTAATTCTTATAATCCTATAAACCCTAATTAGGGTTCATCCTAATTGCTAGTTTGTGGATTTGATTCTTGTTCGGCTAGAATCAAGAAAAGTACGCATACTTTATTTAATTATTCATTATATGTTCCTATACGCTTCCGCACTTACTTTGATGTTTATTGTTTATATTTATGATTAGTCATGTTATATAATTCCAACAGTGGCATCACGAGTCATTGGTTTTAATGAGTAATTAATTACTAAACACATAAAAAACGGATATTGTATTGTGTTTGATATGATTTATTCTAGGGTTTTGGTTATGATTATATAAACCCTAATTTTAGGGTTAGGGCTTTTGCCCTAATTTGGTTTTAAAAATCTATTATGGATCGAATTTTTTTTTTATGGGTGGAAACCCTAAAAAAAAAAATTTAATCGATTTCCTTAAATTTTTTTTAGGGTTTATATTAATTGTTATGTTATCTATATCGAAACCTAGATTTAATATATTTGTTACGTGATAAATTCATGAATAAAATGTTATGTGACATGGAATTGTATGCGATCTTGTGACAACGTGAATAATTGTTATGTTATATCCATGATGATACATGCATGTTCGTCATGGATGGTTGCTTGAATATTTAATTGTTAAGATTGGTTATGCGAAAATTAATTGTTAAGTTTTATACACATGTATATTTATGATAAATCTTGAATTGGGGAAAACTCCAATTATATACATTAATGAATCAATTATGTACAATTTGATATATCATTAATTATGGTTTACGAATCGATTCATCGATGCATGTGGCTCACTTTCAATTGAGAGAGTGAAAGCCCTAATTAATATATACATTAATTTAACCTAGACATTGATTATTAATAGGGTTTTATCGAATAAGTTGCATGTGGCTACTTGTTTACACGTATAAATTGTTTATTATGTGTGCATTGTTTTTTAGTAGTTTATTTTTTATTGGTATTACTTGTTTGTTTATTATGTGCGACAGTTTTAAGCAAAGGGTAATTTTGAATAGAAAAATAATATGGACTAAACAATGGCGAAATTTGATTTGTTTTGGAAGAGTTAAGTTTTCAATAGTTTAATTGATTGGTGACTTTGGTACAAATGGTCTGAACCGCTCACCCATTAGAATGAACTATAAAGGGGTTAATAAAGAAGTGCGCACAGTACACCTGAAAGGATGTCTAAGGTTATGCTTTATGCTTACTCCCGTCCTGTAAGTTCGAATGGAGTTACTTAGTAAGCCATAGAATGTGCAAACTCATCTTAAGGGCGAATTAGTTTTAATTCCATGCACCACTTTGGTGGTAATTACCCAAAACACTAAGTGTTTACACTTATGCAAAAGTACGGTATAATGGACGATAATTAACACTAAATTCCTTGATTGGTGAACCCAATACCTCAATCAAAACTTTGATAATTTGATCTTTATGAATTGGTAATAAATTTTTTTTTTTATTAAATTTATGCTACAAGATGAATGCATGACATCTTTGTACATATTTGATTTGACCACATAAAATCAAAACTAGTACCCTTTTAAATTAAGTTATATGCCATCTAATTAAAAGGAACACTTGAAGTTGCAATTTACGTCATGACAATACTTGGCTAGATTGTGATAGAGAGGTAAATCTCTATGTAAAGTCAGACCTTACATGGACATATTTGCAGTTCTTTAAGTTGGACACTTAAGTTGAGTAGGAAGTGAGACTTGGACTCAATGGCATAAGATGGGATGAAACATGTTTATATTTGCAATAGCGTTGGAAAATATAAATCCCATAATGATCTAGGAATTGGAAATTGTTTGCCAATTATTGTTCGACAGATTACCCTATTATGTGCTTTCGTTACTAGCAGATCAACTGATGTAATGGAACTACGATAATTTGGATCCTAGTTTTCGAGAAAATTCTATGGTTATATGAATATTACCTTGGGTATTTTATTTTCTTGAAAAGTTTAATTATCGAAAATACTAAAATTGAATTTTGCTAATTCTTTAAATGTATTAATGCAACATTAAACCGAAGTGAAGGTTATTCCTGTATTGGTAAATTGATCTACACCTGTAATGGTTTTTGGTAGAGTCAACTTTGCTAAAATGAATAAACCTAGTCCTCTTTTCATAAGAAAGAGTGAGATTCAATCCTATTCCTTTTCATGAATGAAGAAAGGTATGATAGGACAAATTAGAATTGTCTAAATTCTAAATACATAACTTGTAAGAAAATTTTAATAGTTAAGAAAATTGCATATTTTCTGAGTTATTAAATTAAAGCTAGACTATTTTATCATAATTGGTAAAAGACTAACTAGTATATTTTATCTAGTTGTTTTGTTTTGACCATTTAAAAGTACTACTTACAATTGTTGGAATAGTAGAACTATTAAGAAAGAAATTGCATGCCCAATTTTTCAAGTTAATAGCATTGATGAATAATTCATCATCTACATAGTAGAATACATTCTTTTAAGTACATAAGTAATTGTTATGTATGGATTTTCTCAAAGGTGTAGGAAGTAAATAGAACACTATTTTCTTTCACTAGGTAATGAAACACTTACAATGTTGTCAAATCCAAGTGGAGTGTTGTTTCTTATTATGAATAAGGAATTAATGTAATGATCTCTAATTCAGTAGGAGTTACAAGCTTTGTCATATTGGTAGTAACCCTGATTATCTCTAGAATGTCTTAAGATAATTACTTTCCACTTGTAGACACTTATGTTTTCAAGGATAGTCATGTAGGTTTCCTTATTAGACAATGAAGTGGTTCTACATCTACTAGTTATGCTAATATCAATGACACAATCATATTAGTCACATAAACAAACATATGTCGTGTTGTTTATTTGCTACATGATGTTGTTCCATGCACAAGTGGGAGAAATCTATATTGTGTGCAAGGTACAACATATAGGTATATGATTTAAAGGATTCTCTTGACTGCAAGGTAAGAGACCAACATTCTAATATAACTTGTACATATCTAATTCAAGAAACACTTGGTGTTGCAATTTACGTCATGTCAGAATTTGGCGAGATTGCAACAACAAAGTAAATCTCTATGTGAAGTCAGACCTTGCATGGACATATTTGCAGTTTCTAAATTAGACAAGTATTTAGAACATGTGTCAAAATGATATATAAGACTACTTCAAATTAAATATTTATGTATTATTAGAATGACATAAATAAATGAAGTAATCTAATACTACTTCAATTTGTTTATTTATGTATTTTAGAATGACATAAATGAAAAATAATGTAGTCCTACATTATTGTGAAGTAAATAAATTAACTTGAAATTACTATTGAAACCAAAAGTTGTGTTCATAATTACTTTAGTTAAACATGTTTATGATTCATTGTAAAGACATAAACATAAAGTCTTTCAAGACTTATAATAAAGTAAGACGTTAACTTGTTATGTTTTTTAATTAAGACATATACAACAAGTCATTGAGTTGATCAATGATTTACAACGTATAATGGGATTATAACTGTTTATGTTTTCTTGATGAGACATGGATATGAAGTGACTTGGTTAATAAGTACTTGGGTTATAATGCATGCAATTGGCTTGAAAAATCTATTATACCATTAAGTTGACTTAGCTGGTAAATAGGTAAGCCAAAAGGAATATGTTTATCTTATATATTGTTAGATTGTCTTACAATATTAAATTCTGATGAATTTTACAAGTTGATGGTATGTTCAGTTAGGAGAATCAAACTCTATTTGATTTGTTTGATTCAAGATAACCATAATTTTTTTCTTAAAAAGTAACAAGGTTAGAAATTGAGTATGGATTGAATATACTCAATATGACTCCAACCTAGAAGATTAATAAAACACCATTTTATTATGGAATGTGATGAATCACATTAAGTTTTGAAATTGAAGATTCTGAATTTGTTAAACTATTTATGAATAGGTTATTAACAAAGTAAAATCATGAATTATCAATGTGTATTTGTAATGTCCCAAAAAGAGAACAATGTAGTTTTGCTCTAACTGCTAAGTATATATAGATATTCTATATATTACAAAAAGCAAGTGGGAGTTTTTTGAAAGATAAAATTACAAGATACATAATCTTCTAAAACACACTAGTATATATAATGATGAGGTTAGACATGAAAATGATAGACCTCATGATGATGGAATTTTCATTCATAAGATCTGCAAAGATATCTCAGATATTTGACTTATATGCTGAGAAATATGAGTTACAGGATTATAGTAAACCTGATAATCATTATGATGGATTACCAGATATTGAATTGGGTAAATTACTCATACTATGAATGTTAAAGATGTTGTACATAAAGATAATCAATTTTGGAAATTTGGTTTATCTTAATATTTAGGCTAGAGAATGGAAATGAATTTCTTCAAAGAGATGAAAAACCCTATTAGTTTGAATTTCTATGTAGAAATCATATGGACAATATTGTACACTTATTTAATGCATGTTTATGACAAGATTATTAATCATACTTAAGCAATTAATTATGATTGAATATTCATTTCTAGACACATTAAATATATAAAGATAATGATGGTCATACTTGTTTTCATGAATATGAAATATGACAATGGAATATCAAAACTCTTTCTTGAGAAATTACTTGAGCGAGGACGGTAAGTAATCGAAAGGATTTTTGAGTTCATATATAATCTTTGGAAGTGTACGAAGTGCAATAATTCATGAATGGATAAATGCATGCATCTATGAAATTATTCTTATGTTTAATTATTAAATCCCATTTTCGATTTATAATTAAAATAAGATAAATTCTAAGTATTCCTGAAAGCTAGTGGGAGTATTATGTTAAGTTTCTTAAATCTTATATGTTGTATAACATATAGTAAGTAACATTCCTTGTAAGCTAAATGTTAAGTCTTAGATTGGAATGAAACTTCACTTGTAAGATTTAAGAATTAAAACATATAACCTTGGAATATATGTTTATTGTTAATAAACATGTGCAGTAAAATAAATGATTCTAATAAAACATGATATATCATTTGGGAATGGATAAATATCTTGTGACAAGATAGAACGTGAATGAAGTCTAAGTTTGACCTGTAGATTCATCATGTACATCATGTTGTGTATTAAAATTGTTGTATCATTCTTGAATAAGAAGTGATTTGACAACATTGATATCTAACTAAAAGTTATTAGATAACTTGTGTAATGAATATTCTAAAAGAATTACATCCTCACCCTGGAATTGCTCCTAGATTCTATGGATGAACAATATGTCAAAAGTTGTGCAAATTGTCATCGCCTTCAAACTTGAAGGTTTGGAAGACATCAAACATTACACCATAAGATATTAAAGTTTACAGAGTTTTAATGAGCATATTGTTGTTTGTATACAATGATACTGGTTTAATTAAGATGACACTCAATACTAGTCGTGGTAGGATTTCATCCTTGTTTATAGCCATGTGAACTAGTTGTGCTAATAAGAGCACAGTTGCATTATACATTAAAAGAATAAGAATACTTTAAACTTTAAAATGTTTGAAAGTTTAAATTGTCATAAATTGGTGATAGAGGATGTCACACACTTTATGAATTATTATGTGGATTGTTGAATGCACACATACAAGGACTTCATTGATTGAATTCTTGAAATAAGTATTCTCAAAATTACGATAGATCAAGTTGGTTGATTTATGCATTGTCAACAAGTATGATTGTCATTACTTGAGGCATAATTCATCAACTGAAATTTTCATGCATTGATCTATTTGATATTTGGATAAAGGGATGTTAAAAAATTGTTATAATAAATCAAATACTTGGTATGATTGATTTTATAATATATTGTATCCTATATTTGCATGTTTAATCCGTGAATAAATTTATTTATTCTAAATCGTCCGTTGTCGATTAATGATATGGGAGTATCATTAAATTAAGACAAATCTGAGAGATATAGTAGAATATGCTTGAAAGTATATTGATGAGAATGCATACCAATTTCAGATGATATTCAATGAATTGAATATAGGACTTATCCCAACTACATAATTTACTTTATGGATATTGTTGTTAAGTAAATTATGAATAGTTATCCTCAGACTTGAGATACCGGATAAGTGTCATGAATGTAGTGCACTTCTGTGGAACAACTTAACGCTATAATGAATCGGTAGTCATAAGGGTTAAGTTTCCTGAAGTGTTGCAAAGTTCGTGGGTTATTCTCGTAGTCAAGATAGAATTTGTTCCTACAAATTTATTTGGAGTTTAATACTGATGGGCCCCTCGTAGGGTTGACAAGATGTTTGTGTGGCCACACCCAAAATCTCCCCTAAATATGTTTAGAAGATTTGGTAATCTTGCTCAATCACTTATAACGAAACGTAAACGGTTGAATAATGAATGACTTAATTCCATATCTTTATTTAACATGGTATTAGAAACAAAAGGATAATAATAATGAGAAATCATTAAAAGGTTTTCCAGTAGCCTTGCTCGAGTTGTACTAGAGGCATCGAAGTGTTGCTAGACGCTAACCAATGTGATCACTCTATTAAGATATATCCAAGTGGGAGCTGTTAGTTTTATGGATATAAATTAGTAGACGCGAGTTAGGATCGAACTCGAGACTATGGGATTGCACACTTTACGTATGAGAATTTAAAGTTAATAATTAAATATAAATGTTATATTTATTTATTTATTAAACGAAATAACTAACGGACGTTAAGTAATTAATGTAATGGACTAACGGTCGTTAAATGTTTATGGAAAAGGATCAAATTGCAAAGTTGGGAAGGTTCCTAATCCCTTTGAGGGACTCCAAACCGATCGGCCATAGGGACAAAACAAGGAAAGAAAACCAACTTGTTCACCAAGTTTGCTTGGGTATATAAACAAGGCTAGGGTTTTTATTTTTCCATCTCTTGTGCTCATAAGCTAAACCCTAAAAATTGTTTTGTGTGTGTTTTCTTTGTCCAAAACAGGTCGAACACCCCTATAGGTGTCGATCCACTCTTTTCCACAAAACCAAGTTATTTGTTTGATAAAAACTAGCATTACTTTAATTCGGTTTAGTATGTGTGTACAAGAACATAGTAATAACATACTTTTGTTATTATCTTGGATTGAATTACAAAACGGTAAGGGGTAATTTTTATAATCCTATAAACCCTAATTAGGGTTCATCCTAATTGCTAGTTTGTGGATTTGATTCTTGTTCGGCTAGAATCAAGAAAGGTACGCATACTTTATTCTTTAGTAAATTAATTATTCATTATATGTTCCTATACGCTTCCGCAGTTACTTTGATGTTTATTGTTTATATTTATGATTAGTCATGTTATATAATTCCAACAATAACTACATTATTTAGTAATAAAGACTACAGTATATGTTCAATAGATTTAATTATAAATCACTAAATTTGATGAAAGTCAATACTTTGACTAAATAGTCAAATGTTTTTTGTTTTTTTGATGATTTTAACCCAATGATAATCTCCAGCTTCATATCAAAATCCCAGCATTTTCATCAAAAACACAGTTGACAAAAAGTCAATTATTTTGATTGTACTCCATTAATTAACTAGTCTAACTTTTCTAATTATACATATATTCATTAAAGTAAAACTTGTATTAGTAACTTAAAACAATACTATTTTAGGCTCAAACTCACTTCTACCAATGAAATCCAATTATAACCGTAAGAGTTCTTAAAAAGCTTCAAAATCTCATTTACAAACACTAAATTCAGGTCTAAAATCTGTTTATTAGTAAAAAAAAGGCCTGCACTACAAGTTAAATTTTAAACCGAGCAGCCTCAGAAACTTCACCAACACTTCTGAAGCGACTAGTGTCAATTGAGCAATCCCATTCAGACTCTTTAGTATTTCAACATGAGTACACCAATCTCACATTTCAGCCACACAATCAACACACATTTCTTTTTGGTGGAGGTTTTCTTTGCCTTTTAATTTTAAATCCGCCATTTTCCTGCCAAACAACGAATATTCGCGAATGATAATTGAAGTCAGACTTGCTAAAGAGCAAAGTCAACACTATATAGCTCAAATCATTTTTCACGGAAAGTATTTTTAAACATGAAGTTTAACGCTTATTAAGCAAAACACTGAAAGAAAGTTGGGAGATATATTTATATCATACAACACGTAAAGAGATGCCATCAAAAAGTGGGGGTGGCAATTCCCAACACGACCCAAAACTGACACAGAAATAAACGGGTAGAGTCTGGTCTAAACAGTTTTCTGGCCATGGGTGTTAAACATGTTGACCCACCAACCAGTTTGAGTTTTTTTATTTTAGATAAATTATGTTTATAATGGGTTAAACAGATTAAACAAAATGACCCACCCACGAGTTTAGAAAACCTGGTTGAATAGGAAATCTTTGTGTTATGTGTAAATGACAAACCAATAGATACCATAATGAATCATGAAAAACAACAAATATATTTAACCATTATTCTACCTTTCCTTCTCCATCTTCCCAAAGTTGAACAATACTACTCATGTGCATGTGAAGTTCAACAAGATATTTTCCTTGAAATGTATTCGGTAAACTCGAAAAAGGAAAACAATACCATCTCATAAATCATAAGGAACTTGGAAGGTATTCGCTAACTTTATCAAATTCAATAATATTGCTCCTATGATTATACTTTACGAGATATATGTCAATAAATTTTAGATCCTTCATTTTTGCTAGACCTTTTACTGCAATTTCAGCACTCAAATCAAACAAGATCTAGACTCCGACTCCAATGAAACATGTAAGGCAGATGCACATGCATAGACCAATGCATTTTCAGGTGATCTAGACTCCGACTCCAACCAGACAAGATCTAAGGTAACTACCCCCATCATCCCATGGTCCCTCCTGAATTAAGCATAGTTGATCAGGCCATGCATAATTTAGGAATAACGATGGAATGCTTGGGCTAATCGACTCGTACCATGTTTGGGGATTTATAAAATCTTTAGTTTGGTTATAGTTGAGGTTTTTATTTTAGAAAACCTGAATTCTCTATAACCTTAAGCTCTGATATCATTCTGTCACACCCATGAATGGCGAAAACACGAGATGTAACTGAGAAAGGCACATTGCATAACATCATAGATTCATACCTTACATTTGTTTCAACAATAGTTACCAGTTACAAAACATTTCAGATCTAAACTTTGAAAAGTAAAACATGTCTTCTTTGAATCCAATTATTCTTGAAAACAAGGTAGCGCGATAACAATGTTCTGACTCCAAAAGAAATTCCTTCAAATAACTTATTAGTGATCACCCGAAAATGGTACTTGAAAACGTCAACATAATGTTGGTGAGATCGTAGGTTTAAGATTAAAACCACGAAGCTGTGAACAATAGCGTAGGAAATTGAGCGGCATGATATACACACACTTAATGAACAAACAAACTAGCAACAACCGAAATCTCAATGTGGCATATACGTATAGCTTGCGCGGATAGTATTCACCCTTTTGAAGGTGTGGGTGTCAACCCAAGTATTTCTACCAATACATCCTAACCTCGTAACTTGTGCAGAGTGTATTCACCTTTAAAGGGGTGTGGGTGTCAACCCAAATAGTACTGAGCGCTACTTCCCAAATGGTACTATCAATACAATCCTAACCTCTTGCAACCAAACAAAATAAATCCACACAATGATAACCACACAGTAGGCACATAATGCAATCAAAACGCACATATTGTCCAAAAATATGAAAACAGTAGATCACAGCATAAAAACATTTAGAAAACATTTGAGTACCTATTAGTGGATAATTAGGTCCAAGCCCGGTTTGTGGGTTTTGGGAATTACGGTTTTACCATTATAAATAATGGTTATCAATAAAATTATACCTACGGGTTTCATTGTCTTACATGGTATCATGCCTAATCAGTCCTACCTCAAAACCCTAAACAAAACCGCTTCCGCCACCTCCGGCCGCTACATGCCGGAGGTTCGGAGGGCTCCCTTCAAACCCTATGTTATTGGTAGTAACATTGTGTTTTTGTTAGAGTACAAATATAATAAAGAAAAAAAAAGGCTGGAATATGAATCGTTTATGTTTTGCGGGATGTCGTTTTCAAGAGGTGGTGGCGGGAGGTGATGTAAGCAGTTTCGAGATGGAATCAGCACTTGATAAGTTTGATGTTAACTTTGTTGATTTTTGCTTAAGCTTGACCACGAGAAGGAACTCCTCGAACTCGACAACGCTCGTCTAGCCAGCATCCATAATGATATCAAAGCCAAAACAGGCACTCAGCGTGCTTATGATTCACTCAGCCCCATCAACTTGAAGGCCAAGATTCTGTTTAATTAATTAATTAAGCTATGACTTAACCTTTATTTTCTAGTATTTTATTTGTCTTGTAATGTGTGTTTGGATTCTAGCTGTTTTTGCAAATTAGTAGAACCTTCTTCACTCAAAATAATAATAATAATAATAAAAAAAAAAAAAAAAAAAAAGAAACTGTTAATGTTTTTGTAAAGAAAAACATGCCTCGTTTGTTCAGAAGGTTCTTTGGGGGTTGAAGTTTTAGATTGAATTTTGTTTTTATGTCGAATCTAGGGTTCTTATTCCCGAGACGACTTTTGTCTGTTTGTCGACCTTAGAGTTGTCGACCAAGAGTTTGGTTTGTTTGTCGACCACGAGTTGTCGACCATTGTTTTCTGTTTCTGTTTGTCGACCACGTGTTTTCGATTGGTTATTGTTTTATTTTGCTTTCTTAGTTTACTTCTCCAGTTCGAAGCCATGCGATTTCGCCGAATCAAGGGAGAGTATTAGTGGATAATTAGGCCCAAGCCCGGTTTGTGGGTTTTGGGAATTAGGGTTTTACCATTATAAATAATGGTTATCAATAAAATTATACATACTGGTTACATTGTCTTACAGTACCATGTCCACCCCAAAGAAAACATGTAAAAAGTGAGACTACGAGAACTCACCTTGAAGTCCTTTAATTATTTCTCGAGTTCTATTAAATGTCACAAATGCTCGACCACGTAGTAAAATAATTAACGACACTACAATCAATAACTATATCTTTGTAGTAATAAGTTATGTCCTTAGTTCATAGCCAACCGGTCCTACTTGCTTAATTCCGCATATGACTAACAAAACCATTGTTATGTAATTAGTCAGTACCTAACTAAATCGTAATACACATTTCTATTCTTTTAATTAAGTGATAATATATTGATTAATCAATCTTGCGACATACATAACTCTTTACAAAGTACAAGGTATAAGTTGCCATCTTATTAAATATGAGAGACTTAAACATAAATATTAAAACTAATATCCAAAAGCCACGTGATGTCAGATACGGACCCGACACCAACGTCTCACTTTTTTGATTTTGTTTTCATTTCTATCTTTTCTATTATTTTTTTTATCAACGAGGCTACCCTCAACCCGTGCGATGCACGGTCTAGTGGTTGAGGGGTGATGTTTTTATCCGTAATATTGTATATGATGGTATTTAGATACCCTTTAGAGAAGTTGCATTGTATTTATTATTTAGATGGCTAATAATGTTATTATTACTTTAGTTTATATTATTTTAGTGGAATCTATATTTAGATGCCTAATAACGTTATAATTACTTTTGTATTTATATTATTGTATTTTCATTAAAAGTTTTTATTAACATAGTCTTTTCATATGTAATATTTTAATTTGAGTAAGTTACATAAGTGTTTTGTTGCTTATTTATTTGTGACTTTTGTTATTTGGAATTATATAACTATTTGTACTCTTCAATGGCAAATTTTGAGTTGTTAGATAATTTGATGAATATTTCAGGATCATCAAAATTGCATGATTGCATGCGTTTGTGGTTTGTGCAAAATGTGAAGATGATGCATTATTAAACATTAAAAATTAAAAAAAATAAAATAAAAAAACGACATAAGAAAATTACAAAATGAAAAATACGAAATTAAATATAATTAGTAAATAAATTAAACTATTCGGTCGGCGGTGATGGCAAATTATATAAAATCCAATTACAAAGATATGATATTTCTGATAAATGATAAAGATCCATTGAACATAAATGATTAAAATCCATCAAAACAAAAATCATGTGTAACCATCAAGACATATATAATCATGGATCTCTAAAGCAAGGTTTCATGCACTCCAATGTCTTCATTTCAATGTCATCATCAAACTCTGGCACTTGCTGAGGTAGCCGAAGGATCTCTCGTAATAAACTGAGAAATCATATCAATATATAGTGAGTAAAATAGGTAAATAAAATGCACTTGGCAACGATGATGAATTACATTATATATTATACATAAGAACCTTTGAAACCACTTCCTGTGTTTACGAATTCTTTACATCATACTTCTTTCATCGATATCATGTGCACCGAAAATATTTACACATATTACCAAGATGAAGTGCAAACTAATTGTTAAACAATTAATCATTTAATTAGAATTATATTATATATTATACATAAGAACCTTTGAATACTCACCATTCCATCAAAAAATTCGCCTCGAGGAATGTAAGAATGTGTGATCTTGACTATGTGTCCAGGTTAACTTTGCTCTTGTACACATCCATTTGGCACATTATAAATAAAACATAAACCACTTGATCAATCATATCACTATAAAAATGGATCTAACTAGTCCAATAATACATTTCCGATTTCACAAACTACAACTTTAAAAGTGGTATACAACCACATGGTCTTACAACAGAGTACTATTTCTCTAATCTAATAAATATTATTTTATAGATCATAAAACACAAACTAATAAAGTGAATAGCATGCATAGATAGATTATCATTCTTTTAACATTCTGTAAGCAATCAACTACAAAACAAATTATGCACTCCCAAACATTAGATATACGAACTCATCTTCACATAAGAAATAAAGTAGTTTAATTAAGAAGTAGAAACAATTATACCAAATCAGTAAAGTGGCAAAGTAAGATTTATGTCATACGTAACAATCGCTATAGTTAAAGATATACGTTCAAAGTATAACCAAAGAAAGAAAGTTGAGTTAATGATGAGTGTCTAAATACTCATCATTTTTGTACAATCTAAACTGCAAAATCATCTGAAAACACTCAAAAATGCATCAAAATGATAAAAATATCACAAATCAGTGTTTTATGTGTTTTAAATGAAAAAAGATCAAAATCAGATGAAAAATGATTCAAGTTTGCAAAATTGGCAGTTTTAGTCCCCCAAGTTTTAAAAAGTTGTCAAATCTAGTCCCTGGAAATCAAAATGTGCAATTTTATCATTCAAGGTCCCTGAAATATTCTAAGTTGTTAAAATTGGTCCTTGAATGATTCTTTGGTCTAATGGCAGATAAGGTCCCTGAGCTTTGAAAAATTGCAAAAATAGTCCCTGGATATTTTAAAATGGAATTTTATGCAAAAGTTGTCCTTGTACTATCAAAGTTTGTCAAGTTTGGTCCTTGTGATATATTTGGAAAAAGTTCAGTTTTGGTCCCTCAAGTTTGCAGAATTACAAAAATGGTCCTTATGCTTTATTAATACCAATTGGACCCTTTTTGTATTTAGAACCCCATCCAAAACCAAAAAGAACCCTGCCATATACCACTTGACCCCCTTTCATTACCAATTGTGAACCCCCCCCATTATTAATACCACTCAGTCAAATAAGTCAAATCCTAGACATTGTTCATCCCTTACCTTGTTTACCCGCCAAACCAGAAACCATGGTGGTTTTCATTGATTTGCTCTATCCACTCCCTCCACCTGTCTTCCAACTTGTATACCTTGTCCCCTCCACCTCCACTAACACCAAAAAGCTTTAATTGACTCAAACCTGCTCATGAAGAAATTGGCGCCAAAAATCCACTTGGATGGTTGTGATGAGTTTGGCCAATCCAATGGCTCAGAAGTGGTGGGAAACAATCAGAGGTCATCAAGGAGTCCAAAAAGTCATTATATAGAGGAAGAGATGCAATGTATATCATCATCTAGTGTAATTTTTATTTTCTTAGTCGTTTTTTATCATTTTAAGCTTTCTAGTGTAAAACTTATCTTTCAAGTAATCGTTTTAATCATTCTCAGTGTATTGTAAATCCTTTTTAATAATCAATTACAAGCTTTCAGTTTCAATTTCAGTATTTGTAAATTTCAAGTTCAAAATTTCAATATGTTTAGAATGTTGTTATTAGTTGTTGATATGAACTGAGATAACTCATATAAGCTCCTATAAAGCTTTTTCAAGCTTTTAGAAACATTAAAATCCAGTTTAGAAGCAAAAATAGAAAATCACCAAAAATACAAATAAATTAGTTGAAAAATCAAAAATCATAAGAAATGGTGTTTACAGCTGGAGCAGGGTAGATTGTGGATTGCCTTGGGTTAGTGGCTTAGTGGTAAGCCTATAGGAGTGATCTTTGATCTTGGTTCTGTGATTTCAATTGGATAGCCATTTGTAAGCCTTTTGTTCATTTTTGCATTTCACTGTTGTAGTTGTTCATTAGCTTAAATTTCTGTTTCTTTGTGTTAACTAGTCTTAGTTAAGTGTAATTAATCATTAAAATCAGTTGGTTGTTCCTTTTAATTTGTAGTTTATAAAAATTTAGTTTTAACAGTTAAAATTGCATCATCTTCATTTCTTAGTTTAATGTTGTTATGCTTGTTGTTTAAGGTTTCATTAGTCCTAATAAGTGATACTATGAGGTCTGCAATCAGTTTTATGGTTTAAATTTGTGATTTGCTTTGAAAAAGTTCCAAAACAGTTAAGTAAAGGGTGTTTGGATTTGCTGCTTAAACTGATACAGATCTTGTTTGTGTTGATTGCTTGTACTTTCTTTGTGTCTCATTAGTCCCTAATAACTCAAACAAGTCATAAAAACAAGTCTTTGTTAGTGTATTAGTCAAAATCACTTTTAATCTCATTCAAATCATTAACTGTTAAGAGTTTTAGTGTAAAAATCATTAAAGTAGCTTAGAATCTGTTAATCTAGCTTAAATTAGTCTTAATATATCTTAATACAACATATTCAGTAAGTAGTAGTGATTTCAAGTTCATATAAGTCAACTTCTTTTGGTTTTTATAAAAAGTCAAAATTTGCATTTGGTCGTTTTTGATTAAAAAAGATATTTTTAGTGTGATTTTAATAGTAAGATTTAGCTTAAAATCTTTTGGGAAACTAGAGTTTAGTTGCTAAACAAAATTAGAAAAATACTAGTTCTTTTTGAATCAGCTTTTTAAGTGCTTATTTTCTAGCTTATTTTGAGTACTTGTCTGAAAATGGTGCCCTGTGCACAGTTGGGTGGTCCAACTTGATAAGCTCACATAGAGCTTATTAGTTGCTCAAATCTTGTGATTTTTGGTTCTTTGGGTAGCTAACCTAGCCTTCTTGAGTTCCCAAGCTTAGTTTTCCATTTTGAAGCTTATTAGCTAGGGCTGCACCTAGTTTCTTTTTTGTCCCAACACTCAGTATATACTGACTCAGCTTAAGCTGAGCAGTGATTTGGTGCCATCTTCATAAGCTCACCAAAAGCTCTACAGTTACCTATAGCTTCTGATCTTTGGCTTTTTGGGAAGCCAACCAGCTTATCTTGACACCTCAAGGCTTGTTTCGAGCTTGTGAGCTTATTTCACTAGCTTATTTTGGTCTTGAAAAAGTCCTCAGGACTGTTTGGTTGTTCAGTTTAGTTCAAGTGCTTCTTGTCTTTTTTTAGCTTATCAGTGTGCTTATCTTTGTCTTTTTGTTTTATTTGAGTAGCATTAGCTTATTTGTAGCTTATTTAACTTTTGTTTTCAGTTAACAAGCTTGTTTGAGCTTATTTCACCAAGAAAAGCTCATAAGCAAATCTGTTGGCTTATAAGCTTTTCATACTGCTTATTTTAAATTTTTAAAATTTTTGTGTTTGTTAAAGTTTCATATTTTTAGTATTTAAGTAGTTCTCAAAAAGAAAATCTAGAAAAACATCAATTTAAAAATAGTGATAGTGTTTATTTAATAGGTTTTAGCTTTTTGATTTTTCTTTTCATCTTATTAATAAGCAAATCTTGTTTTTATATTTTTCTTAGTTTTCTGTCACCTTAAGTTATTTTTAGAAAAAGTTTCATAATTTTCTCTGTTTATTTAGTATTTATTAGAATTTTTAATAGTTAAAAGTCTTAAATAATTAGTAATAAATAATTAAAAAGCATAAAAAATATCTTTTCAGTTTTAAAATTATTTTTATCATATTTTAGATTTTTCCAAGTTGAAATTTCATTTTTCCAGGTTTATTTGATATTTTCTAGTATTTAAGTGTATTTTAAATAATAATTAATTAGTAATAATTAGATAAAAAGTGTAAAAAATATATTTTTAGTTTTAAAATTAGTTTTATAATATTTTAGATTTTTCTGAATCATAATCTTATTTTTCTAGCCTTATTTCATATTTTCTTTTATCTTAGGTTATTTTTAAATAGTTAAAATAGTTTTTAATTAATAATAACTAATTAAATAGTTGTAAAAATAATTTTCTTTTTCTAATAATTTTATTTTATTTTTAGGATTCCAAAAATGTCATTTTCATATTTTTAGGTCTTTTATTTCTTAGATATCACTTTTTATTTTGTACGTTTACGTAGTTTTTAAACGTACGTTTTACGTTTGTCTTATCTGATTGTTGTGCTTTCCAATTCTTTTTCCAATTCCATTCCAATCAATCATTAGTGTAATAATTCATCAAAACCTTTACTGATCACTATCCTTAGTGATCATTCTATCATCTGATCAAGTTTTGACACACCATTGAGTCTCCGTGGGACTTAACGACCCGGGAATTCATTATATTCTCCAGGACTTCATTGTATTTGTGTTTTAAGCGGTTTTAAGCTTCTTACGGTTAGCCATTCACAAGTGGCTAGCTTGTGTGAGGTAGCTTGACGGTTTAGCACAGATCAAATTTTGCCCGCCGGGGAGGCTTTAGCGTGTGTTAAACCTATTTCAGACCCATTCTTTCACATATCCCACCATTTGTAAAAAGTTTTTTGTAAAGTTATAAGAAAATCAAAAAGTTCATTAGCACTTTTCCTAAAGTGTTAAAAACACCAAAAATATTTTCATTCTTTGTTTTTACATCATGTTTTTCAAAAATACCAAAAATATTCCTCTTTACCCTCTTACCCTTTTGATTCTTCATTTCTTACCCTCTAAAACCATTTGATTCTTTCTATGTCTTATCCTCACCCTCTTGGTTGTCAATGGTGTGGTGGTCCTTATAATGGTGGCAATTGCCCCATTTGTAGCATGGTGGAATCGGAAACGGTCCTGTCTATAACCAGGATCCCTATCCCTACCATAACACAACTGATTCATTCCATCAGCTACCACACTGAGACTCAGCAGCTTTTACATGTGAGTACTGTGGTGGTTCACATTCCAGCTTCGATTGTCAATCAGGAAATACGCTTGTCTATGAGCAAGTTCCTGATAACAATTATGACTACAACACATACCACTCACAGCCACATCGGCTTTTACTGTTGTAGTATTGTGGAGGTCCTCACTCTAGCTCGGATTGTCAAACAAGGAATCCAATTCCTTGTAGCGATTACGCTCTTCAGATCATGACCAACCTCTATAGTACCAGCCTGAGCCACTTCCTCAAAATCTTCTCCTTGATCTTTTGGATTTAGTGAAAGATTTGAAGGAATCTAAACACTCCCAAGATAATCCAAATGAAAAATCCATGGAAGTTTTGTTAGTCAAGAGCGGATCTGCTAAATTAGATTCCAAGATTGCCTTTGAAAAATCTATTAGGGAATCAATTGCAAAAGAAAAAGCAAGATCTAGCTCTCGATCCCGTTTCATTCCTGATGACGATGATGATGAAGATATCCTTGATATCCTACAATTTTATAATGGTTCATCAAGTTCATCGCTTGAAACTCATTCCATGAAAAATCGGGAGAAAAGACTATGATGGAATTACTAGTCGAAGAACAAATGGAAAGTATAAAACATATGTATGCTAGTCCTTCTAAACTCCCTGAGTCTGTTGTTATCACACCCGATATTCCCACTCACTCTCTAAACATGGGGGATGAGCTTCTTGACACTATTCCTGAAAAGGAATCGGACGAATCTATAAAGTCGAGTGTTGAGGACCTTGTCCCAATCCCGAGAGAGTCACAGGGAATTTCTGATCATATGTGTGATTCTTCTTCCCCTCTTGAGTGTTCAAATGATCATTTTGAGACTTTCTCCGATTTTAGCGATGATTGTAAATCTTATGGAGACATTGAGTATGTCGAGGCATCACTCCCACAGTCTGATCCTCATCTTGAGGAGTTCACCGATGAACTCACTCACATCAGTCCACTTTCATCGAAAAGTGACGATGATCTCTTTGATTTCGAAGCCGATCTTGGAGAAACTAGAAATCTCCTATATAATGATCATCCACTCGCTTCTTGTCCCATTTCCGACTCTTCCATTTCTTCTCTCACTCCGGATGAGGAAGATGACAAATTTTGGAAGGAAGTCGATGATTTTCTTAGTGATGAGTCGATTCCAATAAGGATTGACAATACTTACTTTGATTCGGAGGGAGACATCCTCTTTCTTGAAAATCGATTGATTGAAGAACCGTTTCCTACTCTCCCTCCCGGACATCTTATTGACAATCACCATATAAGCTTCAAGTTTAAGCTTAAAAATGTCAAAAATGGTGATTTGCTTCTTACTGATGAGGAATGGACTTGCATTGTGATGCATATCTTTATTCCATTCTTCACGGAGGGCGTGGTTGCTCTTTCCCTTTCTCTTTCGGGAATGAGGACACCATCTTTGACCCCCGGTATCATCCTTTATAGTTTCTACTATTAACAATGTCGCGGTTGTGTCTCGTCGGTGTGGAACTTTCTAATGTTCATATGTTTATTAACATTGTGAACGAAAGTCCGATCGAGATTGGTTTTCCACGTTGCTTCCCCATGAACCAATGAATGCGGGGATCGAGTCAAGCTAGCGACTCGGGAATCAAAAACAAGAGCACACACCATATGAGTTTTCACCCATATTTCTGTCTTCTTTCTCTGTTCTACCACCCTAGTGTGGGGGAGTTGCCCCACATGTTATATATATATATCTAAAAAAAAAAAAAAAAAAATGGCCGTAGTATTTCCCTTTTACGTCCTTTGTTTCGGCATAACCGCCGGTACTTTGAATATTGAGGGCAATATTCATTTCTAAGTGTGGGGAATTCTCACGAATTTATCATGTATTATCCACCCAATTCCCCGCTTTTGGCCAAAATTTTTTGGAATAAGTGGTTTTCACTTATTCATCATATGGTAATCAGTCCGCCATGTCTAAAAAACAAAAGGATTGGCTAATCCAGAAGCAAACGGCTCTTGGTAAAGATTTCTCAAATCCGTTTATGGCTTGCAATTTGCCCAAAATTGTATGGTATTCAACTCACCATATCCTAAAAAGTGAAGAGTTGGCTAGCCCGCAAGTTTATGGCTTGTGGTAAAGGCAAGTGGAAAATCCATAATTGGTATTCAGCTCACCAAAGATAATTATGATAATTTATCTAAGAGTTGGCTAGTCCAGAGCAAACGGCTTCTGGTAAAGACAAATCAAATCCGCTTACAGCTTATGATTTGCTCAAAATCATTTGGTTATCGTTGTACCAAGGTTCTTACTTGAATCAAAACAATTGGCTACTCCGAAGTGATGGCTTTTGGTAAAGAGTTTTAAAATCCATTAAAGTTCAAATCATTGCTAGGGACTAGCAATATCTCAGTGTAGGGGATTGATGAGTGTCTAAATACTCATCATTTTTGTACAATCTAAACTGCAAAATCATCTGAAAACACTCAAAATGCATCAAAATGATGAAAATATCACAAATCAGTGTTTTATGTGTTTTAAATGCAAAAAGATCAAAATCGATGAAAATGATTCAAGTTTGCAAAATTGGCGCTTTTAGTCCCCAAGTTTTAAAAAGTTGTCAAATCTAGTCCCTGGAAATCAAAATGTGCAATTTTATCATTCAAGGTCCCTGAAATATTCTAAGTTGTTAAAATTGGTCCTTGAATGATTCTTTGGTCTAATGGCAGATAAGGTCCCTGAGCTTTGAAAAATTGCAAAAATAGTCCCTGGATATTTTAAAATGGAATTTTATGCAAAAGTTGTCCTTGTACTATCAAAGTTTGTCAAGTTTGGTCCTTGTGATATATTTGGAAAAAGTTCAGTTTTGGTCCCTCAAGTTTGCAGAATTACAAAAATGGTCCTTATGCTTTATTAATACCAATTGACCCTTTTTGTATTTAGAACCCCATCCAAAACCAAAAGAACCCCCCATATACCACTTGACCCCTTTCATTACCAATTGTGAACCCCCATTATTAATACCACTCACCAAATAAGTCAAATCCTAGACATTGTTCATCCCTTACCTTGTTTACCCGCCAAACCAGAAACCATGGTGGTTTTCATTGATTTGCTCTATCCACTCCCTCCACCTGTCTTCCAACTTGTATACCTTGTCCCCTCCACCTCCACTAACACCAAAAAGCTTTAATTGACTCAAACCTGCTCATGAAGAAATTGGCGCCAAAAATCCACTTGGATGGTTGTGATGAGTTTGGCCAATCCAATGGCTCAGAAGTGGTGGGAAACAATCAGAGGTCATCAAGGAGTCCAAAAAGTCATTATATAGAGGAAGAGATGCAATGTATATCATCATCTAGTGTAATTTTATTTTCTTAGTCGTTTTTATCATTTTAAGCTTTCTAGTGTAAAACTTATCTTTCAAGTACTGTTTTAATCATTCTCAGTGTATTGTAAATCCTTTTTAATAATCAATTACAAGCTTTCAGTTTCAATTTCAGTATTTGTAAATTTCAAGTTCAAAATTTCAATATGTTTAGAATGTTGTTATTAGTTGTTGATATGGACTGAGATAACTCATATAAGCTCCTATAAAGCTTTTTCAAGCTTTTAGAAACATTAAAATCCAGTTTAGAAGCAAAAATAGAAAATCACCAAAAATACAAATAAATTAGTTGAAAAATCAAAAATCATAAGAAATGGTGTTTACAGCTGGAGCAGGGTAGATTGTGGATTTCCTTGGGTTAGTGGCTTAGTGGTAAGCCTATAGGAGTGATCTTTGATCTTGGTTCTGTGATTTCAATTGGATAGCCATTTGTAAGCCTTTTGTTCATTTTTTCATTTCACTGTTGTAGTTGTTCATTAGCTTAAATTTCTGTTTCTTTGTGTTAACTAGTCTTAGTTAAGTGTAATTAATCATTAAAATCAGTTGGTTGTTCCTTTTAATTTGTAGTTTATAAAAATTTAGTTTTAACAGTTAAAATTGCATCATCTTCATTTCTTAGTTTAATGTTGTTATGCTTGTTGTTTAAGGTTTCATTAGTCCTAATAAGTGATACTATGAGGTCTGCAATCAGTTTTATGGTTTAAATTTGTGATTTGCTTTGAAAAAGTTCCAAAACAGTTAAGTAAAGGGTGTTTGGATTTGCTTGCTTAAACTGAAATAGATCTTGTTTGTGTTGATTGCTTGTACTTTCTTTGTGTCTCATTAGTCCCTAATAACTCAAACAAGTCATAAAAACAAGTCTTTGTTAGTGTATTAGTCAAAATCACTTTTAATCTCATTCAAATCATTAACTGTTAAGAGTTTTAGTGTAAAAATCATTAAAGTAGCTTAGAATCTGTTAATCTAGCTTAAATTAGTCTTAATATATCTTAATACAACATATTCAGTAAGTAGTAGTGATTTCAAGTTCATATAAGTCAACTTCTTTTGGTTTTATAAAAGTCAAAATTTGCATTTGGTCGTTTTTGATTAAAAAAGATATTTTTAGTGTGATTTTAATAGTAAGATTTAGCTTAAAATCTTTTGGGAAACTAGAGTTTAGTTGCTAAACAAAATTAGAAAAATACTAGTTCTTTTTGAATCAGCTTTTTAAGTGCTTATTTTCTAGCTTATTTTGAGTACTTGTCTGAAAATGGTGCCCCGGTACAGTTGGGTGGTCCAACTTGATAAGCTCACATAGAGCTTATTAGTTGCTCAAATCTTGTGATTTTTGGTTCTTTGGGTAGCTAACCTAGCCTTCTTGAGTTCCCAAGCTTAGTTTTCCATTTTGAAGCTTATTAGCTAGGGCTGCACCTAGTTTCTTTTTTGTCCCAACACTCAGTATATAATCGACTCGCTTAAGCCGAGCAAAGGATTTGGTGCCATCTTCATAAGCTCACCAAAAGCTCTACAGTTACCTATAGCTTCTGATCTTTGGCTTTTTGGGAAGCCAACCAGCTTATCTTGACACCTCAAGGCTTGTTTTGAGCTTGTGAGCTTATTTCACTAACTTATTTTGGTCTTGAAAAAGTCCTCAGGACTGTTTGGTTGTTCAGTTTAGTTCAAGTGCTTCTTGTCTTTTTTTTAGCTTATCAGTGTGCTTATCTTTGTCTTTTTGTTTTATTTGAGTAGCATTAGCTTATTTAACTTTTGTTTTCAGTTAACAAGCTTGTTTGAGCTTATTTCACCAAGAAAAGCTCATAAGCAAATCTGTTGGCTTATAAGCTTTTCATACTGCTTATTTTAAGTTTGTAAAATTTTTGTGTTTGTTAAAGTTTCATATTTTTAGTATTTAAGTAGTTCTCAAAAAGAAAATCTAGAAAAACATCAATTTAAAAATAGTGATAGTGTTTATTTAATAGGTTTTAGCTTTTTGATTTTTCTTTTCATCTTATTAATAAGCAAATCTTGTTTTTATATTTTTCTTAGTTTTCTGTCACCTTAAGTTATTTTTAGAAAAAGTTTCATAATTTTCTCTGTTTATTTAGTATTTATTAGAATTTTTAATAGTTAAAAGTCTTAAATAATTAGTAATAAATAATTAAAAAGCATAAAAATATCTTTTCAGTTTTAAAATTATTTTTATCATATTTTATATTTTTCCAAGTTGAAATTTCATTTTTCCAGGTTTATTTGATATTTTCTAGTATTTAAGTGTATTTTAAATAATAATTAATTAGTAATAATTAGATAAAAAGTGTAAAAAATATATTTTTAGTTTTAAAATTAGTTTTATAATATTTTAGATTTTTTTGAATTATAATCTTATTTTTCTAGCCTTATTTCATATTTTCTTTTATCTTAGGTTATTTTTAAATAGTTAAAATAGTTTTTAATTAATAATAATTAATTAAATAGTTGTAAAAATAATTTTCTTTTTCTAATAATTTTATTTTATTTTTAGGATTCCAAAAATGTCATTTTCATATTTTTAGGTCTTTTATTTCTTAGATATCACTTTTTATTTTGTACGTTTACGTAGTTTTTAAACGTACGCTTTACGCTTGTCTTATCGATTGTTGTGCTTTCCAATTCTGTTTCCAATTCCATTCCAATCAATCAGTAGTGTAATAATTCATCAAAACCTTTACTGATCACTATCCTTAGTGATCATTCTATCATCTGATCAAGTTTTGACACACCATTGAGTCTCCGTGGGACTTAACGACCCGGGAATTCATTATATTCTCCAGGACTTCATTGTATTTGTGTTTTAAGCAGTTTTAAGCTACTTACGGTTAGCCATTCACAAGTGGCTAGCTTGTGTGAGGTAGCTTGACGGTTTAGCACAGATCAGTTAATCGTCACTTTCACAAATAAAATCAACTGATTAATGTTCAAAGACCCATTGCTCAGTTTACCATGGCGCCATATCACGTTCGATGAAACAAAGAAGAAACATAAAAATGTTAGATGAAACTATTATTTACAGCGATCTCATGAACACATGGAACTAATTCTTCAAACCTGTTTGTGATGTGACTTTAACTATCTTCCACACTTTGTTATTAGATAATAAGTACCTCTGCTACTTCAAAATCTGTTCTACATGACATGAGATCAAGGGTTGACCCAACAATATGCAAACCTGTTTCATCAGGTCTATGAAATTCCAAAGGATGAAGGTGCTCCATTTGGCTCATCAACCCTTGGAACCACCATGGAGGCCATCAAAATAACCTTTTCGGTTTCTTCCACCTCCACCACCACCTTTGCCGCCCATATTTAGTTTGGTCTTAAGAAAATGTTTAGTTCGAAATTCGAATGAATTATATGGCATATCCACATGCACCTTGCTTTGATCCTGATTTTTTGTCGAGCTCATTAACCTTGTTCCCTTTGCTATTTTCAATCACCTAAAAAGATGAAACATGATTCAGCAACCATATTATACAAATCTGATTTGAAAAGATGACACTTGATACTTTAATAGAAATCCATTATTCAGATCACGAAATATATTAATTTGCATGCTTACACAGTACATTGAAGACCGTTGGTGCACCAGGTCCTGCATTAGATCATTAAGAAGTCAGTACTATAAATATTAATACACCACATATATACCATTTTCTACCTGGTGTTGCTAATGTGATCACATCGTATCCATTGGTGAGTGCTTCATTAGCAGCAGGAATGGCACATTGCTGAAATTGAGGTCCAATTACTCTAAAGACATTATAGATTTTTCATTCGAAAAATTATACATAACATATATGACCTACGTGAACCACAGTCTTTCATGCATTCCCCTTCAGTTTCTAAGCATCGTCGTCGCCAATGTGGACTCCATCATCATCAACAGTGCTGACACGTTCACACTCATCAATCCATTCGCTATATCTGTAATTTTTATAAGTTCCGAATGAGACAGAGATAGATAAAGAAGAGCGGGTGGTGGAGAAAAAAGAGTGATTCACTTACATGTCTATTGGCTCACCAAAGCCGCAGTCGAGAAAGAAATGAAAAGGTTAGTAACTGATAGTTTTGATTAGGAAAAAATAAACTTTTACGGATTTGTATATTAGTAAAGATCTGAACAATTAGCAACCAACGTTAGTTTGTTAACCTACCTTTTTGTTGCTATTTAAGCCATTACATTGTAGGATACCGCATTTTAAGAACAGATGTGACTGGTTTTAGTTGTGCTGTGCATGCATGCATTTAATTTGAGCAAGAATATGCATACCAAGTTTGTCTCCCACAACGAATTCTTTTCCTGTGGCCCACGCTTGGTAATCAAAGTTCAGGAAAGTGAAAAAAGCGCATCAACTACTGTAAGGGAGGGAGGAGTGGTTGCCTAATACCCTAATACCCTGGGGGTGCCACATCACCTCTATCCAATAAAAACCTTCCAACTCAAAACTACCTCAATACTACCCTAACACTACCCTAACTAGTGGGAGTGGTACCCTAGTACCCGAATTCATTTTTTTTAAATACATAAAATCACATACAATATTTAAAATAAAAACATACCATTTCATTAAAAATAAAAAACATTACATAATACTTAAAAAAACTACAACTTAAAAAAAAAAAAAAAAAACATTACATAAGTTGAAATTAAAATAACTTGAAACTACAATTTAAAAATTGCAAGCCCATCCGTGTTTGGCCGCAAGTTCACGTTTTTGGGTAAGAACTAATTCCAACATAGCGGGATCGCGAATGTGATCATGCGGCTCCAAAAAAAACTTCAACTCCCGTTGTCTATTCTTGAACTTCGCCCCCTCGAGTTGTGTAGCCAACAATTGTTTCGCCATCTCGAGTTGTGTCTTCTTTTGTGTGTAGGCGTTGATTTCATCCGCAACGCTTGAGATCGACGAGGAGGATGCAACTTGCTTCTTTTTCATTTTTCTTGATTCAATTGGAGGGGTGGGGTTTTCATTCATGTCGGGAATGGTGTTGCTTGCCGAGTCATACTCCCCGACCTCCTTTTTGAAGAATTGCTTGCAAAGACCTGCAATATCTTGAAAACATTCTTGCTCCAACCATTTCTCATGACCTCGACAATCTCCCACCCTGGTATGAGTAACTTGTCTTTTTCTTGCTGTATAGAAATCCATTTCAGCTTGCCTCACCACGTCCAAGTCGTTGCACCCACTAGCCTTAGCACGTTTCTACATTATATACAAAATAATGTAATTGTAAATAGAAAGTACAAATTATGTAAAATAAAAAAGTATAGCTAAAAACAAAATAATGTAATTGTAAATAATAAAGTATAGATTATGTAATTGTACCGCTTGGAGGTAGTAGCCGTTGAAAATACCCATGGCCGTGTTCATTGCTCTCCACTTGGTATTCAACGCATGAAATGTTCGTGAACTCGAACCCAAAGTTGCCTCGTAATGCTCGAGAATCCGTTTCCAAAAACCGTCAGACTTTTGTTCATTACTGTCACACCCCGCCGGAGGCGGAAACGCGAGGTGTAACATAATCAATATGCATCGCAAAGAGATATAGTACAATACCATAATTTAAATTTAAAGAAATATTGTAACATTACAACAAGGTTCTAGCCGACCTTGGCAATTGAAACATAAAGTTTGACATTTGAAAGATGACACTTTAATACATAACGACCCAGTTGACTTGTGACGACTCCTTTATTTAAAATCTTCATAATATAAGCTAAACAACGATCACCTGAAATGCATGAGAAAAACGGGTCAACTATGAAAATAGTTGGTGAGTACACAGGTTTTATGTAAAATAAAATACCGATTTTTGAAGGTCTGACTGGCAAATGTCCTGTCAACTCACTATGTTACAAATCCCGCCCATACAAGACTTGTAACATATGAATTCACATACACTTCCATATTTTAAGTCAAGTGAATAATGCACATATGGTCACAATAACGCCAGATATAATAAAGTATGCAAAGCCCCTAAAATAAATAATATGCTCCGTAGAGAGGGAACGAGAGGTTGGCCGACCTCTAATAGCGCTATCCATACTACCTGCTGCTCCACACAAGGAAGCCGCATTTAACGGTAATGTATAATTGGAGTGCGAACGGCAAACCAATAGGGGACTAACAATGCTAATGTACGAACAGACATCATAACAACTATTATATACTATCAATTAAGATCGCCCAACATGGGAGACTCGGCAAGTGTTCAACGGGAGACTTTAGGTCAAGGACGTACGGTCCATCAGGTTCAAACAAGTCATAAATTTATAAGTTAGTCTAATGGTTCAAAATATATCAAATAGTTCTAGGAAAACAATTTAATTTTATAATCATGCATTTCACCCCAAATAAGTAAAACAGTAAAAAGGGGGCTGTGAATACTCACCTCAGTAGTGCAGTCTAAAGCAGCAGTCAATTAGAAATATTGGATGGCACCGACACGCGACCTAGATTAGTATGGCAAAATTAGTCTTTATTCATGATTATGACTCGACAAGGTTTAAATAAGTTTTGTTGTTACTTGTGTGGCAATGTTTAATGTTTAATATAATTTTTGTAGATTTTGGCTCTTGGAAGTGCATAAGTACATAATAAGAAAATATCAGTGACGAAAGAATCTTCGGTTCAATGGCAACCGAAAGACGACGTACGGAAAATAAATAAAAAAAAATAATTATTCATAGTATTAGATGTTTAAAAGTATATACATTTATATATGATCAATACTAATTGGTGATAAAAGTATATTAAAATCATACTTTATATGATGGTTTTATTAAAAGATTTATATTAAAATACTATTATTAGTCATAAATGTAAGTTTTTGAAAAATTTGGGCATGATTCTTGTGTATAGCCTTATTATTTTTTTTTATGACTAATGTCGAAAGTTTTTATAATAATAGTTTTTATCAAGTTTCAATATCCGAGTTAATATTTGAAATCAATGTTTACGAGTTTACATTTTAATGATA
Source organism: Chrysanthemum makinoi (assembly GCA_910596185.1). NCBI lineage: Eukaryota > Viridiplantae > Streptophyta > Magnoliopsida > Asterales > Asteraceae > Chrysanthemum > Chrysanthemum makinoi. The sequence continues at coordinate 50,869,810 of OU343225.1, forward strand.
AGTTTTTTATATTGTTCATTAACTCATGTAGCTTTTATGAAAATAAGTTCCGTTCACATTATTATATGTAAAACTCATTTTATAACTAATCTTCCATTTATTATTAACGAATGATAATATAAAGTCTATATCCTAATTTGTTTGTTAATCGGAAGCCAACATTTTTTTAAAACAAGTAAATATACTTATGTTTGTATATCGCTGCAATAAGAAACCAAGTAACTACTATTTATATATAACAGGTTCAACTTGTTTTAATAATAAATCGTTAGATGATACTTAGATTTAAGAAAAGTACTTAAAATTTAACTTGTGATATTATTATCCCGTGTATTTAGAAGACAAGTTAATATAGACAATCCATGTAAAACATCCATTCTTTATCATTTTAATATATCTGACGCAGCTTCAATTTGGCATGTGCTATGTGCAGATTTTTATTAACTCAATCTTGAATTCTAAGATTCACCTAAGTAACTTTGTATATTCAAGTACAAATAGTGCCCAGTTTCATATATTTAGCCAACATGTTTTAGACCCATATATTTACTGATTCATCACAAACGGTATCCCTTTTTCTTGGTTGGTGCCTCGACAGAAAACAAAAAGAAAGAACAACAACAATACATTTCTTTTTAGCCATTTCCTTAGTTCATTCGACAAAATATATATATATATATATATATATATATATATATATATATATATATATATATATATATATATATATATATAATTCAATTAACAAATTAAACACAATATCCATTAATCTTACAATATTCCAAAAGCCGGTCGAGTGAAATAAAGAACCGAACCCAAAAACTCCAGTTGTACACGAACTAGGATGAATTTGAACAAATTGAAGCTTGATTTGGACTCCTTAGACCTTGAATAACAAAACCCCTTTGGTAATTTCGAAAAGCCCTTTGATTGACCAAACCCTAATTTTTGTGAAAATGATGATGAGAAACTGAGTTTGGGGCTTTTGTAACTCGACTAGAGATATAGAAGTATATTGGGGAGGAGCTTGGTTATCTTCCTTCTCTTGGTCTTGGTTTGAAGCCGAATTTGGCTAGCTTCCAAAACCTTAGGCGAATCTTGGACTTGCTCAAGATGGATTGAGGTGAAGATATGATTCTCTTGTGTGATTTTTCTTTGATTTCCCTTGGATTCGTACTTGATGTAGCAAGAGTATCAAGTGAGGATTGTGAAGCAAAAACTTTCATGGATTTGGTATGAAAGAGGAGGATATGATGGATGAATATGTTGGGTTATCCTCTTTTAGGGAGATTCGACCTAGGAGGGTTGTGCAGGGCTAGAGGATGAAGATGAAGATATGAAGATATGTTGGGTTTTGTCGTGTGTGAGGATAAGAAAGACAAAGAGATGTATTTTTGTTATTATTATTATTTAGTGTATTATATGTACCTTGTACTATATAATTTGTTCCGTACAGGATAACGTTAAATTATGTAGAATATTATTCGGGTATCCGTATTTAATAAATTTTATATTTTCGGAGACGTTTTGAAGAGCGAAATATTATGGTATTATTATTACTTTGAAATTTGAAAGTAAATTTTACGTCAATTTTATTATGGTGTCGGTACGCGTGTGGTGCCAAGACTTGAGAAAACACTAGATAACTACTCGTTTTTGAGTTATAATGGTCAGAAAATAAATAACTCGCATATTCTGATATAAATAATAGCCGGAAAATTGACGGATTGTCACAATTACCGACAACACCACATTCGGAGATTTGAACCCATGCTTTCGCCAAAGCCTCCTCTTGTGCCGGCGTCCAAACTTCACGGGGCCTCCTCCCGGTGAAAGCTTTTTCTTCCCTCTCTGGATCGACTTCTTGAACTTCCTCATCTTCGTTCTTCGCTTGGTAGTGTTTGTGTTTCTGCACGCACTCTACGCCTTGACTAAGGTTTTCGAACGGGGAAAACTCGCTTGTAGCAGTGATGTTGTAGTGTTGTGGATTCAATTGAGGAGGACCCATATTATATTGGAAAAATTGTGGAGATTGGGGTTGTGGAACATAAAATTGATTCGGGGATGGTTGAGAATAAAATTGGCTAAATCCTAACGGAGTTTGTTTTGGTTGATTCGGGAATGGTTGAGACCGACCTTGACGCGAGGTGAAAGTTTTTTTACTTCTCCTTGGATCCATAGTTTGGTGTTTTTGAAAGATTAGTGTGTGTTGTAATTTGTGTTGTGTGTTTTTATTTTGAAAAATGAGGTGCAAGTTTAGGTGTTAAATAGGAGTGAATTTTTTTTTTTTTTTTTGGCTCAAAATAGCCGTTTATTAACGTTACACACTTTTCCAACGTAAACATTCGGGTTCCCAGCTCGAATTTAATACCCGCCCGCCCTACCCGCAGTACACGGAACAGTGTACCCGAGCGGGCTCTTGAGCTCGATGGTGAACCCGACGTCCACTCAGTCCTACCTAAGCAGCAATAAAGATAGATTACCAATGAATAGTATCAGTACATAAAGTCATTGTGCAGATGTAGGTACACTGTGTGATTTTCAATGTATTTTTGTATCATTTCTGTAATGCAAATAACATAAAGATGCATTATCACTTATCTAAATCTAATAACCAGTTTTGACAATTGCAGCAATTTCATTCTCCAACAGTAACCATTAAGAACAAATTGATACTTTGAACTTGTAGTTTCATGGAAATAAAGAAACAGGCCGCCTAATAGCAACAGAAGAGAAATGTGCCTTTGAGAAGACCCATCAGCAATTCCTAATTTTTTTTTCCCATTGAAAGCAGAGCCTGTGTATGATACGATGGATATATTCAGTGTTGTGCTTAGACTTTTTGAGAGGGAAATGATTTGTACTCGAGAACATTTGATTTTTGCATTTATGTATACACATGTACAATATAGCTATATGACTTCATGCGGATAGACAGGTCACATCATGAAGTGTTCAAGTAAAAAAGAACAGAATACTCCCAAGTCAAGACTTTGGTTGCAGTATAATCCCAGAAAACTTGCTGCACGATAATAGGCGACATTGCTTTGTATGAGAGTGATATTTATAATCTCTTAGTTAGTGTGTTTGTCACATGATACATTTATTTCATTGACTTATCAATAAATAAGGAGATTGTTTGTATGCCTGAAACTCTTGCAACTGGACATATTCGTCTTCCTCTTTAAGACTCCACATTAAAATAGATGTTAGATGAATGGTTGCTCGTTTGTATTCCAGTAACCGCAGCCTTTTGGATGATTGTAGACCTCGATTGTAATTGATAATTGATATAGGTTTTATGTGGCTTGAGTTGTAGTTATTTGGGTATGCATAGACATGTATGTACCGTACTTTTGGTTGTGCACAACCCCCCTTGCACATTAAATTAAGGGGGATAAGCTTTAAGTATTATAGATATTGTTTATTCAAAATGTTATTTAATGAACTTCTTCGTACCATAGCTTCCACCATAAAACCCATTTTAGACAAAAACCATTACTGTCTAAGAGCATCCACAATGACTTTTCTCTATTCTAAAAAGCTTTTCAAGGACTTTTTTGCATTGAACTAGTGTGTTTTTAGGAAGACTTTTTACAAAGACTTGGTAAACACCAAGTCTTTTGTAAAAGTGTTAGTTACTAAGTGCCATCTTCATTAATTGCATTCAATGCATAAGGTCTTTATGACTTTATGCATTGTAGATGCTCTAAGAGCATCCGCAATGCATCAAATGGTTAAAAGCTTTTTACTATTATATAAAGTCTTTTGAAGAGGTTTTTTGCATTACAATAAAAGTTTTTTAAAAAGCTTTTGTACAAAGATTTGGTATACATCAAGTCTTTCATCCAAACTTTACCTATTAAATGTCATATGCATTAAATGCATCAAGTCTTAAAAGACTTGATGCATTGTAGATGCTCTAACTATCTTGACCAAGCAACTGATATGTGCACGATGAGTTAAAGACCAAGTCAATGGAGAAAATAAAGATTATTTTATAATTTCATCGTGGTCTCGGCGTATTACCATGCATAGTTATTTTAGTTATGAAATTTGTATTGTATTCATGTATTCTTAATTTCAGCAAGTCAAAAGTAAGCATTTGAAGTGCATGCATGTAGTTTACCATTAATTTAAGATAACTTAGGGTAAAAAGTGTAAAATCATAAATGGTACATGAAGGATTCAATCATCTTCCACAACTGCTTTTTTTCATACAGACCCGCAACTCTAACCAATCTCGTTCCGTTTTCGTTTAGCAAACTAGGAGACCTTGTTAAGTTCATAGTTATTAGTTACATTCACGTCGTTTTAGCGTACAAACTTCGCTGCCAATAGTGTTGTTAATTACGGTCTCATTACTTATCATGTTCCTGTTAATACAAATCTGGGCGCTTCTCCTACGAGGATTAGTGTAGGCTAACTCTTCGGAGAATAGATCTTGTATTAAGTGAAATCTTCGATTGCTAGCTGCTGAGAAAACCAACACCGTTAGTCTCACCGCTGAACGGGGTTCCGCGGTCAACCTCCGGCGTGAGAGTAAGTGGTTGTTTTAGAGAGATGAAATGAATTCTAGAGAGAGAGAGTGTGTGTATAACCGCTTTGAATAGGGGTGAGACCTCTATTTATATGGTTGACCTTCTGCCGTGTTCTCAAGGTCACGGTCTTGAGAGCGGCAGTTTGTGACGTAAGTCACCGCAGAGCTTGTCCGCTTATTGTGATGGTGATGTTTTTGGGCGGAGTTGTCCCGCTTCCTTTTGGTGGACTGCAGGTTGCAGACGTCCACCTAGGGAAGATTCCTTTCCTTTTCGGGCGCGGTTGTGTTCTTGTTCGGCGCGTTATCGTCCGCGGAATGGCTTGGTGGCCATTACCGGGTATGTGTTTGGTCCGCGTCCAATTATATGGGCGCCGGAGTATTACATATTAGTGCTAAGTAAGCGGATGACCCGCATACGGTGCCGGTGGTCATACGTGATCAAGTCCCCCGCCTAGTTGTGCTTGTTAGTCTCATTGCGAGCATTGCTAGACTAAGTTTTCTCGTGTAACCGCGGTTGGTTGTATCGTAGGAAGACTTGACCATTGCGGCCGTGTTTCTCCACGCGGGCAAGGGTGTGCGCATACCGGTCCCATTGGGATTCGCGAACCGTCCTCGGCCGCATATTCATCGACCGATAGGACGCTTCGCCTGCTTCCATCTTGTTCGTTGATCTAGGCCGATCTTGGCCGTTAGTTATGGGCCACCGACGCGGTTGTTGGTCGCTCGATTGACCCGCCGTTTTACTTTTGGGAGTATAAATACCTCTCTTTTTTACTTTATTGGTTATCAAGTACACTTCTTCTTCGCAAGTAAAAAGAAAATTCTCCACTAAGATTTGTGTGTCCGCCCAAATTTTACCAGTGTTAGGTTTCTTTCTTCCTTATAGTATCATGGCTAAAAACTTTTAAGCGATTTCACCGTAGTTGTCACAGTAAGGACCTTAGCGAGTTTTGCTCGAAATATCATATCCCTCCCATGTGCACCCCTTCTTCCTAGTTCTGAAGCCACCATTAAGGATGCTCCGTCGGGTAAGATAGGAGTGTACACTAGATTCTTTGAGTTTTGCAACTTTAGGATACCCCTTTCCGCATTTTTGTGTAGGGTTTTGGAGTATTTTCAGATCCATTTGTCCCAGTTGTCTGTTAGCCGCTAGGATTAGTCATTTTGAGATCCTTTGCCGTGCTCACGGTGGAACACCCACCGTGCCCTTATTTAGGAAATTTTATTATTCGGGGATGAAGGATGGTTGGATGACGCCGAGAAGCGTAAGGGTCCTAAGTCCTTGATTGTTCCGGTGTGTTACACCGCTCCCTTGGATTCCGTGAAGAACCGAAGGAGTTCTTTTCCCGGGTTGACGCAACTGCTTTTTCCATTATCAATCTCGTGGAACGAAAGTTTCGTTGACCGTGATCCACCTCCGACTGACGACGCGTATTGACTTTGAGTTACTACGCCGCCTTGACACGATGCGTGCTCCTTTTAAAAATTGCCGAGCCTTTTCTTTGCACAGTTGGACTTAGCCGTGCTTGGGATGATGCCACAGCACGACCTACTTTTAGGTCTTCGGATAATGCGGGTGGGTAAACTTTTTAGGGTTTTGTCGCCTTGTTGCTTTCCCTTATGTCTTGTTACTAATTTGTGCATTTTTGCTTGCAGATATGTCTCTCTTCGCTTTTATTAACCAGCCAGATCCTTTTGAGGTGGTATCTGGGGAAAGGACTCTCCAGGAAGGTGAGAAAACACTGCTTGACGAGACCGCTAATCGAGTTATTGAGCCTTCGAGAATCTCATTACTTTAGTCCAAGAGACTACTGTGGACAAAGTACAGGCGGCCAAGGCAGAGAAAGCGACTGGGAAGAAAAGAGTCCGGCTCAATGTTTGTACCAAGCAGCCAGAGAAGAAGAGACTCACGCTCGAGCCGAAGGACGCCGGGTCTACCGGTATGGCATCTTCGTTGTATTAACTTTTCTTGTTTTTTTTAAAGGATAACTTAAGTGTTGTTATGCAGAGGTAAGACTCGGGTCCGCTTTTGAACTTCGCGATGAGTCCGAATCTGGTCCCCATCCGCAGGAGGTAACCCAACTGTCCTCCGATGCTACTCCGGATCTTCGGTCAATCCGATTCTCGCTTCAAAAACATCCACCACGCCCATCGTGAAAACTTGGAGGTGGATATGTCCGCCTTCTCGAACCGCCCTTTGTGCAACAGAGAACTCGCTCAAGGCTGAAGTCCCCCGCAAGATCCTTCTGTCACGCACTGCCTCCGATGATGACTTCTACGAGTCTTTGTCCGTGGACACGGCGGAGGCAAAGAATATTTATGTCCCGAAGTGGTTGCCTACCAACGAAGTTTCAATGGATGACCCTTGGGTTTGTCAGAGCATGCTAGACAATTTTGCCACTCCCGGATATCTATCTACCTTGCGCAACATGCCTCACACGGATTTGCTTGAGCAGTACAACATGATGACTGTTCAGCAAGCGTGTATGTCCTCCGAGGTGCGTTTGCGGCTGCAGTTTGAGCTCAACCAGACTAACAAGTTGAACAGAGACTTGAAAGAAAGGAGAAAAAGATAGAGGCTCTTAAGGGGAAGGTTCAAGCGTTGGAATCGGATGTTGCGGAAGCTAGGACTCTCCGTGAGCGTGTTGGTCTACTAGAGTCTGAGTCGGAGGAGGTGAGGAAGTTGCGAGCGCTGCGGGCAGTTGGAAGGTATGATTGCGCCAAGGATGAGCTCGCTAGTTTGACCGTGGAAAATGCCGAGTTGACGGGAAGGTTACCGGTCTTACTTCGTCTGGACGAAATGAAAGAGCAAGTTATGGCCACTGGGTTACTAGAGGAAAAGTTGAAGGAGTGCGAGGATAGGGTCCGCGGTGAATATGATAGTCAGCTTACTCAGTTGGATCAGCGGTTGGCGGATCTTAATCGTGATTTTGATGAGGATTTGTTCCCGAGCACTCTAGTGGCTATTGAGGGAAAAAGGTAGGTGATCGGGCATGGTTTTCGCCGGGCTTGGATGGCGTTCAAACAATCGGATGAGCTTAACACACGGTTGGGAGATTGTATTAGCAAAGCTATCGCGGAGGCTGGGATTGTTCATGGTTCCGAGGGCCGCACGCTTGGTCAGATCAAAGCCTATAACCCGCAGGCTAAAGAAGTGTATCGTGAATCTGTTGTCCGCTTGAGCGACGTTCCTTTCCCCCTGCTGGATTCTTTGGAGGCATGCAAAGACTCTCCCTTGGAATATCTTATGGCCCAATTGGTTTTGCAGGAGGAGCGCCGTAGTGCGGGGAGTTTGTGTTTAATCCCCCGGTCTCGGAAGAGGTTGCCCTTCCCAACTCTTTGCTTCAAACTATCACCCGACGCCAGCCATTGCTGCATAAGGAGAGGAAGAAGGCAGCCTATGGTAGGAAGTTTGATATATGGAACCCCGAGTTAATTGTGTCTGAGGTGGATCATCAGTTACCTCTACCGGGAGCCTTCCATGGTGATCGTTCCCATTGGTCCGACCCTTCTTCTTCTGCGGTTACGGGTCCTACCGGGAGGACGAAACGAAAAAGAAGATGAAGAAAGGCCCGGTCATGATGACATTTTTGACGCGAAATGCATCGGATCATGGTGGGGAACACGCGAGTGGCGCTTGAAGTGGTCTTTTGTATGGGCTGCATTTAGACTATGCCACCTTTTTAGTGAAGCTTTGGTGCTCTTAGTCTTTCCTTAGGGTCGCCGTTACCGCGATGCATCTTTTTGTAATCCGGGTATGCCCCGAGTATCTGTATGTAACTTATTTCGTACTTAATGAAAGTGTTGGAGCCGCTTTGTACACATGTTTTTGTTTGATTGCCGGGGTTGGATAATCCGGCCTTGTACCTTGGCCGCACTTAAGAAGTCCGGGGTATCAAATAATGGACAATGGGTTTTGCAATACCACTTACATGCCTCGAGTCAATTTTGAGGTTGCTCGTCTGTATGTGCGACATTGTCTGTCATGCGTGTGAGAATTATGCACAAGGTGTAACACTTGAAAAGAAAATGATTGCATATGTATTTTGGAAAATTTGTAGAGCGGGCCGTGCATCTACGCTTCATTGCTTAGAAAACAGTACAATAGAGATATGAAAAGTTAAAGTTCCCTGTTGTTCTGACCGGTCCGTAATCAACTTACAAAAGACGGGACCACCTACTTACGCTTAGATGTAACATTTCTTCAGTTATGGATGTTCCATGTCCCGGGAGTGTCTCCCCATCCGCTGCTCGAGCTTGTATGTTCCATTCCCTATTGCTTCGATCACTTCATATGGCCCCTCCCATTTGGGGCCAAGTTTTCCAAGATCTTCCGCTCTGCTGGCTTCATTGCTCCGGTAGACAAATTCTCCGGGTCTAAATGCCGCGGCTTTGTACCTTGGAGTTGTAATACATTTCCATCTTTGCTTTGCTACGTGCTTCTTGAATGGCCGCAGATTCTCTTTTCTCTGCTCCGTGATGTCCAGATTTAAACGAAGCCTGGTCGTTGGAGACTTGGTGGACCGCGGCATCAAGGTGGGCATTCCAATTTCGACCGATAACTGCCGTGCCGTATGTAAGAGAAAATGGAGTTTCTCCGCTGCTCGCTTTGATCATGGTTCTATGTGCCCGAGCACATGCGCACTTCCTCCACCCATCCCTGCTTCCTTTTTCCAATCTTGATTTGATGCCATCCCCCAAGCTTTTGTTCGCACTTTCAACCAACCCATTTGCTTGCGGATGTTTCACCGACGCAAACCGCCGCTTAATGTTGAGCTTCGCACCAATCTTTGAATGGATTGTCGCGAACCGCTTCCGTTGTCCGACACTATCTCTCCCTAGTCGAGCGCAGACTATGTTATCCTGCATAAACTTCTTCACTTGCCTCCTTGTGATGGAGGCCAAGGGTTTGGCTTCGATCCATTTAGTGAAGTAGTCTATCGCGACAATCATGAATTTAACCTTGCCGGACCTTCGGGAAGGGTCCGCAGATGTCGATACCCCACTTGTAAAAGGCCATGGGGAGGTGATTGGGGTCGAGTTTGTTCGGATACTTGGGTACCGGCGTGAACTTGGCAATCTTTGCATTTCAATTAGCTCGCGGCATCCTGCATTGTCGGCCAATAGTATCCGGATCGATTGCTGGCGACCACCGCCTTGGGCCAGTGCATGCTACACGATCCCTCGTGAATTTCTCGCAGTACGTAGTTGGCTTGGGTGGGGCCTACACATCAGAGCCAAGGTTCTAGAAAAGATTTCCGGAGCAAGATTCCGTCTTTCAACGCGTATTGCCTTGCTTTGATCCGCAGCTTCCTTGCCTTGTTGTCGCCCGCCGGTAGTATTCCGTCCCGTAGGTACTCGATCGGGGCGTCATCCACGTATCCCCGCCCTCTTCTACAATTGCGCAGCCTCCTTTTCGTCAATGGATTTTTCCTTTAATACTTCCACGAGAACCTGTTTTGTCAGGTGGGCAAAGCCGTGGATGCCATTTTGCTTAGCGCTGGCCGCTTTGTTTTGACTCGGAACCTGTCTGATTGAGAACGTCCGAACCCTCGCAATCGCTTTGGCCTTCGCCAAGTACCGCACCATGCTTTCTTCCTTTGCTTCAGATGCTCCGCTTATCCGGTTCGCCACGAGACGGGAATCAACATTTGCCGATAAGTCTTTGACTGCATTTGTTCAAGAATCCTTAGTCCCTGCGATTAGTGCCTCATACTGGCCGTTGTTGGATTCCTCGAACTCAAACGAGGGCGTAGGTGAACTCCCCGCCTTCCGTACTTGTCGATTAAGCCTGCCTCCCCCTTCTATGCACGAGGACCCATCCGTGAAGAGGCTCCATGGCTCCAGTATTGTTGCCGGTCCGTTGTCTTGTCGAGTTTCTTCATCCGGGAGCTCTCTGCGATGAAGTCCGCAATCCGCCCCTTATGGCTGCCCCGGGTCTCAAGGTGATGTCATGCTCGTCTAGCTCTATTGCCCATCCGCCATTCTCCCACTTTTTTCCGCCTTGGTCGACTCGCTTTAATGGTTGGTCCGTGATCACCGCAACCGGATGTGCTTGAAAGTACCGCCGCAACCTGCGAGATGCATACACCGCAGCCGGACGAGCTTTCAATTGAGTATAATTCGCTCCTGCCTTTTAGGCGGCCGACGAAATAAACCGTTGTTGCCTTGATTCTCTTTGTGCTAACAAGACCGCGCATACCTTTCGGGGACGCCGCCGTGTACATAATCAATTCTTCCTTTAGCCGGGAGCTATGACCATTGGTAGGTTAGCAATGTGCCGCTTTATTTCGTTGAATGCTCGCCCGCTCGTTGTCCAATAAAAGTCGCCTTTTGATGCACTTCTTCAATGTCCTCAAGAACGGAGGGACCTCTCCGCCGACTTAGACATGAAACGACCGAGGTCGGCTAGTTTTCCATTCGAGATCGCACTTCCTTTTTGGTCGCCGGGATTTGAGGGTAGCTACGGCCGCGACTTGTCCCGGCAGGCTCGATGCCCTCTTTGCTCACCACATGACCGAGAAACATTCCCTGCTCCGCCCCAAATGTGCACTTCTTGGGGTTAAGCTTCATATTGATGTTCCTTAGGGTCTTGAATGTTTCGCTTATGTCCCGAGTACCTCTTCTTCCTAATGACTTTTGATTACTAAATCGCCAACGACACCTCCAAGTTTCTCCCAATTTGCTTCTCGAACGCCCCGCCCACAAGCCTTTGGTATGTGGCACCGCGTTGTGATCGAATGGCATTTTGGTGTAAATGTAAAATGCCTTGGTTTGTATGGAACGCCTTCTCTCCTCATCCCCTACCGCCATTTGTATCCGTGATATCCCTTGTACGCTGCCAAGGAAGCACTTGAAGGGGTATCCGCAGAGGGATTCGACTTTCCATTCGATCTCCGTAAGGGATAGCAATCCTTGGGGTGTGCTTTGTTTAAGTCCTTGAAATCCACACACATTCTCCGCCCCCGCCACTTTTTTGACGAGCACGGGTTTGACAACCAATCGTGGTAGTGTACTTCCTTCATGATTCCTCCGCAACTAACTTGGTAACGCCTTCGCTTGATCGCTTTGTTTCTTTCTCGGGCCTCGCTCTCTTCTTTGTCGCATTGCAGTAGTAACCGCCCCGACATTTAGCGCTGCTCACATTGTCCGCGGACTCGGCCATGTCTGAGGGTTCCCAAGCAAAGATGTCCAAGTTTTTCGAGGTGTCGCAGAGGCTCTTCTTTCCTTTCTCACTTAACCCACCCCTATTGTGATTGTTTGGTCGGGAACTTGGGGTTGATTGCTACCGCTACTCCTTCCTTTACTGGCCTCGCAGCTCAGACCGCACGGTAGGGCTCGATCCGGACCATTCTCGATTCTACGGGACCACCTTGTCACTGTGCAGAGTCACAATTCCGCCACGGGTAGGAAATTTTAGCATCCCGTGCGCCGTGGATGGCACTATCCTTAACAACTGCTAATCCCCGGTCGTCCGATTATTCCAGGGGGACGGGATCGCACAACCATGAAATTCATCCAAGCACCTGGCCGAAGTTCTCTCGCCTCCCAACGTAACTTCCGTGAGGATCTGCCCTAATGGCCACGAGAGTTCTCCACTAAAACCCAACAAGGGCGACGCGGCAGCGTGAATTAGCCTTTGCGGATGTCCGGGCTTAGTTTGTTGAAGCAATGTTCGTTAACTTCGAGGCGCTTCCATTGTCCACGCATATCCCGTGGATCGTGAATCCTTCCACGCCCCGCCTTGATCACCGCGGATGGTCATCCCGGCCATCCCCGGATATGGGAGGAAAAGATATTTCCATGCTCAAGACTTCTTCGACCCGGCTTGTTTGACCGAACGCCGCCAAGTGTTGACCATGTATATGGCATGGGCTTTGTCTTTGGTCGCTGCTCTTTCTTTCCTCCATTGGGGCCACCATTCTTTTGTGCTCCGTTCTTGATTTCTTTGACCAAATGTGCGAAGCCGTCCGGACCTGACCGCCTCCTCTATCTGCTTCTTCAACCGATAGCATTCGTCCGTTGTGCCCCTTTTCCCCGTGGAAATCATGCGATTTGTCTTTATTTCTGGATTCGCCGGCCGACATTGGTGGAGGGGCCGTGAATTTGACCGTATCCATGGCCAATTTCTTTCGGTGTTTTTGTGTAGGTGTGAACCTCGTCTCCTCTTCCTCTCCGCCCGAGCGGTTCCTAAATTCTCCCTTCCGCTCGGAGATCCGATGCTTTTCTCGTCCCTGGTCCCGTTCCTCCACCGGGGTGTTTCTTCTTTGACCGGGTTTGCCGCTGCCACCTCACCTCTAAGGAATGCCTTCACAACCTTCCACATTTCATCCTCGCGACGGGATGTTGTCATTGAGCCTTTTGATTAGTTCCGGTTTGTTATCCCGCATGAAGCCGGACACTCTCATGCACTCGAGCTCCTTCACATACATGCTCTCCGCTTGAAGCCGCTCCACGAATGCCTCCGTGGACTCCCTTCTCGCCGCTTTATATGGTGCAATTCAACAGGTCTTTCGTGATACTTCTTCGCCTGTAGGGAAGTACGAGAGAAAGCGTGACCTCAATTCCTCAAACTGCCGATGCTTCCGACTTAGCTCATCGAACCAACCGCGGGCGTGCTAACAAGGGTGGAGTTAAACATGTGGCACCACGTGGCATGGCCCATCTTTCCACTTCGCCTCCGAAGATCTTCAAATGATCCTCCGGATCTCCCGGCCCCATCGTATGTTTTGATGAGTGGCATTCTTGTTCCGTCCGGAACTCAAAATTCGTGATGCGATGTGAAGGGATCGGTCGCCCACGCCATACGGGAATAGAGGTCGCCATCGCCCCGCTTCTTGCTTTTCGGGTGGACCTCCTGTTTTTCTACGCTTAACCGCTTCCGGTGGTTACTTCCTTTGTTCTATCAGCGGCATGAGTGATATGTTTCTCTCCGCCTAACTTCGAGTAGGAAGTACCGCCGCGGGTAACACCCGGCCGGTGTCTTTGCTCCTCGCTTCCGTACGCTCATTGGGGTGACTTTGGACGGAGTTCGGAGAATACACTCGGTTCGGTCACCGAAGTCTTGTGGATACGCGGACGCTCCTTTCCAGCCTCGAAGACATCCGTCGCTGCCTTTGGTTTCCCCTACCGGCTCTTTCTAGAACACCCATTATTTCGACCGTTGAGTCTCGAGAAAACACTCCTCGACTTGGAGTACCAAGGATCTCGACCTAACACCACTCGCCTTCTTTTAGGTGCCCGCTTTTCCCCGCCTCGACCGAGTATTCCGGCATGTTCTCGAGATCTCTCATTTCTAGTCTCATCGTTGAAATCTAGACGGGTTTTGACCCGGTCCGCTTTTCCCGATGGACCTTTTCTCGCCATAAAGGGCAAGATCTCGATGGTAGTGCTTTTGCAGAACTCCCTTATTGACGCCAGCCTCAGCGGCATTAGGTGGTGTTTATCCGGATTTTGCACCGTCTCGCTCGTGTTTCAATCGTGGGACGCTCGAGTGGACGGGAAGGGTTTTCTCGCCATTGCTCATTAGTGTTTTTTAAAAGGGAGACGCAGCTTGTGTTACTGTCCCACGGATGGCGCAACTTGTTAATACAAATTGGCGCTTCTCCTACGAGAATTAGTGTAGGCTAACTCTTCGGAGAATAGATCTTGTATTAAGTGAAATCTTCGATTGCTAGTCGCCGAAAACCAACACCGTTATCTCACCGCATGAACGGGTTCCGCGATCAACCTCCGGCGTGAGAGTAAGTGGTTTTTTTAGAGAGATGAAATGAATTCTAGAGAGAGAGTGTGTGTATGTTACCGCTTGAATAGGGTGAGACCTCTATTTATATGGTTGACCTTTCTCGTCGGTTCTCAAGGTCACGGGTCTTGAGAGCTTACGGCTTGTGACGTAAGTCACCGCAGAGCTTGTCCGCTTGTTGTGATGGTGATGTTTTTGGGCGGAGTTGTCCCGCTTCCTTTTGGTGGACTGCAGGTTGCAAGACGTCCACCTAGGGAAGATTCCTTTCCTTTCGTAGCGTTGTGTTCTTGTTCGGGCAAGTATCGTCCATGAATGGCTTGGTGGCCACTACCGGGGTATGTGTTTGGTCCGCGTCCGAATTATATGGGCGCCGGGAGTATTACATATTAGTGCTAAGTAAGCGGATGACCCGTACTGGTGCTGGGTGGTCATACGTGATCGCCTTCCTATATAACTCTAATAGCTAGTTTATTATTGTTATTAGTAGCATGTGATTAATACGTACTATGTCTCAAGTTGTACCTCCAAACAGAAACGCCAGATAGATCGAAGTCGAACACGAACACTAATCACACGAAATCCTCCAAACGCAAATCAAAACATGAACTCGGACCACCAGTGAACAAAACCAAAACCTCTTACAAGAACTCGAACTGGTCGTATTCAGCCCGGTCGACTAGGAACTCCAAACACAAACATGTCCCGATCACGAACCAAAGCTCAACCCAAATGCGAATGCGCACCTAAAGTCCCCCCGAACATGACTTTAAGCCTTGAATGATCGTATAAACGGACTCACACCGTTTATATCTTTTTGTTTACCACGGAAGAGACAATCTAGTAGTCGATTATCTATTTTAGAGAGGATGAAAATTTGTGATTGGTGTGGTGTATAAAGGCCGTGGGTATACTAACCCTTTAAACAAGATGAACCAAGACTTGGAAATCCTTGTGATGACCTCTATTCAGTCGTGCAAGGAGAGGAGAAACAGATGGATATGTGTTTGAGTTTTTGTGAGAAATGAAGTCTCAAAGTATCATATATATAATAGTAGATGTCTTAGTAAGTTGAATGGTATAGTATTGGTTTACATTTTGATGCCTAAACAAAAAGGGAAAAACAACAAATTTGTGGAACCTTGTGAAGCTTGGAGACGTGTGAGAGAAAGGGACAAAGGATAGCATGGTTTTCAAGACTTGCTACACTTTAATAGTATCATCGTTATGGAAATGGTGTGGTGTTAAATATGGAAAAATGCTTGTTGGGATTGCTTGATGCATAGGGCCAGTTACAAGGGCCTAGCTAGGGATGGGTGATTTTTGTAGTTTTCAAGCTAATATAGTTTTATAGTATTGATAATGACCCAAGAATAAATTAGTGATAGTTATACTACTGCTATTGTTAATTATAAAGCCCTATATTTGCAAATTAAGTATCATTCAATCCCAAAGTAAATGATAAACTTGACACTATATTTGCAAATGCAAGTAGTTTATGATCGATCACCGAAAAGCAAGTCAAGAAAATACTATTGTACTTGACATATTTTGTTTTAGATCAATAATTTCAACCAAATAAACGTTTCTTTTTGGTATATGTAGCAAAACAAATTCGGATACTTTATAACATAAAAGCAAAACATATGCTTAATGATAACTTGATAAATAAAATATGTAGACTTAACTTTATCTAATGCCGGTTTACGTTAAATATTGTTTTTCGATTCACGCGATTTAACTTATTGGTTATAATGCTAAAGTAAATATTTAAATGTTCAAGTTAATTGTTCCGAGCTTATGGTCAAGTATTACCCCGAAATGTCGTTGCTACAACATGGTTGTCCCTCAACACTTTCTATAAATTTAAAATTCTGATTTTCAAACTTTTGTTCACTTAGAAGTTACAATCATATTTGTAGATCTTGGGTGATAATGGAATTTAGATGAAATGCTCTTCGATGATGTTTGAATTTAGAGGAGGCGTTGGTGGTGGGAATTTGGGATTTGAGAGGGTGTTTGTTTTGCGTGTTTTTGAAGAGAGTGCTTGGAATCCAGTTTTAACACAAAATGGGACTAAAAGTAGTTAAACGATGCCACATCAAACCTTAACTATAACGATGCCTACAATAAAAAGATTAAAGGACTTTTGAATTTAACAAGAAAATTAAAAGTTGAAGGCTTACAAAAAAAATGGCAATTTTGATTTTTTAAGACAATTAGCCCTTTTTTTATTTATACGAAACAACTCATCATTGTCTAAAGTGTGGTGTTTTGGGAAATTTCTCTAACAGATCAAAATGAATTTCGAATGAAAGGTATTCGTCGAACTAAAGGTATCTGCTATGGTGAATTTTTATAAAGCTTTATAAATTTAATATTTCTTGACACCATTTATAAACTTTTTGAGTTGATAAGCCTATTTTCACTATGGTGCTTTGTAATTATTTCACATAATATATGCATTAAATGTTTAAAGATTATGAAAAGGTTTAACGTTTAAGACATTTTCATACCACATATCGTGAAATAAAAACAACTAACATAAACCTTTTCAGGATTCTTAACCTATTTTTAGACCTTTGAAAGTGGATGCTCTCCTCTTTGTGAATATATATTACTTTGCATTCAAGATTGTTGTATTGCATATTATAATGAATACATAAGGCCGGTGGATTTCAATGGTCAACTTAATTATAGTATCAAACTTGACAAAAATTATGATGATATACATTAGAGAATGTGAAATTCTAAACTTAACTTTAACTTCAAATAGTTGAGAAATGATAGAAATTTTAATAATCTTCATGCGTATTAACAATATTTCTAATATCACATGGTTTTGTTTTCATGAAAAAGAAAATGGCTGGTTTTTTATATTTCTTCTGTCCTAATAAAATAAGTTCATTTTGACTTTGAATCCAACTTTGACCTTAAATATATTTGTGTTTGTATTATATAATATTTGATGAAAAATATATAAATGGATTGATCTTTAAATGTATTTTCATTAGTATAATTTTCATAAAGTATTATATATTAAAAACAAAAATATTCAAGATTAAAGTTGTATTCAAAAAGTTAAAATGGACTTATATTTTAAAACGGAGTGAGTAATTCAATAATGACATGTTACATGTGGAGATAAGGTGATTATTTCATTATCTGTAATTTAAGTTTTGTGTTGAGTCACTTGATTTTCTCTATCAATTTTTTGCCTTTGAGAATCACAAAGATATATGCTTTTCAAGTTTGATTTGTTCCTTTAAAATACATGTTCTTCTACTTTATTTTTATTCTTTATATTTGTTTGAGGTTGGTGAGTGAGAACATTTAATGATTTAATCATATCTTCATTTTCAGAACTGAAAAAGTTTGTCTTTTTAGTTAAGGAAATATACAGAGTGAAGTGTTTAAACATGTCGTGCTGGGTTTAAGGTGTTCTTTCTCCCATTTGTGAACCAACCCCAAACCTCTTCCCATTAAAACAGCTAATTTGTTATTCCCATTGAAATTATTTGCTTATTAAAAAATAAATAAATAAATAAGTAAAAAGAAAAAGAAAAAAAACAAATGTAAAAGGGTGTGAGTGTGAACCCAGATCATCATTTAACAAAAGAGATCACTCTTGGGTTCAAGGATCATTTGAGCTTTAATTTTGCCCACTAAAAATGGAAACTTGTTTTAGGGCTCCAAAGTTTGAATCCCTCTGTTAATGAATTGAAGCTTGACAAAATAGGTCCTTCAACTTTTTCTTTTTATTATTTTCACCTCTTTTATAAAATTTTCCACACTTGTTTAAACTTTTAGATGTTAACAGCTTTCATGAACCAAATATGTTAATAATTAGTTCAGTGCCATTACTTTTACCCACATTCTTATAAACAATCTAGTCGATTTCATTACTGTGATTTATACAAAGTATCCTACTGATGACTTTTAATCCATTGAAAAAGAACCTGTCGGAACTTTCGAGTCACCTTTCTGATACCTTAATGATCTCATTTTCTGTTGAGGTCCTACGGATCTTGGATCAATCATGGATGAATATGTATGAGTATGCACATCAGAATGTGCAGGGACTCAGTTTGTATAACAGAGGGTGGGAATACTTTCGTAAAGATACTATATTAATATTATTCCACACTAAAATACAATACATGTACATGAGTATTTATACTATGTCAATCGGTGCCATGTGAACCGATGTGACTCTTCCTAAAAGGCATGTATCTAAGCGACACACCCTTTCCTACTTTTACATAATTTAACTAAATAAACTAACTTAACAGTTACAATCTTTCTATCTAACAATATTGGTCCTTCTACTTTCAAGACTTATGATTCTTGATTACTTTACTTCCAACATTCACTCCCTTAATCAAGAATCATAATCTTCACTTTGTTCTTGTTCATCCCAATTGCAGTCTCGTTCCTTCTTCTTTGCTTCTTTATTTTATATTCGACGCCATGTACTTGTCCGGTCTTTCATGCTCACTTGCCTTCTATCGTTCCATGGATCATTGTCCTTGTTCATATCATCTTCATGTGATCCACCAAACCTGTTCATTACTTGTTCTTGTGTTCCATCCCTAATCGCTCCATCCTATGTAGACCCTGCCCACATCCTGCAAGCCTTGTGGGTCTTTATTTTCTCGCAATCCAACCGCTTCTTCCCACTTCTTCTTTTGGCTTCTCTTCTTGCAGTGTCATGGTAACCATTATCAAGCCTATGAACCCTTTTGTTGCCTTGTCTTATTCCCGCCATATGCGTAAGACATCTTTCTTTTGGAACGTACTATCTTGCAAATAACATGACCTTCTTTATGTTCTTCATACTTCTTGCTTTGCCCAAAAACTTGGTTGTCTTCATAATTCTTCTTCATGCCCTGTTTTCGGTTTTCTTGTTCTTCATAGGCGCGATACTTCCTGGACTTGCAATGATCGATCCACGTTAACCATTATGCTTTGATACCATGTTGAGGTCCTACGGATCTTGGATCAATCATGGATGAATATGTATGAGTATGCACATCAATGTCAGGACTCGTTTGTATAACAGAGAGGTGGGAATACTTTTCGTAAAGATACTATATTAATATTATTCCACACTAAAATACAATACATGTACATGAGTATTTATACTATGTCAATCGGTGCCATGTGAACCGATGTGACTCTTCCTAAAAGGCATGTATCTAAGCGACACACCCTTTCCTACTTTTACATAATTTAACTAAATAAACTAACTTAACAGTTACAATCTTTCTATCTAACAATATTGGTCCTTCTACTTTCAAGACTTATGATTCTTGATTACTTTACTTCCAACATTCACTCCCTTAATCAAGAATCATAATCTTCACTCTGTTCTTGTTCATCCCAATTGCAGTCTCGTTCCTTCTTCTTTGCTTCTTTATTTTATATTCTGATCGCCATGTACTTGTCCGGTCTTTCATGCTCACTTGCCTTCTATCGTTCCATGGATCATTGTCCTTGTTCATATCATCTTCATGTGATCCACCAAACCTGTTCATTACTTGTTCTTGTGTTCCATCCCTAACTGCTCCATCCTATGTAGACCCTGTCCACATCCTGCAAGCCTTGTGGGTCTTTATTTTCTGCAGTCCAACTGCTTCTTCCCACTTCTTCTTTTGGCTTCTCTTCTTGCAGTGTCATGGTAACCATTATCAAGCCTATGAACCCTTTTGTTGCCTTGTCTTATTCCCGCCATATGCGTAAGACATCTTTCTTTTGGAACGTACTATCTTGCAAATAACATGACCTTCTTTATGTTCTTCATACTTCTTGCGTTTCTGCCCAAAAACTTGGTTGTCTTCATAATTCTTCTTCATGCCCTGTTTTCTGGGTTTTTCTTGTTCTTCATAGGCGCGATACTTCCTGGACTTGCAATGATCGATCCACGTTAACCATTATGCTTTGATACCATGTTGAGGTCCTACGGATCTTGGATCAATCATGGATGAATATGTATGAGTATGCACATCAGAATGTGCAGGGGACTCGGTTGTATAAGAGGGTGGGAATACTTTACGTAAAGATACTATATTAATATTATTCCACACTAAAATACAATACATGTACATGAGTATTTATACTATGTCAATCGGTGCCATGTGAACCGATGTGACTCTTCCTAAAAGGCATGTATCTAAGCGACACACCCTTTCCTACTTTTACATAATTTAACTAAATAAACTAACTTAACAGTTACAATCTTTCTATCTAACAATATTGGTCCTTCTACTTTCAAGACTTATGATTCTTGATTACTTTACTTCCAACATTCACTCCCTTAATCAAGAATCATAATCTTCACTTTGTTCTTGTTCATCCCAATTGCAGTCTCGTTCCTTCTTCTTTGCTTCTTTATTTTATATTCTGATCGCCATGTACTTGTCCGGTCTTTCATGCTCACTTGCCTTCTATCGTTCCATGGATCATTGTCCTTGTTCATATCATCTTCATGTGATCCACCAAACCTGTTCATTACTTGTTCTTGTGTTCCATCCCTAACTGCTCCATCCTATGTAGACCTGCCCACATCCATCGCAAGCCTTGTGGGTCTTTATTTTCTGCAGTCCAACTGCTTCTTCCCACTTCTTCTTTTGGCTTCTCTTCTTGCAGTGTCATGGTAACCATTATCAAGCCTATGAACCCTTTTGTTGCCTTGTCTTATTCCCGCCATATGCGTAAGACATCTTTCTTTTGGAACGTACTATCTTGCAAATAACATGACCTTCTTTATGTTCTTCATACTTCTTGCGTTTCTGCCCAAAAACTTGGTTGTCTTCATAATTCTTCTTCATGCCCTGTTTTCTGGGTTTTTCTTGTTCTTCATAGGCGCGATACTTCCTGGACTTGCAATGATCGATCCACGTTAACCATTATGCTTTGATACCATGTTGAGGTCCTACGGATCTTGGATCAATCATGGATGAATATGTATGAGTATGCACATCAGAATGTGCAGGGACTCGGTTTGTATAACAGAGGGTGGGAATACTTTCTGTAAAAGATACTATATTAATATTATTCCACACTAAAATACAATACATGTACATGAGTATTTATACTATGTCAATCGGTGCCATGTGAACCGATGTGACTCTTCCTAAAAGGCATGTATCTAAGCGACACACCCTTTCCTACTTTTACATAATTTAACTAAATAAACTAACTTAACAGTTACAATCTTTCTATCTAACAATATTGGTCCTTCTACTTTCAAGACTTATGATTCTTGATTACTTTACTTCCAACATTTTCATTCTGCTCAATAATATGTTACAGGGCACTTCATTTTCCAACAGAACTGTTAGAAAAATAACACGAGGCCCAACTCGTGTCATCTAAATAAGCATAGCTGAGAATGTGCACTCGGCAAGAGCTTCACCCTTTTTATGCCTAACCACGACTAATTATACTTTCCAAATTCTACATTTTTTATGATATGGAGCTCAACTGTATCATACAAACCTATGATACATGTTATGCAGCTTCGATTAATACCATTAAACACTATATTATATGTTCTTCTTCACATATTTATGAAAAACTCACTGAATTTGATCAAAGTCAACAATTTGAGTCAAACGCCATACATCATACTTAAAATATATCCCAAATATATCCCAATCTTGAAGATATTTGTGTCAATCGTAACTATTCTATGATCTTACGCAGCTTATGCAGATCCTACTGAATATTATTAAAACATGATCATCTCCAACCTCATCAAAGATTAAACGATTTTCATCAGGAATACAGTTTGACTTCATGATGAAGTCAACTGTATAAACAGAATACTATGAACTAACTTATCTAGCTTCAAAAATTAAACTGATCAAAAGTAGATAGCTAGTACACCTTTGTGAGAAGCACATGTACTATATTATTTCATCCAGTACAGTGTCATTTTACGGTATCACAGTTTGTTACGTAAATTAACACAACTTTTAACCTCTGAAAGTCAACTCTGCAGACTTTAGCTAAACATTATTGCATTTCATTTCATGGTATATAAATTAGTCGCATTATGCTTCGACCAAAAACAGAATGTCATATTTTTTTAATAACTAATGTGAAAACTGAAAACACATTTTTGAAAGAAAGAAAAGAACAACCCGAATATCATACATTGATGTTTATACAATACAACTATCTTACGGAAGACTAATGATCAGTCCAGTCTGCTGAAAAAGAAACTGATGGACCTTGAGACCGGCTTCGATATTAATGTGCCACTGACACCTGGTATCGACAAGAGTATTTGGACACCATACAGATTGACTTGTGCGATGATACAAATACACAGATACTTGATGGAAGGTTTTGTGGATGAGCATTATGCCATGTGAAGGCGCTATGATCGATTCCCAATGAAGTGCAGAAATTCTGAGCCTAAGCAGGTGAAGACAATCAACAACATCAAAAAAGCATGTTGCAACAATAAGCATTTGGTAAGAAAAATAAGTTACATACTATAATGTTTGGGTATTTAGAATCGAACATGTTACAAGGAAATGGCAAAATACCATTGTCAACTACCAAACATTATTGCAATTCTATTAGCAGCGACAATGTAAGTATTATATTCATGACCGCTTGCAATTTTCAAGAATATAACCATTACAAAACAGGGTAGATGTAACATATATACATTTTTAAAGTAATGATATGACTAAAAGAAAAGATAGAGTAAAAATTGCTTACAATAATTCATTGTTATTCACGTCTATATGTACCAGAAGTCATATTCTGAGGTTTCTGAAGATGTAACTGTGCGAAGATATCAGCAGATAATCAGAGCAACAAGTTTGCTTTTATTCAAGAATCAAAGAGTACAATAGTCTGCACAGTTTGAATATTAGAATCAAACTGTTACAAGACTTAAACAAGATCAGGAAATGATCAAAGAACTATTACAGAAATGAAACAACAGATTGTAGAATGATTATTTGTGGGAGAGTGAGATAGCAGTCGAAGATGACTGCGTATGAGATGGTGATTATAACCCTAGCCAGGGTATACTCTTTTATAGCAAAAGAGATACAAGCGCCCCCTCAATCTTTCATCAAAACTTCAAAGGCAGCCCATCTTTTATTTCTTCATATTCAGGAAAACATAATAGGCAAAAATGGTCCCTCATAATACACCTGCACAAGTAGCATTAAGAAAGAAAGTAACAAGAACATATTGGACAAAGATTACTTAGGTAACTTTGAACAGTAACAATACACAGACCTTTCAACTGAAATATGCTCTGTGGAAGATGACTTATGCCTGTGCGTGATATATTCAACACACACAGGCATTTTAAACGTCCAATATCCTCAGGTAAAGTCTTAATCCCAATACAAAAACGAAGATGCAAATGCTTTAGACTCCTTATGTTACAGATGCTGTTAGGAATATCTCGTAAAAGTATACACTCTCTCAGATATAATGTCTCTAAGCATTCTAATTGGCCAATATCCTCTGGCAACTTCTCAAGATGGCAACAAGATATGATTTCCAGACGTTTGAGATGTCTCAACATACAAATTCTATCTGGAAGAATTTCAACCTTTGTAGACGATAATGTTAGCTCTTCTAAACACTCTAACTGGTCAAGGTTCTTGAGAGCCTCTGGAATACTGCCTTCAAGTGTAAGCTTTCTTACACACTGTAAACTACAGATGCTTCCAAAAAAAATCTCAAGGTTTGTGCAAGCACAAAGACATACAGATATAAGCCTCTCAAGATTTCCAAATGATGAAGCTTGACCTTCTTTGTAGTAACACGAAAATTTAAACTTCGGAAAATCATAGTCAGAATGCAACGGGCATACATCTATTGGCTCTGCAATCAGATGCAACTCAGATAAAGAATCATGATGCTTATCAAGCTGTTTGTCAAACCAAAAAGATTTATACTTCCCACAACCACTCAGGTCTAAGAAGACAAGCCTTTTCAGACATCCAACGGGAGCATTAATGTTTACAAGATCACAACAATTTTCAAGATTTAACCTTTCCAGATTTGGAGTTAGCCAAAGGTTAAGAGTCCTCAACTTTGAATAACTAAGGTCGAGAGATAAGAGCTTTGAAATTTCACCAGGCAAGTAAAGTTGTGACAAATCATGACAATTTTTCAGAATTAACGTCAAAAGATTTGGAGTATTCCCAAGGTGAATGGTCTTCAACTTTGAATGACTCAGGTTGAGATATTCGAGGTTTAGAGTTTCATTGGGCATTTCAAGTTCTACCAAATCATTACAGCCTTCGAGTATTAGCTCCTTAAGATTCGGAGTATTCACGAGGTGAAAGTTTGTCAACTTTGAATGACTGAGGTTGAGAACTACGAGCATTAGACTTTCCGCTGGCATTTGAAGCTCTATCAAATCATTACAGCCAATGAGAAAAAGCTCCTCAAGATTCGGAGTATTCCCGAGGTAAACGGTCTTCAGCTTTGAATGACTGAGGTTGAGATATTCGAGGTTTAGACTTTCAGCAGGAATTTGAAATTCAACCAAATCATTACAGCCTTCAAGTGTAAGCGACTTAAGATTCAGAGTATTCAAGAGGTGAAGGTTTGTCAACTTTGAAGGACTGAGGTTATTGTGTGTTTCTTGGTGATAACTTGTTGTCGTGGTCTGATAAACGACAGGCGACGTTATCTCGGTCCAGTGCTGAGGCCGAGTATCGTGGTGTTGCTAATGTGGTGGCTGAAACGACTTGGATTCGTAATCTGCTGCGTGAGCTTCATCACCCTTTATCCACAACTACTATTGTCTATTGTGACAATGTCATTGCCATCTATTTATCGACGAATACTGTTCAACATCAACGTACGGAACACATTGAGATTGATATTCATTTCGTCCGTGACTATTTTGCTTCAGGACAGGTTCGTGTGCTTCATGTCCCTTCTCGTTTTCAGTTTCCTGATATTTTTACCAAGGGACTCCCGGTTGCGTTATTTATGGATTTTCGCTCCAGTTTGAACGTTTGAAGGCCTCCCACTCAAACTGTGGAGGTGTATTAGCCGATTATAGTTAGCCTAGCCCATTTATTATTATTGTTGGTCAAAAGCCCATTAAGGGTGTTTTTGTATGTTCCGGTTATGGTAATATATATACCGAATTATAATGATTAATGAAAGCAAGAGGAATTAAACCTAAATCTAATAAGACCTTAGTCCAAACCTTATCGGCTTAGCGTAAGCACCTACAAAACATTGACATCTTAAAACCGTAAGCACAAGGCTTAGTAAGTAAAATGATCATAACATAATATTATAACCATTCACACATTATGCATCATAATCCATCAATCGTTTACAACATTAAGCATTAACACATACCTTAAATCACTTACGCATCACCACGCCTTATAGGTCAAAGCATCAACATACCTTAAACCTATTTCACCTTTATCTAACTCTTCATGACTAATTATGCCAAACTAGTCTCTAACACACTTTCACATAAACACATACATTCATAACCTTAACATATAATACATAGCACATAATTTGATGAAATCAATATAGCATCATCTTATAACCGGTTTAGTTACCTTAGCTCCAAGCAAAGATATCATTCTTAATTTCACCATTATCATCATTATCTTCATCACTATCATCATCCTTACCATCCTAGGTTAAGATCATCAAACACATAATCAACTAACTATAATAATGATTTATAAATCGTAAGGAACTTGGAAGGTATTCGTTCACTTTATCAAATTCCCAAAGTTGATCAATATTGTCCTCAAAAAAGTCCTCTTCGAGATCTATGTGAATAAATCTAAGATCCTTCATTTCTGCTAGACCTTTTACTACAATTTCAGCACTCAAATCCTCTTAATATAAGTGCAGACATTTTGTTGCTTGGGTGCCCTGAAATCGAAAAAATAAAAACCCTTAATTTTTGTTGGAACCCTAAATTTCAAAACGCCCAAAATCACTGAAAAAATTATCAAATTGAGAGTGAATGAAGATGATATAAAATGAATTGAATGATTATTAGAGAGAGAAAGTAATGTAGTTTACACCACTTTTATCATGGTGCAAAACGATAAAAGAAGTAATGTAGTTTACACACGATAAGAGAATTTTCTTTTAACGTCAGCTTGTGTATATAATTATAATATAATTTCTCCTGCATAAAAATGTACTTTGCTTGTCAACAATGATAAAGAAAAAGTTGGCAACACCTACTCAATTATTCCAAAGCTCTTCACTTAATCAACATCATATTTTACTTCGACATACACACACACACATTTCCATTGCAAACACTAATGCCAGATACGTTCACATAACGTCCGTAAACATATCTTATAAAAGTATATATCATTTTTATCTACATTCCAACATGTTAATCAACTCAGAGTAGTTCTTCCTTGATGTAACTAATGTATATTTGTGATTTGTCACATATTTCGCTACAAAACTAACACTTATATTTGAGTGTACACGTACAATCGCTAAATAGGTTTTTAACAAATGGTTAAGAGCTTCAAGTATAACTGGCAAAACAGACTTTGAAATAAACTTAATTGTTTAAAACTTGTGTCGTCAATCTGTGAAAAGCAAAACTTCGGTTTTTTTAATGGGTCATCTTCTTGACCCGGTTTTGACCCAAGTAAAAGATCCAAATCCATAAACATATAAAATCAAGCTCCATTTTCTTAGTAAAATCAACATGCAATGAAATCATAACTCCATTCTTCAAAAAAAATATTTATATAGTATTGTCATAACATGCCCTTCAACTTTCTTTTTTTATTTGACAATACCAGCACTAACAAACACTCTATGTTCGTTACATTTGAATAAAAAAATCATTAAATTTGATGAAAGTCAATACTTTGACTAAAAAAAGTCAAATGGTTTTGTTTTTTATGATTTCAGCCCAAAGAGCATAAAACGATACACTCTAGTGTATGATCATACAACACTTGTATATAGAATCATTTGATGAAAGTCAATACACTCTAGAATCATTTGTACATGATCATTTCCATCTTCATATGATTCATATCAAATTCCCATAATTTTCATCAAAAACACAGTTGACTTTTCTAATATTGACGGTACTCTATTAATTAACTAGTCTAAGGGGGTGTTTGTTTCGGCTTATGTATGGGCTTATTAGCTTATATGAGTTCGTATTATATAACATAAGCCACAATTTTGTGGCTTATTTGTCACTTACAGGCTTTTCAATGTTATATAAGCCCTTAAGTGTTAAAATAAGCCACAAAATTGTGGCTTATGTTATATAAGCCGAACACGGCTTATGTCTTATAAGCTTAAACAAACACCCCTAACTTCTAATTAGACATATATTAAATAAAGTAAAACATATATTCAAAAAGCTTTCGCTTTATGTTCTTTATTTTCCGGTACCGAGGAGAATCAGAAAATTCACCAACACTTCTGAAGCGACTAGTGTCAACTGTGTTTGAGCAATCCCATTCAAATTCTTTGGGGGGTGTTTGATTTCGACTTAATTGACTTAAGATGAAAAAAACTGAATTAATTAAGTCATATGAAAACTGTTTGTTTGTGACTTAATAGAAAAAGATATCTGAAAATATTAAGTAATAAAACTGAAGTTGTTTGCATTAAGTCATTTTTTAATTAAACATGACTTAGGTGGTGTTTTTTTGTGACTTAATTGACTTAATATGAAGAAAAAAACTAAATTTATTAAGTCATATGAAAATTGTTTGTTTGTGACTTAGGCTGCCCCCAATAGATCGATCGTCCAATCGATCGTCACTCGATCGTCTATTGTGGAGGGCAATCGATCGTGGACATTGAATACCAAATAAGTCGCCTGCTCGATCGACACACAAACCACAAACCTCCAACTTAGCCGTTGCATATCAAAAAAAAAAAAAAAAAAAAAAAAAAAAAAAAAAAAAAAATCCTACCGTTTGTTAAAAAAAATATACTACTAAACTAACATATAAATACACAACATATTTATACACTAAACTCACAAATCTCATTTTACACATTCTCTATATTCTTTCCACACTATGCGTTTGAATTCTTACGAGCTATTCATTGTCGATTCGTCATGAGATGACGAAAATGAAGTAGTACCGAGTTTATGATGTTTGCAGAAGAGTGTTGGGAAGCTTTTCAAGAGTCGTTGTATTGTCGTAATGTTTTAATTTTATTTAAATTATTATGTAACGTTTTAATTATTAATGAAATTTTATTTTGTGTTAAAAATGTTTAAAATAAAATAAAATAAAATAAATAGATCTTGGTCCCCCTTACTGGGGCACATAATCGCCTGAAGGTCGCTAGAGAGAGAAAGCTGACGTGGCAGTGAAAAGTAAGGGATTGAATCACCTTACTGGGGCAGCCTTAATTAAGAAATATGACTGAAAATATTAAATAATAAAACTGAGGGTGTCTGCATTAAGTCGTCTCTTAATTAAATATGACTTAATAAAAAAAATTAACAAACAAGCCACATAATCAACACTCATTTCTTCTTGGTGAAAGTTTTCTTGCCTTTTTATTGTTAGATCCTCCTCCGCTCTCCTGTCAAAACAACGGATTTAAATGAATAAAAGTTGAAAACAGATTGCTATAAGGCAAAAGAAACAATTTATCTAAAATCATATTTACACGCAAAAAATAAAAGTTTAAAACAAACTTTATCAATTATAAAGCAAAACAAGGTGAGAAAGTTGGGAGATATATATAATTGAGCAGAAGTACCTTTTTATAGTGAATGTAAGCAACTTTGCCGGTCATCTCTTGCCCATTTTTAGCGACATAAACCTGAAAAGTACAAGAAAATTCTATTTATATCATACAGCACATAAAGAGAAGCCATCAAAAAGTAGGGGTGGCAATTCCTAACGCAAAACACAACCCAAAACCAACATGGAAATAAACGGGTAGGGTCTGGTCTAATCAGTAACCCGTTTGAGGTTTTTTTTTTTTTTAGATAAATTATGTTTATAATGGGTTAAACGGGTTAAAAAAGTCGACCCACCCACAAGTTTAGAAAAGCAGGTTGAATAGGCGATGTTTGTGTTATGTGTAGACGGGTTAGGAACTTAGGATTATAACTGACCTAACTACTTAAAGATGTCGTGCTTGGGTTAAGGCATTCTGACATGCCAATCCAAACCCAAACCTGACCTGAATTTGGTTCTAGCAGTTTATTAATTTCAAAATGACTACTATAACAAAGAATTCAAACTCAGAGAGATATCAGTTTCTTGATTAGAAATGAGTACTATAACAGAACAAGAACTTTCCAACTTACCCTCTTCCCATAGCCATTTGTGAACCAATGTCCAGAAACCTTACGCAGTATCAGCTTTCGGATTCATGAAACCTTGTGATGTTTCTTGAGTCTTTGATTTTCTTGAATTTTTCCTTGAGGAGCTTGTCTCAGCTTTATTAGTTCTAGTAGCTTGTTTAGTTTTGTCACCACTGCTAAATTGACCCCTAAAAATAAAAAGAAATACAAAAACGAATTATTGAAGAGTTGTTTGCATAAAACCCCTTAAAAGCTATCGATAATATGACAGAACTAACTTACATGTAATCGATATTTAATGTACTGGGAAAAAATTGCACAAATGAGTTTGAACTAGCTCTTGAATAATCAAATCTAACGGAAGAAATACTGATGTGCTGGCAGGCGAGGGTCACCGAAATCTACGAAACTGCACCATGCCAGTTAGGATATCACGAGGTGTCTAGACCTTGGGTGTGTGAGTGTGAGCTGCAGATGAAGTAGGTGTCTGACCTTGAGTGCAGGAGGTGTTTGGACCGAGGAAGGGCCATCTGTAGATGGGCCGCTGGAATGGACCGAATCAGAATTTGAAGAGTGGGCCGAGGAGGTGACAGGGGACACAGGTTCATGTGGAGATGAATTGGGAAGAGGCCAGGGTGGGGAAGTTTCAATTCGGGAGTCTAGACTTGTGGGAACATCTGAAAAAGATCCTTCATGAAAATAAGCACAACCGAACTATTCAGCTTGACAACAAGTTACAAAACCTTGATTGTGTCGACCGTTTATAACCAAGTACTTGCAGATAACTAGCCTAGCAACTCGTTTGACAAATTTAGGTTCAAAGCTGCTTGATGAAAATCATGTTACCTACGCCAGTAGTGGTCTATGTGATGAGTTTGGTTTGCCATTAGAGGGTGTTTGCGGTTGCTTAGAAACAAGATAAAATCATTTGTGTGTGTGTGTGTGTGTGTGTTTGGACAGAGGGTAAATGATTGTGATGTATGATCATGTAAGAGCGAACTAGTCAGTTTCAAAGTTGCTTAATCAAACTAATTACCTAATTCTGATTATTTTACCAAACACTAGCACAATTGAAGGAGAAACTGTTGATTTGCTTATTGAAACTGATAAATTGCTCATAGTTAAAACAACTTGCTTCAAATAACCATGTTTGGATAAGCAATCCTTAATTCTAAAAAACTATATCAAACCAAAGCAATAATCATATTAACAAACAAATTCAATAAAACTAAAATCAAAACTATCAAAGAATTCTCTTTATATGCAATGAATTTTCTATCAGTGATGTTTAACATCTGAATCGTTAATAATGGAAGTACAATGGGTGCATGTGTAAGCTGTAGCTAAACTTAGCGTTGTGGCCAAAATGCAAATAAATAAACTTAGCGTTGTTGCCAAAGTGAAAAACTACGACTTTTGAATAAGATATCAACTTCATTCTTCTCCCGGGTCATTCTTCTTGACCCGTTTTCAACCCAAGTATAATCCAAATAATAACTGACACCAATATTGCATTAACTGAATTCTAGTATAAACAACCACCAATATTGCATAAACTGAATTCTAGTATAAACCAATTAAAAAGTATAAACTGAAACTTAACATTTACGGTTTGTAGCTCTCATAATTTCTTATCAATAAAATATGTGCGTCCATACAATTCTATGTGAATCAAAAGTCAAATAGTTTAAGCTTGATGATTTCATCCACATGCAGAGCTTATTTATGTGAATCAAAATCTTATATATGATATTACATCACTAATAACACTTTCTTAAGTTTATTTTTAGCATGATCATCTCCAACCCTTTATCATATATAGTCCCACCTTTTTCATCGAAAACACTGTTTGACTTTCTGAACAAGTCAACTGCGTTTATTCAGCTCCATGAATTAAAATAAATTTCAAATTCTTTATTGATTTAAAGTAATGAGTACTAGTACAGCATCCAAGTTGGGATTATAGGTTTGATCTAACAATGTATACACTTAAAAAAGTACTAGTACAGAAAGGTAAAATGACGATCATACTTTGAAACACTTCTTTACAAACAATCGTACTTTTGGAGTGTACCAGAGAAAACTATCAATGACCGAAATGGATTGAGCCAAAATCACTTGACAATGATCAACGATCAACAATGCCCGGGGAAAAAAATCATAAACAAATCATTTCAATGCACATGAGAATAGATGCGGAGAGATATGAGCTTTAGATCACCTTCTGAGCTGACTGGCAATTGCATCCTGCTCACCATACCTTGAAAGATCAAGTTGAAACAAAATATTAAAGAATAATAATAATAAAAAGTAAAATTTGTATAATAAACCATAACCTAAAGGAAATCATTCAAGTTAAGAAATTGCTTAATGACTTACCATACCCGATCGGAGTTCACGTGGCTAACTGTAATGCGCTAACTGACGATTGCTTCCTGCTGATCGGATCTCCTAATAGCAGAAAATGGTTACATTGTTAGAATCATAGTAAAACACATAAATTGTAGAATCAATGAATATTTCCATAATGAATTTAAATTTTCAAAATAAAGTACCTGATAAAATAGCTCTTCATGTATTGGCTCCTTTGGCATGTGTTAGTATGGGTTATATGTAGCAGACTATTTCATCATCATCAGAGGTTCTTCGTCTCTTGAGTAGTAGACCATATGTATCAAGAAGCTGTAACGACCCAACAATACGTAGGCCTCTCAACTTAAAAATGCTCTGGGGAAGACGGGTTATGCCTGTACCTACTATGTTTAACTCTTTCAAACCTTCTAAGCATCCAATATCATCGGGTAACTTCTCAAGAAGTAAACATGAATTAAGTTTGAGAGATTTGAGATGTTTCAACATACAAATGCTATCTGGAAGATTTTTAATCTCTGTAGATGAAAAAGTCAGCTCCTCTAGACATTCTAACTGGTTAAGGTCCCGGGGTGCTTCTGTAATACTGCCTTCAAGTGTAAGCTTTCTTATACATTGTAAACTGCAAATGCTTCTTGAAAAACTCTCAAGGTTCATACAAGCACACATACCTATGGAAATAAGCCTTTCAAGATTTCCAAATGATGCAGCTGGATCTTCTTTATAATCACATGAAAACTGAAACTTTGGAGAATCATTGTCGGAGTGCAATGGGCAAACATCTGTGGGTTCTGCAATCAGATGTAACTCAGATAAAGAACCAACCTCAGCTGGTTGAAACTGTTTGTCAAACTCAAAAGAATTAAACCTCCCACAACCACTTAAGTCTAAGAAGATAAGCTTTTTCAGACATCCAACCGGAGCATTAATTTCTACCAAATCATAACTATTTTCAAGATTTAACCTTTTGAGATTTGGAGTTAGGCCAAGGTCAAGGGTCCTCAACTTTGAAGGACTGAGGTCAAAATTGAATATGAGTCTGGGGAAGCGATTTGGACTATTATTACAGCCTTTGAGTATTAGCTCCTCAAGATTCGGAGTATTTCCGAGGTCAATGGTCTTCAACTTCGAATAAGAGATCTCGAGATATTTGAGCTTTAGAAGATGAGCAGGCATATTAAGCTCTTTGAAATCAAGACAACAGTCAATAGTCAACTGCTCAAGATTTGGAGCCAGCCTAAGGTCAAAGGTCTGTAATTTTGATTCGCTGATGTTGAGGAACCTTAGCTTATGAAGAACCTAACATAAGTACAAAATACAATTAATATTGGTGCAATGAGAAACCAATAAATATATAGGATCATAATGAATCATGAAAAACAACAATTTAACCATTATTCTACCTTTCCTTCTCCATTTTCCCAAAGTTGAACAAAATTGCTGTCATATATGTCAAGTCCAACAAGATATTTTCCTTGAAATGTATTCGGTAAACTCGAAAAAGGAAATCCATCCCATCTCATAAATCGTAAGGAACTTGGAAGGTATTCGCTAACTCTATCAAATTGAACAATATTGCTCTCAGTATAATAATCGTTATAGAGATTCATATAAACAAATATAAGATCCTTCATTTTTGCTAGACCTTTTACTGCAATTTCAGCTCTTGAATCCCATGAGATCGGTGAGTTTAAGTATAGACATTTAGTTTCTTGGGTACCCTGAAATGGAAAAAAATAAAACCCCTTAATTTTGTCGGAACGCTAAATTTCCACAAACGCCCAAAATCACTGATCAAATTATCAAATTGAGTGTGATTGAAGATGATATAAAATGAATTGAATGATAATTCAATTTGAATTAATGAATTTTTGAGTAATTATTAGAGAAAGAAAGTAAATTTGGGGAAAATGTTTGAGAGAGAGAGAGAGACACAGACATGAATTGTTATGTGTTTTTTGTAAGAAAAGTGACGGTAACTTATTATTTTGTCGAATATGATATACTTAAAAAGACAATAATATCCTTTTATTAAGCAGTCAAATATAGTCGAACTACTCTGTTTCTTTTTCTTTTTTTTTCTTTCTTTTTTTTTTTTTTTTTTTTTGAGAGTTTAGAGGTAAGTGGGGCCCTTTCTATTACTACCTCTAGCTGAGAAGAGGGAGCTTTTATTTGCTCTAATGATATGGACGATCTAACAAAAAGAAAATATTACTATATTAGTTGGGCCACTAATGTTACCACTCAGACTATTCAAAAGAGAAAAGAAACGCAGCCATCAGAGTTAGGAAATTTGGACCAAACCACAAAAATGAAATATCCAACAAACCACAAGAAAAAAAATGTAGTTAACTCTCAGTTTTTTAAATCATAACCTAATTCTTACCAGGTCATTAGTCAATACATACTCGATTTCATTTTTAACCCACAATCGGCTATGTCTTTGAGGTTCATCGGGGCGTGACCGACGAACAATATTCCTACCCATTTCTTCTAAATGATCATGCATCCACAATTCCTCATCTTCATTATAAGTTATAAGAGATTTCTGCTCAAGAACTCTTAAACCAACTTCAGCATGAAATCCACGGCTTTCAAGCACTCTAATTGCACCAACTTTGTGCCAACCTTTTAGTATGCATGCAACATCTAAGAATATTTATTTGTAATCATCCTCTAGACCATCAAAGCTTATTTCCAATCTTTCCATAGTTGCCTTTAATGGAATTTTTTTTAGTCTTTCTATAGCATCTACCCAGTAAGGTTCACTTTGACCACAAAGAAACGAACCCAAAACTTTGATCGTTAAGGGAAGACCATGAGCATATTGTAGAACTTGTCCAGATAGCTCTTCGTACACTAGAGTTGGAATTTCTCTTCCAAACGCATACCTACTGAAGAGGCAACCCGCTTCCACTTGAGATAACAAAGTCACATTATGAATCAAGCTCACTCGGTGCGCTACCAGTACTTGCTCATCTCTTGTTGTAATTATAACTTTACTTCCTGGCTTAAACCAATTACGGTCACCGGCTAACGCCTCAAGCTGATATTGATGAGCGACGTCATCAAGAACAACAAGTACCTTTCTACCACGCATCATCTTTTGCATCATACTTTTTCCGCTAGAAACACAGCTTACTTTAATGTTTTGATCCTTTAAAACATCTGAAAGTACTTGTTCCTGCAACTTCTTTAGACCCTCCGTAGAGGCTTTTGAAACTTCCCTGATGTTTTCAATAAAGCTTTTACCTTCGAACTGAATGGATATTTGTTCAAAAACAGCTCTGGCGAAGGTTGTCTTCCCCGCACCTCCCATCCCCCATATCCCTAGCATGCAAACATCATCAACACTGATTTCTAAAGATGAAACAACATCCTTTACTCGAGTCTCTATGCCGACTAACTTTTCATCCAAGCCGAAATTGATGGAGCGTAACTCTAGTGAAATCTCTTGAACAATCTTTTGGATGAATTTAGCTTCATGCCTGTATGTAAAATAAGATTGTTAAAAATCCTACTTTAACAATCAAATTTCAGATATATAACACATACAATTGTATATGAAGTAATGGCAAAGAATCAGCTATCAATTAGATAGTAAATGAATAACAGATAGGCTAGGTATAAGGTAAAATTTTTCCGGGTCAAAACAGGTTGGGTCTACCCGCAAACACTTCCCTGCAACATCTAACTTATAACATACTCATTTCGATGCATTAAAAACTGCTTTTAAGGTTATATATCACTACAGAAAGAATCTTAAGTTTGTGAATAAAAAACTTCTTTAAGGTTATATGTATTAAAAATACACCATGTTAGAATATAAATAGTTATTTACTCATTTGACCCGTTTGAGATGAAACATGTTTTTTGAAAATTAATTATATACCGTATATATAGATAAAACTAGCAAGGGGCTAATAAAAACGACCCTAAAACTACAACTACATTGGAACCCACTGGAATCATTCAATCATAGATAAAAAAGAAGTAAAATCAAAGAATATTGCAAAGATATGATGAAGGAATTACCCATCAAAAGTGTTCTTCAACTCCCAGCCAGCCAAATCAGATGCTTCTTTTAACTGACCCACTTTGTTTCCTAACTTCAGTAGGTTCCACATCGTAGAACACGGGATAAGCAGTATGCCCAAAACCTTTCTGGCATTCCATAATGTTAACAAGCTCTTCCAAGCACCAAGATGATGAAGCATAGTTCTTGGAGAAAACAATAATGTAAAACTTCGACTCTTCAAATTTAATGCATTAGCAGTGTTAAGAGGCTTCTAACTTACTTACCTTGTTACTAAAAATAGTATTAACTTCAGTCTAAAAACAAGTTGAAGGACTGCATATGCAATTTTCAACTAATCTAATAATTCCATGGTTAAAAGTGTGAAAAACATAACTGTAAAAACATATTGTAGATATTAGCAATTTAGTACTAGTGATCTTGTTGACCCGGTTTTGACCCAGATAAGATCGAGTCCGTAAACAGACAATATGAAGCCCAATTTTCTAACAAAGTCGAGATGATAGGTAACCAAAGTGTAAGCTACATGTTTAATATCATTAATAACTCTCAGATATGTTCATTAGTACAGGTCAACTAAAATAGATGAAAGTCAATACTTGGACTCAAAAAGTCAAATGGGTTAGATTTTGATAAGATCAACCCACCGTTTTCAATACCTTTATACTTTATTTATGACTTTAAAAAACATGATCATCTCAAACATTAAATCAAACTCTCACCATTTTCACTAAGAACAGAGTTTGACTTTCTTAGAAAGTCATTTATATGGAATTAACAAATATCATACTTAAAGATCAAATTTGTTCAAAAAAGTAGTCCAACTTTTAAATAAGCTTTTCTTCACTATAGTGATATAGTCCATCTCTGATAAACATCCATACACCCTACCCTGCCAAATTACCCCTAAACATGAAGGCATGCAAGTTTATGTGGTACCATACAGATAGAAGTAATGTCCTTTTCTTTAACAACAAGGAAATAGATTTATAAAAACTAGCTAGGAGATACCAAAACCCGACACCCGTATCCATATATGGAATATCACAAATTCATTATAGGTAAGCAAAGCCCGGCACCCGTATCCATTCCTTCGAGACCAAATTGATATGAACATTCCACAGTAATGTCGTTTTAATTGATAAGTTCATGTTCATCTCGTGTTCCCAGATTCAAACTTTGTCCAAACATTGATTTTCCAAAATCATTCTCTGATGTTAACGTCTTATTCCTGGAGCATTTTAAGTAGCTTCTGTCATTGACTTGGATAAAAAAAAACTCGGTGAATTTGATGAAAGTCAATAGTTTGACTCAAAAAGTCAATATTTTAATGGTTCACCATTTTGTCCCAATGTAGAAGATTTTTATGTAAATAAAAACTTGTATATGATATTAAATTTCTTATAATATTTATTATAACATGATCATCTCCAACATCATGTAAAATCAGATCATTTTCATCATGAACACAGTTGACTTTCTGAAGACTATCTGAACTCCATGAGTTTAACCTATCTAGTATCTACCATCAAAAATTTAAACTGCTCTTTACTCAGTAAACTTCTAAAGTCAATAGCTATACCTTGATTTACCTGTATATAGCTTGTATTGGAGACTTGAATCATCAGTACCATGGTTTTAAAAAACGGTGTGAGGCGGCGCCTTGAGGCGCGCCTCGAGGCGAGGCGGGCATAAGTCGCATATGAGGCGGCGCTTCATGGTGGTATATTGGAACGTACGCCTCTGTTGAATGAGGCGGGTATGAGGCAGAAGAGGCGTGAGGCAGGTATGAGGCGGAAGAGGCAAAAACCCAAAAAGTCTGAAACTTAAAATGTAGATCTAGGGCGCGTCGGTGGGTTTCACCACGCGTACCCTATGTCAAAATGATCTCCTTTCGACGATCTATCATTTGGTATAGGTGGTGTAATTTTCCGGTGACGGGTGGCCGGAATATTGGCCGGAGAAGACGGCGGTGGAGGTTTCCGGTCACCAGAATTTTAGAGAGAGATGAGAGAGAGAAATGTTTGTGTAAAAGTGTGTTTATGTGTGTGTTGTGGGGGATAGCTGCCGCAAAAACACATATAAAACCAAATAAAAGTTTTAAACTTGCATTTGTCACCCTGCAATATTTTCTGATTTACATAATTAGTCCTTCCTTTATAACCTTGACATCTAACCTCCCCTGCTGTTACATGCAGGATGATTCCCCTTTGATTAATTATGAACTTTATTTGATGCTAAGTAGTTTTTTTTTAATATAAGATATTAGATATATAATTTCTATATTTTTTAATTCGCCTCAACCTTACGCCTCGGTTCGCCTCGAGGCTTACGCCTCTTGAGGCTAAGGGAAAACGCCTCGAGGCTCGCCTTCCGTACTTTTAAACCTTGATCAGTACGGCCTCCTTTTACTTTGATTTAAAGGCCTGAGTAATGGCAAGGATTGATTAAGCCAAGACAAAACCTTTTAGTCTGAAGGTATTTGATAAGCAGATGATTATCAAGTAAAACTGCTTATTGACTACTTGGACCTTTTAAAGTTCTCGGTCAGCAGTACCAAATTATTGAATTTACTTGAAGATATTTGAAAAGTATTCTGTTCAGAAATTAATCACCTTTGTGTGCTGATTGCTTCCCAGTCAGCGGCCTCCTGACAGAAAGAATTTAAAAAAGCACAAGTCATATGAGTAACACATATACTTATAAGCATAGTTTTAAAAAGCGCGCCTCCCTCGCGCAAGGCTCAAGCTCTAGGGATTTTTTCGGATCGAGGCTCACTACATGCATGAATCCCATAAAAAGCGCAGCGCCTTGGGGCTTTTAGACTTGCGCTCTTGGGGCTTTTTAGCCTCGAAATGTAACAGGTTTTGGGGCTGTTTTTTAAATATTAATATAAGATACATGGGCCTTAAAAGTTATATACATGAGCCTTTTAAGTTATATCTAATAACCCTAATTTGGAAAAGAACTAAAACACACAATCAAGTGGGTAACTATAGATTCTGATCATTTTACAAATATGTAATCTCTCTCACGTCATAAGTTTATATCTTGAACTGATTTTTATTGATTGTTTATTTTATTGATTTGTAAATAACGTCATAAGTTTATTTTATCTTCAAGCATCACATCATAGGGTGAGTATTTATGTGATTTGCATTATGCCCTGAATATTAATATGTTGCTTGCTTGATATTTGGGTTAAATTGTGAACTTTGTTAGATGTAAGTCTGCAAGTGTAGGACACAAGCATATTTAGTCTGATATGGATTTTAATTTATATGTAGTTCATCGAGCCAAAGAGTTGATCCATTTGAAGTGACAATGGTCCATTTAATATTTATAATGACTATATGTGTCATGTATTAAGTATTTAATGTTATTTTGTGTTATTTAAGCTACATAAATGGTCACATATATTATAAAAAACTTAATGTATTTAGTGCGCCGTATTCATGAATCCGCGCTTAGTATGCGCCTCGCCTCAGGGCTCTTTGGTCCCCTTCGCGCCTTAGTGCGCCTTGAGCCTTTCAAA
The DNA here is from genome assembly GCA_910596185.1 of Chrysanthemum makinoi. NCBI lineage: Eukaryota > Viridiplantae > Streptophyta > Magnoliopsida > Asterales > Asteraceae > Chrysanthemum > Chrysanthemum makinoi. The sequence continues at coordinate 50,909,340 of OU343225.1, forward strand.
ACATTGCTTATAAGTTCTAATTATAAATTAAAGTTATATGAGTAATTAAAAAAAGGAGAAAGTACCATACGATTGACGCTGCCATGCAAAATCAAACTGGCTTCTCTAAATGATTGGCCGGAGAATGGTAAGAGGTGTAGGCGATAGATACGTATGTTGATGTTGGGAATACTGTTCTAAAACCATATGACCGAAGCTTCCATGTAAAGCCAATGATACGCAGACGTTTCAACTGAAAAATGCTCTGTGGAAGATGACTTATGCCCGTACCTTCTATATTTAACTCTTCTAACCGTTTTAGACTTCCAATTTCCTCAGGCAGCTTTTCAACTAGAAAACAGTAGGGGAGCTGGAAATATTTCAGACTTTTCATCTGACAGATGCTATTTGGAATATCTCGTAAAGCTATACACTCTGTTAGGTCTAGCTCCTCTAAACACTGTAATCTGCCAAGATCCTCCGGTAATTTCTCAAGATGCCAACAAGATTTAAGTCGGATAGCTTTCAGATGCATCAACATACAAATGCTATCTGGAAGATTTCTGATATTTGTAGATGAAAAAAATAGCTCCTCTAGACACTCCTGGTCAAGGTCACGGGGTACCTCTGGAATACTTCCTTCAAGTGTAAGCTTTCTTAAACCTTGTAAACTACAAATACTTCTTAAAAAATTCTCAAGGTTTGTACAAGCACATAGACCCATCGAAATAATCCTTTCAAGATTCTCAAACGATGTATTTGGGTCTTCTTTATAAAAACATTCAAACCAAAACTTTGGACAACTACTGTCGAGGTGCAGTAGGCATACATCTGTGGGTTCTGCAATCCGATGTGACTCAGACCATTTGTTAAACACAAAAGACTTAAACCTCCCACAACCACTTAAATCTAAGAAGGCAAGCTTTTTCAGATATCCAACCGGAGCGTTAATTTCTACCAAATCATAACAATTTTCAAGATTTAATCTTTTGAGATTTGGAGTCAGCCCAAGGTCAAGGGTCCTCAACTTTGAATGACTGAGGTAGAGCACTTGGAGCTTTAGACTTTCAGCAGGCATTTTAAGCTCTACCAAGTCATTACAGCCTTCGAGTACTAGCGTCTCAAGATTCGGAGTATTCCCGAGGTGAAGGTTTTTCAACTTTGAATGACCGAGGTCAAGACGTTTGAGCTTTAAACTTTCAGCAGGCATTTGAAATTCTACGAAATCATGACATCCGTAAATAGTCAACTGCTCAAGATTTGGAGCCAACCTAAGGTCAAAGGTCCTCAACTTTGAATACCTGATTCTGAGGAACCTGAGCTTATGAAGAACCTAACATAAGTACCAAAAATAATTAATATTGGTGCAATGACAAACCAATAGACATATAGGATCATAATGAATCATGAAAAACAGCAATTTAACCATTATTCTACCTTTTCTTCTCCATCTTCCCAAAGTTGCACAATATTGTTGTGATGCATTTCAAGTCCAACAAGATGGTTTCCTTGAAATGTATTCGGTAAACTCGAAAAAGGAAAACCATCCCATCTCATAAATCGTAAGGAACTTGGAAGGTATTCGCTAACTTTATCAAATTGAGCAATATTGCTCTTAAATGAATAATAATCCTCTATGAGATCGATGTGAATAAATCTAAGATCCTTCATTTTTGCTAGACCTTTTATTGCAATTTCGGCATTGAAATCCGGTGAATAAAAGTCCAGACATTTTGTTGCTTGGGTACCCTGAAATAGAAAAAATAAAACCACTTAATTTTAGTCAGAACCCTATATTTCAAAACGCCCAAAAACACTGAAAACATTATCAAATTGAGAGTGAATGCAGATGATATAAAGCGAATTTCATTCAATTCAAATTAATGAATTTGCGGAAAACTTTTAGAGAGACAAACAAAGAGCAAGAAGAGAATTGTTACTAGTATGTCTTTTTGATATGGAAACATAGTCAAACTATTAGAGTTAGAAAATTTGGACCAAACCCACAACGGGTATTTCATTTTAGACCAAACCCGAAACATTTCAAACTATTGGACCAAAAATGAAAAACCCGTCAAACCACCACAAGGACCAAAAATATACTTAACTCTTAGTTTTATTAAATCATAACTTGATTCTTACCAGGTCATTAGTCAATATATACTCAATTTCCTCATTAACCCACAATCGGCTATGTCTTTGAGGTTCATCGGGGGGTGACCGACGAACAATATTCCGACCCATTTCTTGTAAATGATCATGCATCCCCAATTCCTTATATTCATCACTTCCCGAATCAGTGATTATAAAATATTTCTTTTTAGAAATAGTTATAAGAGATTTCTGCTCAAGAACTCTTAAACCAATTTTAGCATGGAATCCACGGCTTTCAAGCACTCGGATTGCTTTGTCTTCCTTCCAACCTCTGAGTAAGCATGCATTATCCAGAAATATTTCTTTATAATCCTGCTCAAGACTATTATAGCTTAATTCCAATTTTTTCAAAGTTTCCTCCAACGGAATTGTTTTTAGTCTTTCTATGGCATCTTTCCATTCAGTTTCATCTTTACCACATAAAAATGAACCCAAAACTTTTATAGTCAATGGAAGACCGGCCGCATAACGTACAACTTGCCTCAATAACTCTTTGTAACCTTCAATTTCAATCTCTCTCCCAAATGCATACCAACGGAACATGAAAATTGCTTCATCATTCGATAACAAATTGACACCATGAATCGAGTTCACTCCGTGTGCACGCACTTGCTCATCTCGGTTGTTATGATAATTGTACTTCCGGCAGAACCAATTACTGAACGGTTAACGCCTCAAGCTGTTCTATGTGATCCACGTCATCTAGAAACACTAGAACCTTTCTACTGCGCAAGAACTTTTTCATCATATTTTTCCCGTCAGAAACACTACCTACTCTAATGTTATTATCGTTTAAAACATCTGAAAGTACTTGTTTCTGCAACTCCTTCAAACTCGACAAAGACGTTTTTGAAACATTTTCAACAAAGCTTTGACCCTCAAACTGAATTGATATATGATCAAAAACAGCTCTGGCCAAGGTTGTCTTCCCCGCACCTCCCATCCCCCATATCCCTAGCATGCGAACATCATCAACACTTGTTTCTAAAGATGAAACAACATCCTTTACTCGGGTGTCCATGCCTATTAATTTTCCATCAACATCCGAGTTAATGCAACGCAACTCTAGTGATATGTTTTCAACAATCTTTTGGATAAATTTAGCTTCATGTCTGTGTGTAAAATAAGATTCAATATGCTTGTTAATAATCCTACTTGAACAATCAATTCTAGATAATAACATAGAATCACCTATCTGTTAGATACTAGATGAATAACAGATAGGCTGAGTATAAGGTAAAACTTTTCCGGGTCATAACAGGTTGGGTCTACCCAAAAACACTTCCCTTCAACGTCTAACTTATAACATACTCGTTGCAATGCATTAAAAACTGCTTTTAAGGTTATATGTCAATACAGAAAAAATCTTAGGTTTGTGAATAAAAAAATGCTTTAAGGTTATATGCATTAAAAATAAACCATGTTAGGATATAAATATTTATTTACCCATTTGACCCGTTTGAGATGAAACATATTTTTTTGAAAGCCATTAATTATGTATATATAAATAAAACTAGCAAGGAGCTAATACCAACAACCCTGAAGTACAACTACATTGGAACCCACCGGAATCATTCAATCATAGATAAAAAAGAAGTAAAATAAAAGAATATTGCAAAGATATGATGAAGGAATTACCCATCAAAAGTGTTCTTCAACTCCCAGCCAGCCAAATCAGATGCTTCTTTCAAAGCCTCTCTCCATTTTCTTGCAGCTTTTTCGTCTTTATGTTTTGCAAATGCATCTCCAACAGCCCCAGTTTGTTTGCGTACTTCAGTGGGCTCCACATCATAGAACACGGGGTAAGCAGTGTGCTCGTCCATCGTCTGGCATTCCATAATCTTAACAAGCTCTTCCAAGCACCAAGATGAAGAAGCATAGCTCTTGGAGAAAATAATAATGTAACATTTTGAGTCTTCAATGGCTTCAATAAGCTCATGACTTATCATTTTCCCCTGCTTAATTTTCTCGTCATCTTTGTACGTTTCAATACCTTTTTGTGTAAGAGCATGATACAGATGATCAACAAAGTTCTTTCGAGTGTCTTCGCCTCTAAAGCTTAAGAAGACATCATACTTGAAGCTCTTTTGAATCAATGAACTTGAAGTGGACACCATTAAAGTTATAACTGAAAAAAGTACAATAATAAGCTGATCACAAAGAAACTTGGATGAAATGAATAAGCCTAAAGAGGTTATACTAATAATTAAGGTAGTATTATCAAAACTTTGTAGTGATGTTGCTACTAAGGATCAATGTGTGAATGTGAACGTGATCTTTTTGTGTGGAAAAACTTTGGAATGAGATGGGTCACAAAAGACTTTTTGTGGAAAAAAAACCCATAAGAATGCTTTTTGACTAGGCTTGTTCTATTTAATAATTCACCATTGTAGTGGTAATTACCAGACATGTATTATTGCCATCTATACAATCTATTAAAAAAGAGTTTTTGATGAGGTCATGAACATGAGGTGTCAAGCAATTAGCCCTTCAATTGATACATTTATACATATTAATGACATCATCTTTGTATTTTCATTTTTATTTCCTGTTAATAACACAAAAATACGGTTCTTGACCAGTTGACAATACTTGACATGTATACCTTTCCTTTGTGCAGGCTTTTTACTTTCTGTTTTTTGTGAGTTTCAAAGCAAAAGAGTACTTTTTCTTTTTTCCATTTGAAATTCAAATTTCCTTTGTGCAGGATTTTTTTATCATTTTTATTTTTTAGTTTATTTTTTGACTAAAATACACCGTTCGTCCCTAAACTTGTTCATGCGCATCGCGATGGGACAAAGTTGGGCATTATCATCGCTGGAGGTCCAAAACTTGTGTTTTTTACTCGTGACGAGTCCCTTGACCAGGATTGACATAGTCAACATGAATTTTCTGGCTTTACTTCGAGGGTATAATAGACCATTCACAATTTTGACTCAACCTTCAACCCTGGGACCAAATGTGATTATGCCTACTAGCCGTTTCTTCCCTGATACGCTAGCATTTAATTTCGCGCGAACCAATACACCCACCCCACAAACAACTTTACCAATCATAATAATACCATTATCTAGAAACACGCTTCTACTGAAAATTGAACTCCCAGCATTTTCATCGAAAACACAGTTGACTTTCTTAAAGGGTCAATTTTTTTGACTGTACTCCATCATTTAACTAGTCTAAATTCTATTTATACATATATTCAATAAAATAAAACATGTATTAGTAAACTAAAACAATCCTACTTTGGGCTCAAACTTAATTCTACCAATATGGTATCCAATTATAAATGTAAGTACTTAAAAAGCTTCAAATTCTTATTTAGAAGCACTAAATTCAGGTCTAAAATATGTTTATTAGTAAAAAAGGTCTGGACTACAAGTTAAATTTTAAAAATCTTCTGCTTAATTTCCTGTGTTTTCTGGTACCGAGCTACCTCAGAAACTTCACCAACACATCTAAAGCTACTAGTGTCAACTATATTTGACCAATCCCATTCAGACTCTTACCAATCCCACATGTAAGACACAATCAACACTCATTTCTTCTTGATGGAAGTTTTCTTAGCCTTTTTATTTTTAAAACATCCACCACTCTCCTGTCAAAACAATAGATATTCTTCAATGATTATTAAATTAGACTCGCAAAATGACAAAAGCATTATTACTTAGCTCATATCATATTTACACACAGAAAATAAAAGTTTAAAACAATGTTTGACAATTATAAAGCAAAACAATGTGAGAAAGTAGGGAGATATAATTGAGCTGAAGTACCTTTTTATAGTAAATGTAAGCAGCTTTGCCAGTCATTTCTTGCCCATTTTACTTACATAAACCTGAAAGTAAAAGAAAATTCTATTCACATCAAGGGTGGCAATTCCTTTTCCCACTAACGAAAGTTGTAATATTGAGCTAAATGACATGTCAATATAGTAAATGTAAGCAGCTTTGCCACTCATTTCTAAGAGGACTCACATTTATGTATGATTAGTAGTGTATTTTAAACCTTTAATTTATGTCGAAAACCCAGTTGACTTTCTTAAAGGGTCAATTATTTTGACTGTACTTCATCATTTAACTAGTCTAAAACTCTAAATTCTATTTATACATATATTCAATAAAGTAGAACATTCTAAAACAATCCTACTTTAGGCTCAAACTAACATATAGGCTCAAACTAACATATAGGCTCAAACTTAATTCTACCAATATAATTTCCGATTATAAATGTAAGTACTTAAAAAGCTTCAAATTCTTATTTAGAAACACTAAATTCAGGTCTAAAATATGTTATTAGTAAACAAGGTCTGGACTACAAGTTAAATTTTATAAATCTTCTGCTTAAAATTTTTTTTGTGCTACTAGTTTCTATTTGAACAATCCCATTCAGACTTAGCGTCTCAAGATAATCCATTCCATGTAATCATTCTACCTTACAATGAAACATATACCGATTATGATTCCGAAACTTATACCAAACATATACTCGATTGTGATTCTGAAACTTATACCGATTGATAATCAGCATTACCAAAGTAAAACTAGCACAACTAAAGGGTGCCTATGAAAAACTGTTAATTGGCTTATTATATTTGCTAATTCGCTCACGAGATCATATAAGCAGTTTAGATAAGCAATCCTTCAAAACTAGATAAAAAAAAAAAGCAATAATGAGATAAACAAACAGGATCAATAAAAGAATCCCAAACATCCCCTGATCTGTATCATATCATAACTAACAAAGCAACTCTAATAAACAATCACATTAAACAAAAAAAGTATCATTTACCCTTAGCCGAACAACCGAACCCAATCAATCCACTGTACTCTTACCAGAACCAAAACCCAAATCCAAATCTACCGTAGCCAAACCTGACAACCCCCTATCCACCCACAACATACAGAAACTAATTCCAGCTTTCGTTACTATTAGAGTTCAAAATAATGGAATTGGCTGCCAAACTCATCCTGATAAGAATACAGAATCACAAACTTTGTTTTTCTCTTTATGAAATCAATTTGAACCTACTAAAAAAGGCATTAGTGACTACTCTTAATATCTGATAACTGATTGATATCATTTTTAGACAAACTATTTCAAAGTTGCTTATTGATACTGATTCGGATTACTGTACAATTAAACTTCACTGATAATCAACATTACCAAAGTAACACTAGCACAACTAAAGGGTACCTACGAAAAACTGTCACTAATTTGCTAAGCAAAACTTCTATATTCGCTAATTCACTCACGAAATCAAATAATAAGCAATCCCAAACACCCTCAAAAAGAGATAAAAACGCAAGAATAAGATAAACAAAGAAGCTCAATAGACATCCCAAAAAATAGTATATCATTTACCTTTAGCATTATTATCCTCGGGTGACGAAAAATCCTCGATATCATCAGCATCAACAACAACCGAACCCAATTCCAAATCCACCCATCGCCATTTGTGAACAAATGACCATCCGCTTGAACCCTCTTCCCATTAAAACAGCTAATTTGTTCATTCCATTTAAATGAAATTTAACAAAGTATCCACTTTTTTACCGGGTCATAATTTTGACCCGCTTTCTACCCAAAACAAGCCACATTTTGGGGGGTTTTTGGAAATTCCTTTTATAATATTACAATCAACACCAATCCGGTCAAGTTTTCAGTAATATTGAGTTGTTTAAATGGTCCAATTGTACTTAATCATGTCACCTAAAGGAAGAACATCTAAAAGGAAGAAAACTGTGCCTAATAAGTATATGGATATTGTTTGTGAGTTAGTGTAGAATAAAGGACATGAAGTGAGATGCAGGGATAGAGGTGAGAATACTGATGGTGTGGGGTCAATGGAGGACACTGAATTTGGAAGCACTGAGAAAGGGGATTGTTTGGCTGCAAATGAATTTCCTACACTCGGTGCGTCTATTATGAAGAAAATGGTTAATGAAACTGGCATTGATGTGAATATTACTGTTGTAACAACTGTAAGTCAAATTCCTCATGATCAAAGTAATAATGATTTGAATGGTAACAAGGCTGCTAGTGCTTCATATGATAATTCTGATGATAATAGTAGGAATGTAAATGTGTTACTTAAGTCATTTGTTGATACTGTCAAACCTACTATTAGTATCATTAGGAACAAATTAAGCTTGATACCTACTGTGATTGATGATGGAAGGGAAGTGGTGGTATTTGATGATGAACTTTTACTAGAAGGTAGTAAGAAATGGATGCTAACATTGTGTGGACATTTTGTTGGTTGTAAAATGTCATAGTATGAGCTTAAGTACAATTTAGTTAGAATGTGGGGTAAGTTTGGACTAAAAGATATGTGTCTCAAAATGGGTTGTACTTGTTCAAATTAGAGAAGAAGAAGGAATGAATAATGTGCTGGAGAGTGGCCCCTGGTTAGTCAATAATAAGCCACTCATGGTTCAAAAATGGGACCCAAATATCATTGTGGATAGAAGTGATCATGTTGTCTAGCCTTGCTGGATTAAACTGTTTGATGTACGAGTTGAGGCATGGACTTTGAGAGGTATTAGTGCTATTGCTTATAGTTTAGGAAAACCAATCATTATGGATAGGACAACTACTAGAATGTGTGAGGACGGTACCCCGCCAAATTACCGCTAAACATGAAGGCAAGTTACCGCTAACATGAAGGCAAGTTTCATGTGGCACCATACAGAGAATTAATGTCCTTTTCTTTAACAACAAAGAAAAAGATTTATTAAAACTAGCAAGGAGATACCAAAACGTGAAAAACAAAAAACAAAACAAAAACAAAAAAGTACCGAGAAAACAAGGAAATGGCTAAGATATGGTGCATAAACGAAAATGAGGGCGCGCACATTTACATATATGGAATATCGCCAACATCATTATAGCTAGGTAAGCAAAGCCCGACAACCACATTCATGCCTTTGAGACCAAATTGATTTAAACATTCCACAGTAGTGTTGTTTTATTTGATAAGTTCACGTTCATCTCATGTTCCCAGCTTCAAACTCTGCCCAAACATGGGTTTTCCCAAATCATTCTTTGATGATAATGTCTTATTTCTGGAACATTTTAAGTAGCTTCTGTCATTGAATTTGATGAATGTCAATAGTTTGACTAAAAAGTCAAATATTTTAATGGTTCACCATTTTGTCCCAACATCATGCAAAATCCAGTCATTTTCATCATGAACACAACTGACTTTCTGAAGAAGTCAGCTGTGTTTCTAACTTTAAAAATTATAACTGTTTATACAAGTAAGTTACTTTACTCACTACACTTTTGAAGTTAATAGCTATACCTTGATTTAACTGTATACAGCTTGTATAGGAGATTTGAATCAGTCGTCCCGCCTCCTTGCACTTTTATTTATAGACCTGTGTGATGGCAAACATTGATTAAGTCGAGACAAAACCTATTATGCTGGATATTAAGAATCGAGTTCAGAATGACATATGAATAAAGCATGATAAAACAAATAGCAAGACCAAAAAAGAATGTGACTATGATAAAATCATTTTATAAGAAAATAAAATAAAATGGCAATTTAAATATTTCTTTATGGTCATCATTTCAGATTCTTGAAGTCCTGATGAACGGAATTTAAATATATGTTCGAAAACATGAAGCCTAACTTGATTCAACTAACAAATGTTATATTCGCTATTTTGCCCAAATATACAAACTTTACCCAACCCATATTTGTAAAATAGCTATAACTACTATAAAAGAAGAAATAATTGGAGTACGGTGAACTACAACTAATTTGTCTAGGCTGCATTTTGCTAAAAATTATACTCCTGCAAAAATTGTTATATGAGATGTCATATTTGTCTTCAATATTGGCAGCAGGATATAACATGAGATTATTTAACTTTCTGTCCCAATTTGAATTGTCCAACATTATTCTTTAATGGAACTACTGAACATAAATGTAAGATCAACTACATTCCGAAATTATTCTGAATAAGCAGTTTCAAAATGCTTAACTTAAAAGAACTTTCTTCATTCACAAAACCAAATAAACATGTCTGGATAAGCAATCCCAAACACCCTCGAAACTACATCAAATCATCATCATCATTAACAACCTTCCCATCAGCTACTCGAACCTGATTCGATCCTATCCAGGGAGTTCACAACACACGAGAAGATCCAAGATTGCATCTGGAGGGTCATATATATCTAACTTTGACATTACTTTAGTAAGGCTTGTGGCCAAAGTGCAAATAAATAAACCTTTTATTTAAAACCTTGACGCGAGTGTGGAAAACCACATTTTGGGGGGTTTTCGTATTCCTTGGGGTAGTGTGTAGCAATTGACCAATAAATTGATTAAAATACAGTATTTATAGGAGATTTAAGTACCAAATTTAGCTTTTAAAAATGATTTTATCATACAATTTTCCCACTCTTCTAAGATTTCTAAAACGCAGTTGAATTTTTGAAGTCAACTCTGCTGCATGAAACCAGTTCCATGTACTGTAACAAAACAAGCCATAAACCCTAAACCCGTAAGTTATTAGGAACAAAGCTTAGTGCCATGTCCTGTACGGTATCATCTTCCTCAATTTTATGATAAAGCTACAAACCTTTTAGACTCTAGTATCATAACAATACCACTTACGTGGTCAATGGTAGTATGGTTTTAGTATCATAACAATACCAGTTACTAACTGCATAGTGTTGTGTTGGAAGAATCTCATCTGCATTTAGCAATAATAACCACCAGTGAATATGAGAATGATAAACAAGCGCATGTGATGGTAATTAGCACAATGGTTTAAAATACGTGTGACTGCTACTTGATGGAATCTTATAAATCATAAAACTAGCACAAATACCATCCCTTTTATGCTAATTTAATCAACGGGAGCAATCTGATTCAGTGGTGCTGCTTCGTGGATATCTATGTGATCTTTCTTGGATTACAAAGAATCACAAGTTGCTGCTTATTTAAGCGTTTATGTCTGAGCTAAAGCCTAAATACATAAATACATTTCGATATTCAGATATGAAAAATCATTGTAGTATGACTACAACTTTCTTGTTTATCTTAAGACATAAGTAAAGGTGTATAGTGACAGTCCAAAGGGGTTGTAAGTTGTAGTGCCCAATGGCCCCAATTCCCTAAATACACCAGACTTGCTGCATTATCATAAGATTAACTAAATATATTACATAATAGACACAATGGAGTTATCAAGGGTAACTTCATGAAGTCCATCCACCCACAACATAGAGAAAACAAGTCCAGTTTTTCGTTGCTACTAGAGTTCAAAATAATCTAATTGGCTGCCAAACTCATCCCAGTATCTTTAGGAAATCAAATTGAACATACTGAAAAAAGCATTAGTGGTGTTTAGTATCGTTTTGAAACGACAAACAATTAGTCAAATTTTTAGTGTTTGGACGGATGTTAACTGATTGTGATCATGATATCAATTATAGACAAACTAATTCAAAGTTGCTTATTCACACTAACTATCTGTTACTAATTTGCTTATCAGAACTTGTAAGTTGTAATTTGCTACTTCACTCACGAAATCAAATAAGCAGATCCAAACACCCTCAAAACACATTAATCCTCTGGCGACGAAAAGTCCTCGATATCATCATCATCATCAACAACAACCGAACCCAAATCCACCGTAGCCAAACCCGAAACCCCCCTATCCTCGACACTAAACCAGCGGCGCTGTAACCGCTTCAATCTTGGCCTTACCTCCACCTCATTCTCACCATCATCTGAATCAGCAACAGTAAGCGTCTCAATCTCAAACTCCTCGTCATTATCATTACCATCAACAACACTCTTCACATCAGCAGCTACTGGAACATCTACAGAATCACGATTCGATGTATTATTCGGTGTGGTTTGGGGTTCTGGGAGATCGTCAAGGTGCTTCAAAATCACCCATATTATGATTAATTAATTATTGGTATTGGGAATTGAAAGTGTTTAGGGTTTGATTATTATGATGGATTTGATTAATTGATTTGTGTTTTGTAAGTTTTATGAATTTTGGGGGTTTTGGAAATGTTTTTTGGTGGGTCTTGTTTTGTAAAGATGTTTTCACTTTTCACCCATGACATATTTTTTTTTTTATATAACTTTTTTTTTTTTATTATAAACCCTTTAAATAAAAAAACGAAACAAAAAATGTAAAGTTTGACAAATTAAAAGTAGTAAAATATAGAAACTATGGAGCATAAAACCATATAAGACTGTCTTGTCCTGTTAATAAAGTAGATAAATTGTCAACAAAATACGAAACATAAAATATAAATCTTAACAAGTTAAAAGTAGTAAATGAAATGACATTATAACAAAAAGAAATCGAAAATTGTCTTTATATTGATAAACCTATGGAAGGTAAGAAGGGTAAAAGGAGATAATGGAATTAAAAATTAAGAAATTGATTTTTTTTTTTTTTTTATGTTGTGATAAAGAATTCTCAACGATTTTTATTTGTGCATTTGTAGGGTGTTGGGACTTATATGGTTATGCTTTTACTTTGAGACAAAGTACTCGATTAACTACGAGTGTTTAAAAATAAATATTTTGACTATATCGTTAACTTAGTGTTACATTACATTACATTTTATTCCATCCCGGATATGATAAAACTACCAATTTAACGATCTAAACATATTTCATTTATACATAAATATATCTCACAAAATCCATTACTACACAACTCTCTTCCAAGTCAGTCTTGCATATGATCGGCTTGTGCTCAAAATAGGTCCAAGAGGCATTGGGTGGGGGTGGGATGGGGGTGGTTCTTTTCAACGAAAACGTCGTTTTAAATAAAGCATATGTCGTTACTTATGTTATTACACTTAACCTTTTGTAGGTAACACAAAAATACTTCTCCATAAAAGATTTCGTCAATAAGTTTATTTATTAAATCTCAAATTAAGTATGTCTCAAGAAATAATCTTGAATTCAGTAAAAAAAAAAAAAAGTATATGCAACTCCTTGTATATTTATCAAAATCTAGTTATTTATCTAAGTTGAATTTAAAAAATGTGACACGCCTCGCGCCTTAACGCATCTTTCCACGCCTCATCTCACGCCACGCCTCATCTCACGCCACGCCTAGAACCGACGCCTTGGTCTGTGGGGGGGTCATACCTCGCACCTTTTGAAACCTTGCTCTCTTATATACATCCACAAATAAGCATTCCATGTCATTGTCTAGATATATTTTTGTAAAATGTTTGTTGTTTTATCATTTCTAAAAAAAAAGAAAAAAAAAACGTAAAAAGGTGTGAGGGTGAACCCAGCTCATCATATAACAAAAGAGATCACTCATGGGGTTGAAGCTAAGGATCATCAATCAAAGGTTAAAGCTTCTCCAGGTGGTTGTTGAGGAAAGGGTTATGATCCTATCCAAGGAGCTCACAGCACATGAGAAGTTCCAAGATTGCATCTAGAGGGTCATATACAATAGGGTTTGTCTAACATGTGCCCTAAGGCACATGTTAAGCACACTAAAAGAACACCGGGTCCCACAGAAAAAAACACATGGATCCACAAAAATTGTATTTTTCTGTGGATTCATGTGTACTTTTCTGTGGGACCCGGTTTCTTTTAGTGTGTTTAACATGTGCCTTAAGGCACATGTTAGAAAAATCCTATACAATAAGCCTTGTGGCCAAAATGCAAATAAATAAACCTTTTAGTAAAAACCTTGTGGCCAAAGTAAAAAATAAATAAATAAAACATTTATTAAAAACCTTGTGGCCAAACTGTGAAGAAACAAAACTTAAAACAAAGTATCCCCTTTTTAACCGGGTCATCATTTTGACCCGCTTTCTACTCATCGCCTGCTTCACACACTTCATTGACGTGACGAATTACAGATTCTCAAAATGGCCGACGATTCAATAATCGATTACACAAACCGCAAATGTCACTCTTGACGCGCTTGATTCGATCTCCGACCGTTCATTCCGTCAATTTTCACCCTATTCAACTCACTATCTCAACTTGTTTCCGTAACAACTATACATCCTTTATTAGCATAAACGATAATGAAATGATCCTTATCACATCCATGTGTCCTAAGAGGTTATTTAACTATCCTGACGCCGAATTTCCGTTTATTAAACTTGGGAGGAGTGTTTTTAATATTCATACTGTTGATTAGCGGTTCTAAATGTCGTGATTTAAATGCTTTACTTATTGTTGATGCACGAATGTTGGATTGATTAGTGTGAACCTTTGAGGAATTTTAAACTGATATTAGAATATTTTTAAACTAAATTTCACATTTTCTTTTACAGTTTTAAGAATTGACACGTACCATTAGTAACAATGCTTATGCGTCCAACTTCTATGCATTAGCAGTGTTAACTTACATGGTGACAATATATCATGCAGTGACGCCATTATCGTTAATTATTTCTCGAATTTTATCATTACATTTAATGAACGATAAATACCAATATTTAACTACAACTTCTTGTTAGTTGTTACTGAGCAACATAAAATTGTTCAATATGCGGCTATGTGCATACTCGATATACCAGTTTAGAAAAACTTACTTTCATGTTGATAAATGATGTTTGAATCTTTGAATGGAATCAATGGATTAAAGGTTAAGGTTAATGGGTTTTTATGTTTAGGTAGTTTTTTATTTATTTTCTTATAAGGCCAAATACTTGCACGTACACAATGTCCCAAACAAAGCTAATAAAATTACATATTTTCATAAAAGTCGGTTCTTTCAGGAAAGTACCGGAACCGAGCGGTTCCGACCCGAACCGTCCCGAGAACCGAAATTTTGAAATTTTAGGAACCAAGAACCGTACCATGGATCTAATATATGGTCCCCGTTCTCGATCGGTACCAGTACGGTTCTTCGGTTCTTTTGGTTCCTTGGTTTTGTTGGACACCCCTAGTGTTAAGAGGCTTCTAGCTTTACTTACCTTGTTACTAAAAACTTCAATATCAAAATAAATATCTTTCTATTTGAAAAACAAGTTGAAGGACTGCATATGCAATGTTGATCTATTTTGATAATTCTATGGTTAAAAGTGTGAAAAACAGAACTGCTAAACAAACGAACTTTTAAAATTTACAGAAAACAAAACTTGACAAATCAACGGCAAAAAGTGCTAAGGCATGGAGCAAAAAGAAATGAGGCGTGCACATTTACATAAATAGAATATCACAAATTCATTATAGGTAAGCAAAGCCCGGCACCCGTATCCATGCCTTCGAGACCAAATTGATATGAACATTCCACAGTAATGTCGTTTTATTTGATAAGTTCATGTTCATCTCGTGTTCCCAACTTCAAACTATGTCCAAACATGGTGATAACGCTCAAATTGTGCATGTTTTTAGTAGCGTTATCCGTGCTTTTATGTGTGTTATTTGGCTATAATCATATGCTTTTGATGCTTAATCGTACAAAAATGTGTTTGCTAGTTCATTTGTAGCCAAGTACAGGAAAGTGGAGAAAAAGACGGAAAAAGAAGTAAAATATGAAGATTTCTCCATGTACGAAGAATTCCCGACCAAAGAAAGACTTGTGGAGTATATTCGAGAAGATATCAAGTTAGTGGTCCAAAGACTCAAGAATAAAGTTCAAGAAGGGAAACGAGAAAGAAATTAAGAAAAGAAGCTAAAACGAAGACATATTGGAAGACTCGTTGTTCTCGACACACCTTCACCATTTTGGCCATATCTTTTGCATACAAACTCCGATTTAGGTGATTCAAGCGGCCACGGAAAGCTAAGAGAAAGATCTACAACTTTTCTGTTTATGACTTTTTGTGATTTTGCTCCAACCATTCGGTCGAGCCCCGCAACCGGATCCGGTTGCAGAATGGTCAAGAACACCAACCGAAACGGTTGGAGCTTAACCGATTCGGTTGGGAAGCCCTGGACAGCCATTTCTTCATTGCTAAGACTTCAAACTTGTCCTAAACGATTCTAGTCCCTTCCTTGGTGTATTCTAGTCCCTTCCTAACTCTTTGGAGGCCAAGTTGAGCATTGAATACCTCTAGCCTTGGAAGTAGTATAAATAGACCCCTTTGCAACCTCATTTCATGCACCACAACTTGAGAGATCTTCTCTCACACCTCTCCTACCACCACCACTCCTCTCTAGGTGTGAAATTCAATCCTCCACCCTTAAGGACGAATTTCCACCTAGAGAGCAAACCATAACTTGAGAGAACACACCCACTCTCAATACCTTCACCAAAGGTGTGAAATTCAAGCCTCCACCCTTAAAGACGAGTTTCCACCAACTATCTTATCCCAACTTGTGTGAAATTCGATCCTCCACCCTTAAGGACGAATTTCCAATCATCTTTTTATTATAATGAAGCAAAACAAGGTGAGAAAGTTAGCACCTTTTTATAGTGAATGTAAGCAGCTTTGCCAATCATCTCTTGCCCGTTTATAGCAACATAAACCTGAAAGTACAAGAAAAAAATTCTATTTATATAATACAACACATAAAAAGATGCCATCAAACGGTGGAAATTCCTTACACGAAACATGACCCCAACATGGAAATAAACAGGTTAGGATCTGGTCTAAACACTTTTTGCGTTGTGTGTGTTAAACAGGTTGACCCGCCAACCTGTTTAAGCTTTTTAAAGTTTTAGATAAATTATGTTTGTAACGGGTTAAATGGGTTAAATAAGTTAAACGGGTTAAACAAGTTGACTCACCCACCGGTTAAGAAAAATGGGTTGAATAGGTGATGTTCAGATTATGTGTAAACGGGTTAGGATTGACATAGTTGACGTAACTGCTTAAACATTCGTTCTCTAATTAAGGTGTTCTGATATGCCAATCCAAACCCACACCCGACCCATATTTGGTTCTAACAGTTTCTCGATTTGAAATGACTACAATAACAAAACACTGACTGTCCAACTTACCCTCTTCCCATCGCCATTTGTGAACCAATGCCCCGATCCCTGACCATCCGCTGAGCCCTTCTTTTGGCAGCATCTTTTGCGATTCCTTTCGCAGTATTGACTTTAGGATTCATAGAACCTTGTGACGTTTCATGAGCCTTGGATTTTCTTGAATTATTCCTTAATGAACTTGTCTCGGCTTTATTAGTTCTAATTGCTTGTTTAGTTTTGTCGCCACTGCTAAATTGACCCCTAGAAACACAAGAAATGCAACACAAAAAACATGAATCATGATATAGGATTTTATGAAAAAAGAGCTAATCTTTTATGCAAATAACACCTTAAAAAACTATCAATAATATTGCAGAATTAACTTACATGTAATCGATATTCGATGTACTGGGAAGCTCAGAACCTCTACTTTCTGCATTTAACGGGAAAAAGTTGCACAAACGGGTTCGCAAAAACTCTTGGACCCTCAAATCATTCACCCAAATCTACTACACTGTCCATAACATGACTATTGCGGTTACTTTTTCCAATATTACTCTGAACTTTACTTTTTTCTTTCATGGAACTAAAATAATCTTCACAAACCTCATCCAGTGCAGGTGTCGGTATAATGGAACCTCTTCTCGTGTCTAAAATCTTCCCATAAATCTTTTCTCGGTAACCCGGAAGTAAAGTGATTCATTTAATTTTCTCGCTGATGTAAACCTACACTTTTTCCCCTATCTAAATTAGATTCTGACTTACTGCAGGTCTTGTTAGTAGCAACTTTACTGGTAGAAGGAATATCAAAATCAGAGTCGGAATCAATTAGCTGAAACTTTCTAAGTGGACTGACAGTTAACTTTGGAAACGGTTGTATAAATCGAGCATTAAATTAGCAAACTTTAGGCTCAAAATAATCTAATTGGCTGCCAAACTCATCCCGAATTCCCGATATCTTTAGGAAATCAAATTGAACCTACTGGAAAAAGCATTAGTGGCGTTTAGTATCGTTTTGAAATGGCAAACAATTAGTTAAATGTTTAGTGTTTGGACAGATGTTAACTGAGTGTGATCATGATATCAATTATAGACAAACTAATTCAAAGTTGCTTATTCATGCTGACTATCTGATTCTGATTATTTTACGCACCAAAAGGTACAATAATTATTCATTATTCATACTGACTATATGAAACCGCAATAAACAGATAACAAACAACTCAATCCCCTAATCATCAAATCACAACCAAAAGTAACACTGGCACAACTAAAGGGTAGCTCCGAAAAACTGTTACTAATTTGCTAAGCAAAACTTGCAAGTTCTAATTTGCTACTTCACTTACGAAATCAAAACACATTAATCAGATAAGTAACCAAGCGGTTCTAATAAACAATCACTTTTACCTTTAGCATTATTATCCTCGGGTGACGAAAAGTCCTCGATATCAACAACAACCGAACCCAAATCCGCCGTAGCCGAACCCGACAACCCGCGCCGTAACCGCTTCAATCTTGGTCTTACCTCCACCACATTCTCCTCATCTGAATCAGCAACAGTAAGCGTCTCAATCTCAAACTCCTCATCATCATCATTACCATCAACAACACTCTTCACATCTGCAGCTACTGGAACATCTACCGAATCACGACTCGATGTGTTATTCTGTGTGATTTGGGGTTTTGGGAGATCGTCAAGGTGCTTCAAAATCACCCATATTATGATTAATTAATTAATTATTAGAATTGTGAATTGAAAGTGTTTAGGGTTTGATTAATTGATTTGTGTTTTGTAAGTTAATTTTGGGGGTTTTGGAAATTGTATTAATTATTTTATATAATAATTTGGTAATATAAATATTATTATTTAAAATAAATGTAAAGAGAGATGAGAGTAGTGTGGTAAATAGGGCTCACTAAAAATATTATTTTAATACTTATCAAAGCCTACTTAATCTTTTAATCTATCATTGCTTAATCCATTCCTCTTTTTTAAAATATACAACCAAACAATTAGAGGACGTCTGGTTGGGTTATTTAAATTTTGGAATTTTAAATTCTAGAAAACTTACATTCTTGAGAATTTAATATTCCGGATTTTAAAATACCTTTACATGTTTGGTTGACAGAAATTTATAAGTATTTTTTTATTTTTTTAGTATAAATTTCATAAATATTCTATTTGAAAGTTTATAAAAAAATTATAAAAAGGGTATATAAAAAATTTATAAAAAAATTTTATAAAAATTTATAAAATAAAGTTTATAAGAAATTTATTAAAAAATTTATAAAAATAGTTAATAAAAAATTTATTAAAATAGTTTATAAAAAAAAGTTTAATAAACTTATAAAAAAATTTGTAAAAAAATTGTAAAAAAAGTTAATAAATAAAATTTATAAAAAAAAAAATCATAAATATTCTAGTTAAAAGTTTATAAAAAAATAATAAGAAAAAAAGTTTATAATTTTTTTTTCAAGTAATTAAAATTCTTCTCTTTTTGGAGGCATTCTAATTCACTCTATTTTGGCAATTCTTGGAATTGTAAATTACTTCAAATGTCTAAGTTTGAGTTACCAAAGAGAATATTTGAAAGGAATTGAAATGCAAATGCCCCTAATATACTCCAAATTACCCCAACCAAACACTTATTGTATTTAAAGTCACTTCAATCCAAACCCATACTACACCCTCAAATCAAACTGCACCTTGGTAGTTAAAACAAACTAAATTTTTTGAAATGATGACTTGAAGAAAAAGTAATAAATAAATCTCGATATCAAATTTTCATATTTGTGTTTTTAATAATAGGAAATTAATTTGATACAACTTCAAAACAATTAATTGGCTGAGTCTAGCTTTAAGTCACTCTCAACTCTCAAGGATGAGAATGAAAATTTTGCAAGCCTCATAATTTGACTAGCATGGTCAGTACGAAATATTAGAAAATGGGGCCAAGTTTTCAAGTGATTCGTACACCATTTTTTTTCTTACTAGAAGTTAACGCTAGTCGTCAAAAAGCATTTATAAGTTACAACTTTATAAGTATTCGCATTATTGATCTACATGTTTATATCTAAGGGTGTGTTTGATTCAAACTCGGAAAAAGGAAAAGGAAGGATAATGATAATAGTAAAGAAAGGGAAAGAGAGAAAAAACCATTCTCCTCAATTTATTGGGTAATGGTCCATTACCCACTATTGGGTAATGAGTCATTCCATTATATAACATCAAATATTATTTTTCATTACATTTACCATTACCCACCCTCAAAAACATCCTACCAAGCATCCTTAAACTATATAACTTTGAGATCGTTGAAAATTTAAATATTAAGAACGTTCTAATAATATTTTTGCACGCAATGCAGTATTGTTGGTAGTGATGGATTAAAAGCTAAAAGTCATGAGCTGTATTTAACTAAAATCAGTGAAGATTCGTAACATCCCCAGAACCTCTTTCGGTCCGTCCTTCGTTGTTGTATAGATCTTATACTAAGTAGATAACGCTTTGTAGATGTAAGTGATTAAACTATTACATGTTCAGTACTGAAATCAAACCATGAAAACACAAGTACTCCAATAATAACAAGTAATATGCAGTTAAAGACAAAAAAAATTAAAGAATTTCAACATGTATCGACCAGAAAAAAAATTTATATGTACAAGTCTATTCAAAGTTACATAGGCTAAAAAAGAAAAAAAAAATCACGTTATTGGATTTAACAACCCAATACGGATCACATGTTCAGTATTGAAATCAAATCATGAAAACACAAGTACTCCAATAATAACAAGTAATATACACTTAAATAAAAATAAATTAAAGAATTTCGACATATATCTGCCTGAAAAAAATATATATATACATAGGCTAAAAAAGAAAAAAATCACGTTATTGGGTTGTAATGAGGGGCGGAGCAAGAAATTTATGTTCGAAAGGGCATACTTTGATAATTTTTAGAAACTGCATTACAAATTGGTTTTTAAGCGAGGCAAATTATAGGAAAAAGCCCAATATTTTTGAAATTTTACATTACAATTTTTTTCGCATGAGGGGCACATGCCCCTTGTGCCCCTCCCCTATCTCCGCCCCTGGTTTAATAACAACCCAATACGGATCACATATATGTAGCTAGTTGCTTACTCCGGAATACTTTGTAAATCAGGCCTCCATGCCTGTTGATGAGATTCAACTTGATCACTAACACTCATTAACTTAGCAAGAAGTTGCTCCGTCGTTAATCCCTTCACCTCCGCACTACCCAATAACTTTTCCAACTGTTTTTTCGATATTTTAATCTTTATCTCCGTCTTCACCTTTTTTCACCATAGTTGTCCACCTTTTGATTGTTGTCACAATGGTTACCTACATTTGACTTATTTTCGGGTGATGCTACTAGTGATCGACAGTCATTGTTGTCGGGGTGAATGACCGGCTGCTTTTTTATACAATTTCCCATTTGTTAGTTTCTAATATGATATCAGAAATATGAGTTGGGTTATAAGTTATATAGGGTATGCAATGAAGACTAAGTTGAAATAGAGTATCCTACATGGTTTTGAAAATTTGACCAATCATTTTCTAGTTGTGATATTACATGAAACATCTGTTAGAATTTGAGTGTGTGGGTGGTAATAATCTTGATATGTTATCTGAATTATGTGGAGATTATTTTTAGATTGAAGTATTTCGACCCTATATGCCTTGGGTATCACGAAATCCTCATTTGGATAAGACATAGAACAACACTTTGTTTCTAAGACACGAGAAATCAACACTGAAAGTTGTTATGTCTGTTATGTTCTGTAAGAGATCAATAAATAATGAAAAACCATACCCGAAAATTAGTTAAAATCGGTTAAAAACAGTTGGCGGGAAGGGTTGCAACGTTTGAGGAAAAGAGGCCACTTTTGGTAGGACCCCAGAAAGGGGCTCTGCCCCTTGACCTCGCAAGGGGGCGCGACCCCCTTGACCCCCGCTCTTTGTTCGTGGCGACATCAAGCTAACTAGAACGAGTGTGCACTCCGCACCTCCTAAATCGACTGTAAGCTGAACCTGATTAAGCCCTTGATCTTCAAGTAAATCAAAATTATATAAGAAATAAATGATGACACTAAAATCACCAACAACATCTATATTTAGGAATCGGCAACATGAGTTCGTAGTAAATTTAATAAGCTACGTACTTAGATCCACTAAAAATATATGAAATCAACTTCGGTACATTTATACTCGACTTGCACGTAAAGTTCGCGAGTTGTACAGAGTGTTTGTCATTTTACGTATTCATTCTTTGTGTATAGGTCTTAGTTGAATAACCGCTCTACTAACTAATCGAGAAGAGGAGATCGGGTGAAAAGTATCAAGTGGATTAACACGTACTATATTTGAATTTGATTAGTGTTATTGGTTATATGATTTTTAACACAATTCATTGATATGATTACAACAAAAAATATTGGTGTTTATAACAATTTTAACCTAATTAAGTTATTAGGGTGCGTTTGGTTTGCTATTTGGAATCAGTATAGATATGGTTTAGATTGGTGGGTGATATCATATTGTGTATATGAATGTCATTTCTTTTGTTTGGTGTCTGTTTTAGAATATGGCTATCACTTATAAAAGGGGTCCATCACAACAGAAAAACATATATAAAAAAATCATAGAATTTAAGAGCACTAGATGCCATGACAAGGGTAACTTACTTATTCGGGGCCCATGGGGTGCCACATCACTATAACAAACTCCCACAACTAGCCCCCTCACTCATAAGAGCATGGGGTATCATGAAGAGCTCAAAGCTCTTCATTTGGGCCCCACGTGTGCCACCTCACCTCCACATCACTCCAACACACTCACTTAAAAATACCCTCCAATCACAACTAACTCACTTCTCTTCATTTGGGCCCCACCCACCCTCTTTTTTTTTTCCATATTTTTCAAACAAAATAAATTTCATTCCATTCACTTAAATAAAAATACAACTATAATACGAAAAAAAAAACATACGAAAAATTAAAAAAAACATACAAAAAATAAAAAAAACATACGAAAAATAAAAACCATACGAAACTTAAATAATACAACTTCATTTGTAGTATTTTGCTATCAATTTGTCTTGTTTCTTCTTGAGGATCATTCTTTTTCGCTCCGTCAAATTTTCAATATCATGCATGAGAAACTCCAATTCTCGGCACTCTTGGAGTGACTTTTCTTTCGCAATCCTCGCCTCGTACACTTCTCGTGCTCCGTCAACTTTACTTTTATACTCTTGAGCTAAAGCTTCCGCAATAGCATCCGATTGACTCCCCCTGGTGCTCGTGCTCGTTGACGACTCCACTGATTTAGAGTCGAGGCTTGCCTGCGGGACGAGCTCTTGGATCAGGGCTGAATAATTCGGCGATATTATCTTCATTGATCCCCCCCGGCGCGTCCCATTTAGGATATTCTCTCAAAACCTTCCATGCCGGAACCATATTAAACTGTTTCCCAGTAAGAGACTTGAAAGCAAGTCTTGCATTCTCAATGTGATCAACATCATTTTCCCCCGATCTACGCTGCAAATGCTTGTAAAAACCATTAAACTTATTCATTATTCATACTGACTATATGAAACCGAAATAAACAGATAACAGACAACTCAATCCCTTAATCATCAAATCAAATATTCAAAAAACTCACAACCAAAAGTAACACTGGCACAACTAAAGGGTAGCTCTGAAAAACTGTTACTAATTTGCTTATCAAAACTTGTAAGTTGTAATTTGCTACTTCACTTACGAAATCAAATAAGCAGACCCAAACACCATCAAAGCACATTAATCAAATAAGTAACCAAGTAGTTCTAATAAACAATCACTTTTACCTTTAGCATTAATATCCTCGGGCGACAAAAAGTCCTCGATATCATCATCATCAACAACAACCGAACCCAAATCCACCGTAGCCGAACCTGACAACCCCCTATCCTCGTCACTACACCCGCGCCATTACCGCTTCAATCTTGGCCTTACCTCCACCTCATTCTCCTCATCTGAATCAGCAACAGTAAGCGTCTCAATCTCAAAATCCTCATCTGAATCATTACCATCAGCAACTACTGGAACATCTACCGAATCAAGATTCGATGTGTTATTCGGTGTGGTTTGGGGTTTGGGTGTATCGTCGAAACCTAATGAGAATGAAGGTGCTTCAAAATCACCCATTATGATTGATTGATTATTAGAATTGTGAATTGAAAGTGTTTAGGGTTTGATTAATTGATTTTGGGTTTTTGTAAGTTCTTTTAATTTTGGGGGTTTTGGAAATGTTTGTTTGGCGGGTTTTTATTTTATGTATATACGATGTGGAGTAACTGAAAGCGACGAGAGTATGGTTTTCAAAAAAATGAACTTTGGTGCATCAAAAGGCCTATACGCCGTAGACAAAAGTTCAATGCAGAACAATAATTATCTAAAGATCAAATCAAGAGATCTCAACCATCTATCTATTTTAAATCTAAAGGTCTAGATTAATCCTCATTTTAATATAATTAATTATTGAATGGCACTTTTGTAATATCACTCAAACCTAAACACATATAGTATCAATACAAGTCACACACCGAACTAATTCATTCACCTACCACATTTCAAGCAAATCACATACATCTGACTACAAACATTCACACAGATCTAACTACAAAATCCGACTGAATAATCTCCATTGGAGTGGAGGAAGGGTGGTTGGAGAGAGATGATTCGCAGAGCTAAGGGTAGCGCGTGGATAGACACGCGTTATGGATTAGGTTGGGTGATGACGGTTGGTTTTCAATTTGACGGCGGTGGCGGTTTATGATGGTGATGATGGTGGTTGGGTGGAGGAAGGTTATGAGGGAAATACTTGGAGAAAGTATAATAATTTTGTTTGTTTGAGAAGAGGGAACGAATGATATTTTGACCATCAAGAAACGAAGATCAGGTTTTTAGCAAGAGTCGATGCTAAGATCAAACACTTGCGATTTAAGTTGCACAAGATATCATCCTTAATGTGTCATCAGATTGTATACCCCACCCAGCCCTACATAATTAACTGAGTTTGTTTAGTTTCTTAGTTAGTTAGTTGTATATAAATTTACATTAAAGGGGTTGTCTTGGTTTAGCCCATTCTTAAACTTCTGGTACAGTGGCAAATAGAAAGTATGTTGTATTTACACTTATAGTGATTATGGTATGTTCACAAGTATGCTACCTTTCAAGAAAGGTATGTCAAGTGTGGATGCTGTCATTGCTTTTGAGTAAACAAGGTTTTAATGCAGATACACCCATGTAAATCTATTAATCTATAGGCCTTGGATCAGCTTTCATTCCAATTCATGGATAACGATATAATGCCATGCTACTACTTTTGGAAGTTACTGTTTTATAGTGTAGTTGTGAATCTTTTAGTTGATCTAATTGCATGAATTCATCTGTTATCACGTTTTTTTAAATATAACAAATCACAAGTGAATTCTTTACGAATCCCGTGGGATTTTTTACGAATCCCGTGGGATTTTTTTACGAATCCCTTGGGATTTTTCTGGACGGAAATTCTAAAAAAAAAAATCGTCTTTTTACGAATCCCGTGGGCTTTTTTTACGAATCCCGTGGGATTTTCTTACAAATCACTTGTATTTTTTAAAAATGACAAATCACAAGTGATTTTTTTACGAATCCCGTGGGATTTTTCTGGACGGAAATTTTGAAAAAAAAAGTTCGTCTTTTTACGAATCCTGTGGGATTTTTTTACGAATCCCGTGGGATTTTTCTGGACGGAAATTTTGAAGAAAAAAAGTTCATCTTTTCACGAATCCCGTGGGATTTTTCTGGACGGAAATTTTGAAAAAAAAGGTTCGTCGAAAGTATATAAAAGTGCATATCTATAGAAAGATGATTCAATTCTCTTCGCTATGGTGTATTTTCAGAGCTTGAAGATTTACCGTTTGCAAGATATTTTGTTTTTTAGAAAAAGGTGGAAAGTGGGTTTTTATATTAAATGAGCTAAAATATCAATTTTACCCTCTCTTTGTTATTTTTTGCTTCATTTCAGCCATTAGATGAAAGGTAGATGGATGGTTGAGATTGACTTATTTGTTCTTTAAAGGATACATGTTTTGCAAGGATCTCACCTCTATAAATATTTAGATTTATAGCCATAAATCAATATCACTCTAAAAGTAGTTTATGATAGTATTCTCGTAGGACCTATTAGTATTTAAGTTTTTTATAACTTTATTTGAGGCCAATTTGGTTTGTAGGTGGGTATAGGAGTTGGATTTTAATTTAATATAAAAAAGAGAAAAAAAATATTTAACTGTATTAATTATTTTAGATAATAATTTTGTAATACAAATATTATTATTTAAAATAAATGTAAAGAGATATGAGAGAAGAGTGGTAAATGGGGCTCACTAAAAATATTATTGTAATACTTATCAAATCCTACCCATTTAATAATCTTTTAATCTATCATTGCTCAATCCATTCCCCCTTTTTAAAATATACAACCAAACAATTAGGGGACGTTTGGTTGGGGTAATTTAAATTTCGGAATTTTAAATTCTAGAAAACTTACATTCTTGAGAATTTAAAATTCCGGAATTTAAAATTCTTTCGCATGTTTGGTTGACAGAAATTTATAAGTATTTTTTTCATTTTTTTAGTAAAAATTTCATAAATATTCTATCTGAAAGTTTATAAAAAAATTATAAAAAAGGTATGTAAAAAATTTATAAAAAAGGTTTATAAAAATTTATAAAATAAAGTTTATAAGAAATTTATTAAAAATTTTATAAAAATATTTTATAAAAAAATTATAAAAATTTTATTAAAATAGTTTATAAAAAAAGTTTAAGAAACTTATAAAAAAAATTATTAAAAAAGTTAATAAATAAAATTTAGACTAAAATACACCGTTGGTCCCTAAACTTGGCACGACGGATCGCGATGGGACAAAACCCGGCCTTTTCATCGCTATAGGTCCAAACCTTGGCCATTAAATGCCATATTCGTCCCTTGACCAGAATTGGGACAGTCAAACCGATTTCCTTTGAGGGTATTATAGACCATTCACTTTTTTGACCCAACCTTCAACCCATGGACCAATTGTGAGTATGGCTATTAGCCGTTTCTTCCCTGATACGCTGCATTTAATTTCGCGGGAACAAATACACCCACCCAACAAACAACTTTGTCAATCACATAAAACCACATTATCCAGAAACGATAAACTGCAAATCGAAATCAAGAATATAAATCCTCATTTCCAGAACTCAAAAGACCAACCCACCTTCCAACAAAACCATGTCGATCGATCGTATTAGCAACATGCCATATGAAGTGATCACTAACATTTTGAATCGGTTTCGTTTGTTAGAAGCGGTGAGAACCTCTAGTTTAGCGCGAAACTGGAGGTCTAAGTGGACTTTGCTCACCGATGTCATACTTGATGAGGATTTCTTTTATTATTTAACATACGAGTTTGATGGTAGAGTTGTTACTAGATTCTTAAATCGGCTTATGGGTCCAATAAGAAAGTTTGTCTTCTTTGTAGAGCCAAGATCAATTATTGGAATAGACAACTTTCATTATGAACAGATTCATGAGTGGCTCTTGTTTTGGCTGACAATGGAATTGAGGAGTTGATTATTACAAAGCGGTATGGTGACCCGATTACGTTCCCAACCCAACTTTACTCTCGTGAGTGAGTTGAAACATCTGGTACTTCATGTTTGTGCTATGGCTACTTTGGAATATTTTCATGGCTTTCCAAATCTACTGAGCCTATAATTGATTCATGTCAATTTTCTAAGCGGTATAGTTTGGGACTTTATTGTTGGTTGTCCCTCACTTGAGTCTCTTAAAATGAATCGTCCTAGTACAAACGAGATGAGACTATGGGATATTGCAAAACTTGGGAATTTGAAGAAGTTACATTTGTCATTAGGTCGTTATAATGTTGTGACGAAAATCACAACATTCGATATCTTTCACTTGACAAGACTTCAAAATCTTGAGACCCTTGGATTTTGGTGATTGCACGGTAAGAACAATTTCAGTTTTACAACTTATAATTTAACAATGTTATAGAGATTTGTAACAATAATGAAATTTAATCTGTAAAACTTCTTGTAGTTGATACATGAAGCTAATCCTAGGATGAAGGTGCCCTTTGTTTCCCTGATTAACCTTAAGTTGTCCGATGTCGATTTTGGGAATAGTGTTATGGTAGCGTTCACCATTGTAATGATTTGGTCATCTCCGAATTTGAAAATGCTGGATACGAGTAAGTGTAATGTCTGTAATGCATATGTATCAAATAAAACATTCCTAAATTGCCATGTTTGTGTATCTCAACACTATTTGATTTTTCAGGCTGCAAACAAGCTTAGTGATCTACCTTACAATTTTTCCCAATTTGTAGACACAAACACATTCACCATGGTCACTACTGACGGTGGTGTTTGAGCTTTTCCAGAACAGAGCATGAAATAACTTTAATAAAGTGTATACTAGCGTGTTCCCGGTCGCTAAAGACAATCAATATCGCAAAGCGATAGAGTCATGATGGGAATGAAAATACCAGAACAACTAGGAGTTGGCTAGGAAGTCTGTTGAAACTCCACCGAGCTTCCCCACGTAGTGGTAGATTTCTTTGATTTGGTTGTAGTTTAAGTTTGGGTTGAATACCCTTGGACAATTAATGTTGCAAAATAGTTTTAGTAATTTTGTACAATAATTGTTTAAATGGTTTGCTTAAAATTAGATTGTTCATATGTTGTTGTTTGTGCGTATTGTAGGTGATGAAAGTTTGACATTCGAAAGTCAAACTTTCATTTAGCATTTTTATTTGATTGTAGCAAGTAAAACTGCATTTCCAGTTTACTTTAGTTAGTCAAAACTTGAAAATGGTGAATGGGTTAACTGTGAACGAGAGTCGTAATGTCAGAAGGATTGAAAACCTTTGGAAGATTAAGTGCAAAAGGCATAATGGTATTTGAAGTTTGATGATAAGGATGGCTAGTGGAATGTTCAATAATATATAGAATGGTATTTGACTTTGTAAAGTCAATATTGCAAAACCATTACTAAATATTTGTTTTGGAGTGAATTGATAATTTGATATGTTTTAGAAGTTTGACTTAACAAAGTCAAACTTCTAATGGTTTTACGTAAGTTGACAACTTGAGGGACCAATTGTGTATTCTAAAGTGAATATTGGGCGGGAGTTTTAAGTATGACAACGGCAACCAAGACAAATTTAGGGACCAAGTGTGAATAAAAAGTAACTATTAGACCCTTCACCGTCTCTTACCGGAGACGATATTAACTAGTGCACACCAAACGATAAACTCATCTACCACTTTTTCCACACACACAAAACTTTCCAATGGCAGATTTCCCCATTTTAAACTAACTCATGGAGGTGGTGATTCCCAAATCAATGATCGTATGGCTATATGGTTTGAAGAAGAGGCTGCCCAAGAAGGGATTCTAAGGAAGCTAGTTCTTCAAAGGCATTCAAGATCCAAGACACGAATCATCAAGCGTAGGGAGCGATAGAAGAGAATCAAGCTCGGGACCTCGTGGAATTGCGCTTGATTGTGTGGATGCTCCGAACAAAATCCAGTCGAGGCACACAAACCAACTTGCCCAACTCATACTGATTGTTGGTCAAACAGATGAAGGTATTCAGTTCAACCAAGAGTTTGTTAAGAAAATGGGTGAACATAATGCCTGAATTTTTGGTTTTCCATGGGGTAGATAAAGGCGGTCTTTTGGGCGATAGTTTTGCTAAAAAGGGTATGTAAATTAGATTTGATGTAGTTGGTTATGATTTTTAACAGACTTTATTAATGATAAAATATCATTTGGGTTATGTGTTGTTTAATATGTTCTTGTATTGTGATATTGGGTGTATTTTAGTGTTATTAGTATCAACAAAACCAAACATCCCCTTATATCAGCAAAACCAAACAGCCCCTTGTATCAGCAAAACCAAACAGTCCCTTGTATCAAAGAAACTTTAATCAGTAGAACCAAAACCCTTGTATCAGAAAAGCAAAGGCAATGGTTTAGAAAGATGTGGTGAAAATGCAAATACTTTGGCACTAAATCATAATGTATCAAATAAAACATCCGCTTGTATCAGCTAAACCAAACGGCCCCTTTTATCAGCAAAAGTTGTTATAGCAAAACCAAACACCCCCGTATCAGAAAAATTAGAGGCATTGGTTTCAAAACACGGGTTCAAAATGCAAACGCTTTAGCAGTAAACAACAATGTATTGACAATGGTGTATTGTAACATCTTGAATTTTTACTTACCAAAGTCAAACAAGCTTATGAAAACCAACAAATTGTAACTTACTTGGGTAAGTCAAACCTATTAAGAAATGCAAAACGATTTCAAACACAATTACTTAAATAAGATCACAAAATTTTATTCATCGATTTCATGTTCTCAAGAACTACAAATGTTTACTATCATCTAAACATACACTTAGCTAGACCCACAACTCTCCCTATCATAGTTTTCCTTCTTTTCTTCCTTTCCTTCCTTTCCTTAAGATATTTAAACAAAATTTCCAGATTTTTAATCCTTTCTCCCAAATCGTTAAACTTTGATAACAACATGTCATCATCTTCCTTCTCCTTCTTAACACCCAAACGCTTTTCATTTGCGCAGTCTGCTTTCCTCAACGAACTCAACAAACCCTTCCCCTTATCGTTTTGTGCCATTATTGTTTTTCTTTTTGCTTTGGGAAGGATGTGTGTTGATTGTATTTTAGGGTTCACTCTTGGTCGTAGATACATATATGGTTGAAGGTTGGGTTACATTTTAACTCGGTTGGGTCAAAAAAGTGAATGGTCTATAATACCCTCGAAGGAAATCGGTTTGACTGTCCCAATTCTGGTCAAGGGACGAATCTGGCATTTAATGGCCAAGGTTTGGACCTATGGCGATGTAAAGGCCGGGTTTTGTCCCATAGCGATCCGTCCTGCCAAGTTTAGGGACCAACGGTGTATTTTAGTCTAAAATTTATAAAAAAAAAAAGAAAAAAAAATCATAAATATCCTCGACAGTACACCCGCGCCGTAACCTCTTCAATCTTGGCCTGACCCTCCACCACATTCTCCTCATCTAAATCAGTAACAATAAGCGTCTCAATCAGTAACAGTAGCAGCTACTGGAACATCTACCGAATCACGATTCGATGTGTTATTCGGAGTGATTTGGGGTTCTGGGAGATCGTCGAAACCTAATGAGAATGAAATCAAATTGAACCTACTGAAAAAAGCATTAGTGGCGTTTAGGATTGTTCTTAGTATCGTTTTGAAATGGCAAACAATTAGTTGAATTTTTTGTGTTTGGACGGATGTTAACTGATTGTGATCATGATATCAATTATAGACAAACTATTTCAAAGTTGCTTATTCATACTGACTATCTGATTCTGATTATTTTACGCACAAAAAGGTACAATACTTATTCCTTATTCATACTGGCTATATGAAACCGCAATAAACAGATAACAAACAACTCAATCCCCTAATCATCAAATCAAATATCAAAAAACTCACAACCAAAAGTAACACTGGCACAACTAAAGGGTAGCTCCGAAAAACTGTTACTAATTTGCTTATCAAAACTTGCAAGTTCTAATTTGCTACTTCACTTATGAAATCAAAACACATTAATCAGATAAGTAACCAAGCAGGTCTAATAAACAATCACTTTTACCTTTAGCATTATTATCCTCGGGCGACGAAAAGTCCTCGATATCATCTTCATCAACAAAAACCGAACCCAAATCCACCATAGCCGAACCCCACAACTGATTCATTGTAAAGTGAGTGGTGAAAAACAAACACAATATCAATATATCAAATTAACCGTAAAATTCGACAAATTAACCCTTTAGGAAAAAGGTCAACGTGCCAATCCTCACGGGTGTGATAAAAGTGATACCGGGAAAGTGATTTCCCCGGGTCGTGTCCCAACGAGGTGTGAATGGAAGGATTCGTTGATTTTCGTGATTTGAACTTGAATAGGTTTTTAATGATTTGTTTGATTTGAATTACGAATTCTACAAATTAATGAACGGGAAGGTAATTAAGGCAAGGGAACCCTAATAAACTAAAAATAAACTATCACTAAGCCTAAGGAATGATAAAACGAAGCTACACTAAGTCCTAGGGTGCAAAAACTAAAAAAAACGTAAAAAACGGCAAACACCTCGAGCCATAAAC
The DNA here is from genome assembly GCA_910596185.1 of Chrysanthemum makinoi. NCBI lineage: Eukaryota > Viridiplantae > Streptophyta > Magnoliopsida > Asterales > Asteraceae > Chrysanthemum > Chrysanthemum makinoi. The sequence continues at coordinate 50,941,636 of OU343225.1, forward strand.
GTAAACTTTTTGCAATTTAAGGGCTACGGGTGTGAAATCAATTTTCCTACGTTCTATTTGACTAAAAATAATTTTAGAAAAAGACCGGGTATTTTTTTGACTTTTAAAATAATTACTACGGATTAAAAACTATTTAACACTAATTAAATGATTAAAAATATTAAACTAATGTTGAAAAATCTGAAAAATTCACAAAAAATACTTTGAACAGTGCTCAGTCAGAGAAAAATAAGAAAACTCATGGTTGCTTTGGAAAATAAGCTGGAATTAAGCTAAAAAGGGCTTATAACTAAAACTGCCAAGGTGTCCTTAAGGGATTTATTTTGCAAACTATAACTGATAAAAGTCCCAAGGGCAGTTGGTTGGTGTGTGGTGTGTTGAGTGCTTGAGCTGAGAGACCAGGGTTCGAATCCCTTGGCTCTCTTTTTGAAAACTTGATTTTTTTCTTCAACTTTTTCTTTTGGAACTTAAAGACACAACCAAGATGAACTTTTTTTGTGAAAACTTTTTGTAAAATAGCTTCAGAATAAGCAGTTTGAATTGCTTATTTCCAACAGTTAATCAAATAAACAAAACAACTCTTCTTTTTTCTTCTTCTTTTTGACAGATTCCAAACCAAACACACCCTTTACAATCTTAAACAAAGAAAGGACTAAGAAAAGCTTTTTAAATAAGCACTCCTATTGATATCCAATAAGCAATGTAAATCTAACAAGCTACCACTGAATCAGCTTCCTAAATGAGGGAATAAGCAAAGTTTGAGCAGGACACTAATGCAGGTTCTAAATTAACTAAGGGAGAAAAAAAAATAAGCACTAAGCAAGATTCTAATAAGCACTGAAGACAATCTACTAGACCATATCGTAACCCTTTAATCTGAGATAAGCTAAACTAGATAGGCTAAGTTTTGCTAGTGGTAAATTAAAACACAAAAGATCAAGGAACCAGTGACCTGAGCTGGTGACTGCAGGCTGCAAACAAGCTGCAGGGGAGCTGTTTTGAGCTTATTGTTAAGCTGGAAACTGAGCTTTCATGACAATCAAAGCTACAACAAACAAAGTTAGCATGGTGGAGATTATAAAAATGTGATTGGGGCTCACAATCGGACACAAAAAGCTTAAAAATAAGCTAGATCAGGTCCTGTAACCACTTTTTTTTTAAAACCTGATGCTGTTAAACTCCTTCAATTAACACTTGTTTTGACTAAATTTGAACCAATCCAGAATAAAAACTAGAGTTCCAAACTAAATTATACTAAAATGGATTTCAAGGATTGGAGAAAAACAAGTTTTAAACAAATTTTAACATCAAAGAAGCCATTGAATAACCTCAAGATCAGCAGCTATAGCTGCTGATGCGTCACCGCATAAACAGACCCTTTTTTTTTTTCATTCAAATCCTTGACAAAACCTTATGACACAATTTCTGTATATAAAACAAATCCTTAAGTGAAACTTGTGAAAAACTTTTGACTCTTAAAGTCAAACGGGCAAAGAAAATAGTTTTTTTTTTTTATCTTGTGTACCACATAAACCAAACACCTTTTGGCTTTGCTTAAAAATTCCTTAAAAACCAATACACTAAATAACTAAGCTAGGCTTAATCTATGAGTTCAAGATGAAAGTTTTAACAACAAGAATTAACAAAGAAACATTCAAAGATGATTTTCATTAAGTAAAAAAATTTAGTACAGCTTAACTGGGGTGAAAACAGAAAAGAAAGACTAGAAAATTTAAACTAAAAACTAGGGGTGCCATTATACACTGGCTTACATCTCCTATTTATACTAAAAGCTACTAGTCTTCATCTCTTCACTTCTTGTGCTTGTTTTGTGAGGGCAGTCAAGCCAAAATCTCCACTTGTGCTTCTTGAATTCAATCTTAGCCTTTGATTAGTTAGGTACCCAAGAGATTATATCTGAGCCATCCATTGAGGTCTTTTGTAGCTAAGGATTGGTGACATGGCCACTGGAATGAGCTGGAAAAAGTGATAGTGGGTTTAGGATTTGGGTGTAACTGGGTAAAGAGGATTAAGGTGGGTTTTGGTTTTGATGTAGCTGGGTAAAAGGATGATATTGAGGTTGAGTGTTTGGGTTGGAGAGAAAGAAGGAGAGTAGGTTTCTAGGGTTCTTGGGAGCAGGGTTTGCTTGGGCGGGAAAAGAATGGGGAAGACAGGGGTGGGGTTGGGTTTTATCAATTGACCGGGTCAGGGATTGGGTATTGGGTTTGGACCAGGTTAATTGGGCTTGGGTTGGGTTGTGATTTGGGTAGTTATTAAGTTTAGGATTAGAATTTGATCCAAAGTGTATTTTAGGGACCAAAGGTGTAAAATCCGAAAATCCAAGGACCACTCATGTATTTCTGAAAATTGATCCAAGGGTCAAACTTGTGAATCTCAAATAAGTTGAGGACCATTTTTGCCAATTGTGAAATTCCAAGGACTAAACTTGACAATTTTAAAAATCCAGGGATCAAAACTGTAATTTCTCAAACTTTTGAAATTTTTCACCAAAGGACTAATTATGACAACTTATGATTTCAAAAGGACCTTTGGTGACTTTTCTTTTTAAAATACGTGCTCAGGGACTATTTCTGTCAATTTTGAAAGTCGGGGACAAAAGCGCCAATTATGCAAACTTGTTCGCTTTTCAATAATTTTGCATCTGAAACATATAAAACACAATTTTGAGATATTTTCAGTATTTTGATGCATTTCGGAGTGTTTTTAGATGTTTTGCAGTTCAGATTTGACCAAAAATGATGAGTGAATAAGCACTCATCAACAACCCGCGCCGTAACCGCTTCAATCTTGGCCTTACCTCCACCTCATTCTCCTCATCTGAATCAGCAACAGTAAGTGTCTCAATCTCAAAATCCTCATCATTATCATTACCATCAACAACTGTCTTCACATCAGCAGCTACTGGAACATCTACGGAATCACGACTCGATTTGTTATTCGGTGTGGTTTGGGGTTCGGGTGTATCGTCGAAACCTAATGAGAATGAAGGTGCTTCAAAATCACCCATTATGATTGATTGATTATTAGAATTGTGAATTGAAGTGTTTAGGGTTTGATTAATTGATTTTGTGTTTTGTAAGTTCTTTGAATTTTGAGGGTTTTGGAAATGTTTGTTTGGCAGGTTTTTATTTTATGTATATACGATGTGGAGTAACTGAAAGCGAAGAGAGTATGGTTTTCGAAAAATGAACTTGTGGTGCATCAAAAGGCCTATACGCCGTATAGCGGCGCATAGGGTAAATCACTAAATCGTCTCTGATAAAAAAAGAAAAAAAAAATGAGTGTTTCATAATAACTTTGTTTTGAAGTTAAATATTATGACAATAAATATATCTATTAATATATAAATATTTAGATTTATAGGCATAAATCAATATCACTCTAAAAAGTAGTTTATGATACTATTTTCGTAGGACCCATTAGTATTTAAGTTATTTTTAACTTTATTTGAGGCCAGTTTGCTTTGTAGGTGGGTTTAGGAGTTGGATTTGGATTTAATATAAGAGAGAAAAAAAATATTTAATTGTATTAATTATTTTATATAATAATTTTATAATACAAATAATATTATTTAAAATAAATGTAAAGAGAGATGAGTGTAGAGTGGTAAATGAGGCTTACTAGAAATATTATTATAATACTTATCAAAGCCTACCTATTTAATAATCTTTTAATCTATCATTGCTCAATCCATTCTCCCTTTTCAAAATATACAACCAAACAATTATGGGACGTTTGGTTGGGGTAATTTAAATTTCGGAATTTTAAATTCTAGAAAACTTACATTCTCGAGAATTTAAAATTCCTGAATTTAAAATACCTTCGCATGTTTGGTTGACAGAAATTTATAAGTATTTTTTCATTTTTTTAGTATAAATTTCATAAATATTCTATTTGAAAGTTTATAAAAAAGGTATATAAAATATTTATAAAAAAAGTTTATAAAAATTTATAAAATAAAGTTTATAAAAAATTTATAAGAAATTTATTAAAAAATATATAAATATAGTTTATAAAAAATTTATAAAAAAATTATTAAAATAGTTTATAAAAAATGTTTAAAAAACTTATAAAAAATTTTTATTAAAAATTTATAAGAAAATTTAATAAATAAAATTTATAAAAAAAAAAAATTCATAAATATTCTATTTAAAAGTTTATAAAAAAATAATAAGAAAAAAAGTTTATAATTTTTTTTTCAAGTAAATTAAAATTCTTCACTTTTTGGAGGCATTCTAATTCACTCTATTTTGGCAATTCGTGGAATTGTAAATTACTTCAAATGTCTCCATTTGAGTTACCAAACATAATATTTGAAGGGAATTGAAATGCAAATGCCCCCAATATACTCCAAATTACCCTAACCAAATGCCTATTGTATTAAAAGTCATTTCAATCCAAACCCATACTACACCCTCAAATCAAACTGCACCTTGGTAGTTAGTGGGGTTTTGAAACCTACACCAAATTATCAAACCACACAACAACGATAGGATTGATATACTCACTACAATACCACACATTATTCAAACATATACTTGTTGCGATTTCAAATAACAAAGCAAATGCACCATAAATAAAAATACTAACCCAAATTCAAATCTTAATCCTAAATCCGTCTAAGAACGAAACGGGCCCTTTATTCTTTGAGTTTTCAACTTTTTATAATCAGTAATACGTTATGATTTTCAACTTACAATAATTGTCGACAAAAAATTAAATACTAGTACATAGTTAAAACAAACTAAAAATTTTGAAATGATAATTTGAAGAAAAAGTAATAAATAAATCTCGATATCAAATTTTCATATTTGTGTTTTTAATAACAGGAAATTAATTTGATACAACTTCAAAACAATTTATTGGCTAAGTCTAGCTTTAAGTCACTCTCAACTCTCAAGGATGAGAATGAAAATTTTGCAAGCCTCATAATTTGACTAGCATGGTCAGTACGAAATATTAGAAAATGGGGCCAAGTCAAGTGATTCGTATACCATTTTTTTTCTTACTAGAAGTTAACGCTAGTCGTCAAAAAGCATTTATAAGTTACAACTTTATAAGTATTCGCATTATTATCTACATGTTTATATCTAAGGGTGTGTTTGGTTCAAACTTTGTTAAAAGAAAAGAAAAGATAATGATAATAGTGAGGAAAGTGAAAAAGAGAAAAAATCATTCCCCTCAATTTATTGGGTAATGATCTATTACCCACTATTGGGTAATGGGTCATTCCATTATATAACACCAAACATTATTTTTCATTACCTTTACCATTACCCACCCTAAAAAACATCCTACCAAGCACCCCTACCTAAACCATATAACTTTGAGATCGTTGAAAATTTAAATATTAAGAACGTTCTAATAATATTTTTGCACGCAATACAGTATTGTTGGTAGTGATGGATTAAAAGCTAAAAGTCATGAGCTGTATTTAACTAAAATCAGTGAAGATTCGTAACATCCCCAGAACCTCTTTAGGTCCGTCCTTCGTTGTTGTATAGATCTTATACTGAGTAGATAACGCTTTGTAGATGTAAGTGATTAAACTATTACATGTTCAGTACTGAAATCAAACCATGAAAACACAAGTACTCAAATAATAACAAGTAATATGCAGTTAAATACAAAAAAAAATAAAAAATTTCAACATGTATCGACCAGAAAAAAAAATTTATATGTACAAGTCTATTCAAAAGTTACATAGGCTAAAAAAAAAAAAATCACTTTATTGGATTTAACAACCCAATACGGATCACATGTTCAGTATTGAAATCAAATCATGAAAACACAAGTACTCCAATAATAGCAAGTAATATGCATTTAAATTAAAATAAATTAAAGAATTTCGACATATATATGTACATAGGCTAAAAAAGAAAAAATTCACGTTATTGGGTTGTAATGAGGGGCGGAGCAAGAAATTTATGTTCGAAAGGGCACACGTTGATAATTTTTAGAAACTACATTACAAATTGGTTTTTAAGGGAGGCAAATTACAAAAAAAAGCCCAATATTTTCGAAATTTTACATTACAATTTTTTTCGCATCCCCTATCTCCGCGCCTGGTTTAATAACAACCCAATACGGATCACATATATGTAGCTAGTTGCTTACTCCGGAATACTTTGTAAAGCAGGCCTCCATGCCTGTTGATGAGATTCAACTTGATCACTAACATTCATTAACTTAGCAAGAAGTTGCTCCATCGTTAATCCCTTCGCCTCCGCACTACCCAATAACTTTTCCAATTGTTTTTTCGATATTTTAATCTTTATCTCCGTATTCACCTTTTTTTCACCATAGTTGTCCACCTTTTGATTGTTGTCAAAATGGTTACCTACATGAGACTTATTTTCGGGTGATGTTACTAGTGATCGACAGTCATTGTTGTCGGGGTGAATGACCGGCTGCTTTCTTATACAATTTCCCATTTGTTAGTTTCTAATATGATATGAGAAGTATGAGTTGGGTTATAAGTTATATAGGGTATGCAATGAAGACTAAGTTGAAATAGAGTATCCTACATGGCTTTTGAAGGGCTTTTACATATATGTCCTTGTTTATTTTAAAAATTACATATATATCCTTTGAATGCATTAAAAGCATTGTACTTTATGCATAAAAAACTAGTACAAAGGACATATATGTAATTATTCATTTAGGGAAGGATATACATGTAAATCTCCCTTGAAAATTTGACCAATCATTTTCTAGTTGTGATATTCCATGAAACATCTATTAGAATTTGAGTCTGTGGATGGTAACAATCTTGATATGTTATCTGAATTGTGTAGAGATCATTTTTAGATTGAAGTATTTCGACCCTATATGCCTTGGGTATCACGAAATCCTCATTTGGATAAGACAGAGAATAGCACTTTGTTTCTAAGACACGAGATATCAACACTGAAAGTTGTTATGTCTGTTATGTTATGTAAGAGATCAATAAATAATGAAAAACCATAACCAAAAATTAGTTAAAATCGGTTAAAAACTGTTGACGGGAAGGGTTGCAACGTTTGAGGAAAAGAGGCCACTTTTGGTGGGACCCCAGAAAGGGACTTTGCCCCTTGACCCCCGCTCTTTGTTCGTGGCGACATCAAGCTAACTAGAACGAGTGTGCACTCCGCACCTCTTAAATCGACTGTAAGCTGAACCTGATTAAGCCCTTGATCTTCAAGTAAATCACAATTTTATAAAATATAAATGATGACACTAAAATCACCAACAACATCTATATTTAGGAATCGGCAACATGAGTTCGTAGTAAATTTAATAAGCTACGTACTTAGATCCACTAAAAATATATGAAATCAACTTCAGTACATTTATACTCGACTTTCATGTAAAGTTTGCGAGTTGTACAAAGTGTTTGTCATTTTACGTATTCATTCTTTGTGTATAGGTCTTAGTTGAATAACCGCTTTACTAACTAATCGAGAAGAGGTGACCGGTGAAAAGTATCAAGTGGATTAGCACGTACTATATTTGAATTTGATTAGTGGTATTGGTTATATGATTTTTAACACAATTCATTGATATGATTACAGCAAAATAAATTGGTGTTTATAACAATTTTAGCCTAATTAAGGTATTAGGGTGCGTTTGGTTTGCTATTTGGAATCAGTATAGATATGGTTTAGATTGGTGGGTGATATCATATTGTGTATATGAATTTCATTTTTTTTTTGTTTGGTGTCTGTTTTAGAATATGGCTATCACTTATAAAAGGGGCCACTATAACAGAAAAACATATATAAAAAAATCATTGAATTTAAGTGCACTAGATGCCATGACAAGGGTAACTTACTTATTTGGGGCTCACGGGGTGCCACATCACTATAACAAACTCCCACAACTAACCTCCCTCACTCATAACTAACCTCAACTTACTCATTTGAGGCCCACCATTTACAGCTTTATTTTTTTTTATTTAAATTTCCAAATAAACTAAATTTATTTAATAAAAAAAAATACAATACAACACAATAAAAAACATACGAAACATAAATAAAGATACGGTAAAAAAAACATACGCACTTTCAAATTTAAACATATGAAACGTATTAGTTTTACACTTTTGAATTAAAAAAAATCAAAACACCCCCTTCTTTCTTAAACGGCACAATTCGAGCGGGTGAACCAAATTCAAAATTCAAATACGAGCGGGATTATTTAATTTCAAATTAGAGCGGGATGATTCAAATTCAAATTCAAAATCAAACTCAAATCTGCCTATATATACAATTCCACCAGAGTTGTTTATCACACACAACTCATACGCACAACTGACACACAGGTTTTCAACAATGTCTCGCAAAGACTTTTCTCAACAATTCCTCAGTCCACAACAAGTGCCAGAAACTACCTTTTCCACCAGAAGATGAAGTTTATCACACTCCACCAGAAGACGTCTTTCCGGTATTCCAACCGGAAAACGTATTTGTAAAACACTCCACCGGTTAACAATCCACATGTTAACACTCAACGGGTGGACCTCCAAAACAATCCATTTGGGTTTACTGAGGATTATCTTCGTGAACTTGAGCAGGACGAGGCAAATCTTAGAGAGATACGAGAAAACGGGGCACGTGAGGAAGCTGCTCTTTTGAAACAGGAAGCCAGGGATGCAGAATATCTTAGGCATAACTGGTTTGACATTATGGAAGGAAAATATTATGATGGCGAGTTTAGATCTTCTTTCAGTGAGGAGGGTTATAACTCAGATGATTCATTTTCTTAATTTGTAGTTTTATTTTCATCAATTTCGTGATAGTTTGTATTAAGCGTACTATGTATTTAGTGTTATCACTTTAATTTTTAATGTAATTCGTGTTTTAACTTAAATGTTTAATGTAATTTGTGTGTTAAATTTTATGTTTTTATATGTTTTGTTTTTACACTTTTAAATATGTATGTTAAAAAAAAAAAAAAAAAAAAAAAACCGTACAAACTAAACCTTCGCCGTGCAGACGACGAGGGCTATTATGAAGAAGGACGACAAGCTCAGCCGGTGTCACAGCGAGCCACAACGAAGTGCCAGCTTGGCACGGCGAGCCACAACAAGGTGGACACCATATGCTTTAAGGTTTAACTTAAAAATTTGAAAGAACGTGAGGTAGAAAAAGAGGGACTAGAAACAAGGACAAGATGTATTGCCAACACTCTAATGAAATCATGATTCTCTCCGTACTATGATTCTATGAGTTTCATTATCTAATAATCATCAAACATTAATCATCAAACATTTATCAACCAAACAATAACAATGACTATGATAGGCATAACTTGATTCCGACACCCCATACCAAACACACCCTTAGTGAAATTTTCTATATACGTCCAAACATTTAAGGGGCGTTTAGTTCACATAATATTTTTGAAGGAATTGTAATCTTTGGAAGGAATTGTAATTTGATGTAATTATAATTTAAAGAATTGGAATCTGTTGTGACTGTAATGTATTGTAACTGTAATTGATGAAATCTGTCAATGTGTTTGATTGACTCGCAACGTAATGTAATTCAATTTTTTTTATAAAACTTAAAAAGTTAATAAAATAATAATAATAATAATAATAATAATCTCCCCAAATATATATTAGAGGAACTTGTCAAGTCACTAATGCCACTTGGCATCCATAAATGCGGCCAAAATTAATTAGCTGGCAATAAGGGTGAGCATACAACCCGAACGGATCGGACCGACCGTCGGACCGACTAAGACCGGACCGGACCGATCACATTTGGTCCGGTCCGCGGTCTTGACATTTGGGATAATTCTGTCCTCGGTCCGGTCCGGTCCGGATCAAAACTGACGAATTTGGACCGGACCGAGACATGACCGGTCCGGACCGAGACCGGACCGCATTCGGTCCGGTCTCGGTCTAATGTTTATGCCGAAATCGGTTCTCTGTCCGGTCATTTTTGGACCGTGCACAACCTGTAACACACGCCATTCTCACACACTCTTCATCCCTGATCTTCAAATAAAAATCAGATCCACAACCAACGAAGGAATCAAAAAACGTTTCTAACTTCAATTGTTCATACCCCGCACTAATACATCCAATAAATCAGAAAACCAAAAAAAAATGGAAGAAAAAAGACTGGATCGTTATGAATAAATCAATTCATTTTTTAGATCAGAAAACCCTAAGACAATCCATAATCACTTAATGATCGCAAAGTTTAGAGAGAAGAATTTATCACAAATCAACCAACCTCAGTTTAAGGTAAATTTTTTTATTTTTAATTTTTGTTTCGATTATATTAATTAGGATTCAATCACGTTTGATGTATAATGAATTCAAGAATAATTTCTTATGCATTATTTATTTTGATTATTGATTATTTGGTTTCTGTTTTTGATATCAAAAAGACTGTAAATGTTTGATAAATTTATTACGGAGTATACCAAGTGTTTGATGAAAGTCCTTATTGTGAATTTAGATTTTTGTTTGATTAGATTGCTTAGAAATCTATAAGTTTAGCTATGTTATGTGTTAATAGAGCAGGCATGTGGTCATTTGGAATCACAACTTGCTCATTGTCACACACTGTTCTCAAAGTATCCACCAATTATAGTAATAGATATCGATTTTGCACCATGGTTACGTGAGTTGAAATTTTGTTATACTGGAAGTTTCACACTTGAACAAAGTTAAGGAAAGCTATATTAATGATTCTATTCGAGTAACACAACTGTCATGAAAATTTACCTAACCATTATAGTCTAAAAATGTGTCCCTTTTTGGATACTAATCGAACCTTTTCATAATACCCTTATCTTATGATCGCAACCATTATAAAGTTTAGGGGTAGTTTTTATAGAAATATTATACAGTTCATTGGTTTTTTAGAATACAAAACAATCCCCATTCATCAAAAGTTTAGTGACCAAGGTTGAACATCTCAGAATGTAAATTGTTATTCTTTGACGTCTGCCATTATTAGTATATCTTCATTTGTGAATATAAATTACAGCATATTGCCTATTTACTATTGTCAGGATCCTAATAGAAGATTCATAAGCTTGTGAAATGAGTTTATCACTTGATCCTCACTGGAATTTGATATGGAAACATGTTGTTGTTTTTGAATTTAGCCTTTTTTTGTGATGATATAGCTTAGAAATCTATAACCTTAGATATGTTATGTGTAAACAGAGCATACATTTGGTCATTTGGAATCACAACTTGCTCATGGTCACACACCATTATCAAGTATTCACCAATGAAATTAATAGATATCGGTTTTGGAAACACAAAGTGTCGTACTAACTTTAGGTGATATTGACATATTATGGCTTGGATGTTACATGAGTACTCAAAGTTTCATGGTGATATAACAGATCGATGTAGAGCACGGTGCTTGTAATTAAATTTGAATTTATAGGTAAATTATTGCATTTTTAACTATTAGGATCTTGGTGACACACTAGGAAGAGAGGCTGCAACTGGTCGCCGCGTTGTTTTTGTCACAAAAGCCGTATTTTGCAGAGTATGGAAAGGAAATCAAAGGTTTAACTTTTTTTATTCAGGTATGGTTACTTTTCCAAACCGTTCTTTCACCGTTGACTTCATGAACCTCAAGATTCTATTGTGTTAACAAGTGTTGCATCTTTAGGGTTTCAGCAATGTGGGAGCTTGGATGGCTAGGTTGATTCAAGAAAGGGGTGGTATGATCATTGCAATGAATGACATTACTTGACCCATAAAGAGCATAAGCGCAATGATGTGATCATGAGGCTTGCTGCTGCTAAAGAAAGATTACATGGAGTTAAAATGCGAGAATGCAAAGAGTAAGTTCATTATCCAACTTGACCTTACGTGACTATCGATTATTAATAACTTGTCAATAATATCTTAGATCTAAAATCTTTCTTCCTCACTGTTAGATCTTTTGAATTCGATGGATACACTTGCTGAAGAGAAACATATGTTTCAAAGCGCCGCATGTAACTTAGTTGCTCAAAGCATGAGGGAGGCACAAAGTTCACTTATGATGGAGTACGAAATATTTATTTATTTATTAACTTATGATATGAAAACTTATGTTATTCCTGGCCTTCTTTTTATATCATATCCATTATATGCAGATCTGACTTCTTTGCATGCTTGAGGAATACAAGATCGTAAGACAAGAAAAAGAGGAAGAAAGGAAACGGCAAAAGGTGTGATTTTAAGACATTAATCAGCTTATTTCGAAATTGAGGTACTATTTAGACCCACTCAGCTGAAAGATGAATGGGTCAATTTTTTTAAACATGTATTTTGATCATATTTAGCGCGATAAATAATAATCAAAACTAAATAAAGTGTAGAACTTCTAAAGCAGTCTCACTTAAAATATAGGTTTGATCATATTTAAATTGTTTTCCCGTCCTGTGTCACCAATGACAACACAATCCTTCGAGAGAAAGTAAAATTACTTGAGAATATAGGTCAATGCATACACAAAGCATTATGTGCATGTTTGTTCACAGATTCTGGGGTAACTACCAATCAAGAAACAAGTTGGGCAGCCAAAATTATGGTTCTTTCGGTTATTCCTTTCACAATTCTTCTTATCCCAGAATTATTTGGAGTAGATTCATCTCAGCAGGGATACATCTTTGTTACCGCTCTTCCTGTTTCTGTTATGATCATGTTCGTATACTGCGATTAAAGGGTTCAGCAAACCTACCTGCGATTAAAGGGTTCGTTTTTTTTTCTTCCTCTTATTCCTTTTATCTTTCATATTCACCCTCTAATTTTTTTGATATTTTTCAGTTCAATGACCATGATTCTTACTATGCAGTTTCTTTACAAAGATCGATCAAGACGGTGATAGCTACATATCGTTTTCTGAACTTAAAGAACTTCTTCAGGATATAAAGTTTAAGCAATTATCTTGCAATAAGGAGGAAACGATGGAAGAAATAATGAAAGAATTCGATAAAGATTCTGATAGTAAAGTCTCCATGGAAGAATTTGTCGATAGGTTCACAAAGTGGCTTGATGAAACAGAGGGTGCAGTGGATAATCGACCATATCGCTCTATTAGCTCATGGAAGGACTTATATCAAGTATGTGGCACTTAAGGACTTATATCAAGTATATAACACTTTACCTTTATTATTTTTGCCATAAGCTGTTTATAATGATCCGACTACATCTATTTACAGATTGTCCAACCATGGGTTCAGACCAAAAAGAACGAACAAGAAATGATGAAGATCCTCATATCAAAAATTATTCGACATGTAGGTTTGCTGAAAGAACAAGAAATGATGAAGATCCTCATATCAGAAACTTCTACAACGAAGATGGGACACCAAATATATCCGTGATAAAAGGGTGAGAAACGCGTTTCGGCTTCAAACTATTTTCCGTACTCAGCTTTTGTAATCCCTTAGCGTGTCAAGCAGGACGACTTAATAACTGCTTACAAGTAACCAAAAAATAAGAGACGGAACCACTATGAAATGTCTTGGGGGTTAAACCGCCCAAAAAACAGAAAGTTTTGTGATTTTTACCATTACTAACTATTTAATTATTAGATATGTAGATTAATGAACTTCAGTTATGATGGTTCAATTTCAGGTTATTCAAAAAGATTGATCTTGATAAAGATAATTGTGTATCGCAATCAGAATTGAAGAGATTGATTATGGAAATCAATTCTGGGAAGATACCGTGGAATGTAGATGAAGCAACAGATCAAATAATGCTTGAGTTTGACAAAGGTGGGGATCATTTAATCGGTGAACATGAGTTTATAGATGGATTTAAAGAATGGCTGCATAATTCTAATGATGAAATCATTTATAGCTCACCTAGGTTGGAAACCGATGCATCTCTGGTAAGCTTAAATTCCAAACAGATATGTTATTAATCGTATTGAAAATGTTTATGCTACTAAGAAAATTGTTTATGAAGTTATAATCTAGCATCTTAACTACAAAAACATTGAAAATAGTCACTGGAAAAAGGACCATGCAGTTGTGTTCATTCCAACCAAAATTGACCAAGCGTGACAAAATACTGTGACATTTTGTTTTAGTTGTCAAAACATATAGCTTATGTTTAAAAAAAAAAATATAGCTAAAACTTTGAAGAAAAGCCACAGGAGATGATGATGGTGTGCACCTAAGAGATGGAAATGCTGAAGAATTAGATTATAAGTTATCATTTTTTTTATTTGAAAGAAAACAAGTTATCAATTACAGTACATAGTTGTATGATACAAGTTATTCAAAAAATTAATAATGGAGGTTTAATTACGTTTGCAAGTTTGGTAAACCAGACCCTTTAGATAAATGTTTATTTTCGTATATTACACATCAAATATTATGATTGAATCCAAAATTATTATGGTCATTTTATCACTTTTCAGCGTCATTTTATCCTGATTCATATTAAATTAATGAGCTTGTGAGCACTATTACATAGTTCAATCATTGTGAGGTTATTTTAGTTGAATTCCTATCTGAAACATTAATTGTTGATAGTTATGTGCTCGCTATCGCTATTTTTCGTTTGGGTCCATAAAGTTGCACGTTTGACTTGAAAAGTGAATTGTATGCAGAAACCATGGGAAAGATGGATAGATGATGGTGTAGATAGATCGCACTGGGCTTGGACAAAGGCTATAATGTTGCTCATGCTTGGGATAGCCATGTTAGCACTTTTGGCTGAACCTCTTATACATAGTGTTCAAAAAGTCTCCACGGGCGCAAACATACCATCGTTCTTTGTTTCATTCATCTTGGTTCCATTAGCTACAAATGCTAGAGCTGCAATCTCGGCTATTAAGACAGCAAATCAAGGTTTGATCATATTTAAAGTATTAAAGGATTATTGTTAGGAGTTCTTTTATCATAAGGATTCATCTTAGGATTATTACGTGTTCATGTTTAACTTAATTAACCAGTTAGAGATATCAATTAGAGAGTGGCTTGCCTCTCAAAAGTAAGCCAACTTTGTTGTTTGCTTAAGACGAGGCATCCCATTGTATCAAATTCTCTTTGCCTTTAGAGCTATGAAATAGAATTAGTGTTGGATAAATCAAACATAAAAATATTCATATCATTTGAATCACAATTGAGCCAAATTAAGTTGTACCATTAACAAAGGGGAGTTACATCACCACCACATGGAATGCTTCTGATTCCATGTATAGCTTTTGTCGTACATAGTTACTGAGAAAGAGCTGTTGAAGTCATAACCAGAAATCACTAATATTTATCTATTCGGATTTTATGTCAATGTAGCTCAGATTTATAAATAAGATTCAGCAGATACATATGTAGCTGTATAGTAAAAAGCATTCAAACCAAGTATATGATTCATCACACTTCTATAGGATAGCAGATAACCATAGCCAAGTAAACAATAAGACTTTTGTATATTTAGCTGGGGCATACCATTGTTGACAAGTGATGATTCTGATAAACAAGTATACAGTTCTATATATTAGCAATTTAAATGTTGCAACTCACTTTGCTTAATTTCATGAGTTATGAGCATGGATGTTGTCTGAAGCAGTTTTGCTGATTCACTAAAATTATTACCTTTCGTACATTTAGATAACATTTCATGAGTTATGAGTATACAGTAGTTTTGCTGATTCACTAAAATTATTACCTTTCACTAAAATTATTACATTTCATGAGTTATGAGTATACAGTAGTTTTGCTGCCGGAATCTATATTTTTCCGGCTATTTAAAGAAATTGAGCCCGGAACCTTTTGTATTCCGTGTTTTTTAGTAACGATTCCTGCCAGACCGGAGCTACTCTCCGGCGAAGCTTTTCCGGCATAATTTTCCGGAGAAGTTTCCAGCTTATTTCACTTTGTTTTTCTGCTTGTTTGCCTCTTTTGCAGGTTGTTGGGGTCCGTGAGACTTACCTTACACAGCCGACTACCGCCAACTACCGCCTTCTGCCGCCGCCACTGCTGCCCGGATTTTACCGGCAGCAGCGGAGTGTAAAGAGGGTGTGTTTTTTTTTGGGTACCACCTCCGGCGAGTGGACCGCTGTTTGAAGTCAACGCTGCCGCCACCTGCCGCCGTCACTGCTGAATTTGGGTTCCCAGCAGCAGAGTATATCTTTATTACCTTTTTCCCTTTTATTCTCTTGCTTTGGTCACGTTTGTGTTTGTTTGGCTTTAGTGCACCTCTTTTGTTGTTCCTCGGTTTGTGGTTGTGCTGCGTGCTTGTTTTCCTCTGCTTCCCTTTTGTTGTTGCTTGTTGTAGCGTGTTGGGGTTAGGATAGACGCCTTGGTAGGTGATGGTAACCTGAGGTCATGTCATGCCGGTGAGGGAGGGTTAGGCGGGGTAGGTAGGGTAGATGGGGTAGGCGCCTTGGGGGGGAGTAGATGGGAATAGGGTAGGTAGGAGTCTTTCTAGGGTAGGGCCTTCTCGTAGGATTAGGGTGGGTAGTTGGAATGTGGGGACGTTGACTGGGAAGTTCTTTGAGCTGGAGGATGCGTTGAGAAGACATAAGGTAGACATAGCGTGCTTCCAAGAGACCAAATGGAAGGGTTCCAACACGAGGGAGGGAAACGGATACAAACTTTGGTATTCGGGCTCTAGATCAGCGAGAAACGGAGTTGGAGTTATCTTGAAGGCGGGGCTCAAGGATAATGTGGTGCAGGTAATCCGGAGGAGCGATAGGATCATGGCGATCACGTTGGTTATTGATGGAAAGACTGTTAACGTAATCAGCGCATACGCACCACAGGTGGGTCGGAGTGAAGCAGAGAAGAAGAGTTTCTGGGACTCCCTCGACGAGCTAGTGAGGGAGTGCCAGTGACCAATGTTTGTTTATAGGAGGGACTTGAACGCCATATAGGAGCGCTTCAGATGGATACGCAGGGGTTCACGGAGGTTTTGGCTTTGGAGTTAGGAATGACGAAGGCCGATCGATTTTAGAGTTCGCTACGGCTCACGACTTGGTAGTAGCAAACTCCTTTTTCAGGAAAAGGGATCTCCACTTGATCACCTTCCAGAGTGGGGGTAACAACACCCAGATTGATTATCTGTTGGTGCGAAGAAGGGATTTTAGAGCATGTAGGGAATGCAGGTCTTCCAGCGAGGCATGCTCATCCCAACACAAATTGCTAGCACTGGATGCTTTTTTCGAGAAGCAACTTCAAAGGAGAGCATCGACAGGATTTCCGAGGATTCTTTGGAAGAACCTAAACGGTCAGGCGAGTTTTAGAGTGAAGGTCACAGAGGACTTGCTTCTCGGTTGGAGGACATGACGCATCACGCGGACCAGGATGTGGAACACACTTGCCGACATCATCAAAGATGCGGCAAAGGACTCTCTTGGTGTGACTTGGGGCTGCGAGGTCCCGAAACACGAGAGAATCTTGGTGGTTTAGTGAGGAGGTGCAAGCCAAAGTAGCAGCGAAACAATCTAGTTTCGAGAACTTCTTTGTGCCGAGAGGACAACCAAGCGACATTACCGTCGCATTCGAGGTATAAAACAGCTAAAAGAGAGGCAAAGAAGGCGGTAGCTCAAGCTAAAGACAAGGCGTACGAAGATTTGTACAAGAAGTTGGATTCCAAAGAGGGGCTCAAGATATATTTGGAGTTGCGAAAGCCCGGGAGAGAAGGAGGGATTTAGGAAGCGTTAAATATATCAAGGACGAAGGTGGGCGGACCATAGTGAATGAAGAGGTTATTAAGAGAAGATGGGGAGAGTATTTTTCTGCTCTTTTCAATGTAGGGAATTCGGTAGGAAGCAGGGAAGAAGATAACCCTAGCCGGCGACCAGAGTGCTTCTACTCGAGGATTAGACAACCTGAAGTGAAGTTTGCAATACAGAAGATGGGAAGAAACAAAGCAGTAGGGCCGGACCAAATCCCCATTGAAGCATGGAGGTGTCTGGGAGATGAGGGACTAGACTGGCTGACTTGCCTTTTCAACAAGATCTTCTCCTGCTAAGATACAGACGAATGGAGACTCAGTGAAGTCATCCCCATCTACAAGAACAAGGGAGATGTGCAAGTGTGTAGCAATTATAGGGGCATTAAGCTCCTTAGCCACACCATGAAGCTTTGGGAGAGAGTTATTGAGAGAAGGTTGAGAAGGGAGACAAGGGTGTCTGAGAACCAATTTGGTTTTATGCCAGGAAGGTCATCGACCGAGGCTATCCACCTCCTCAGAAGTCTCATGGAGAAGTACCGAGAAAGACAAAGGGACCTGCATATGGCGTTCCTTGACCTTGAAAAGGCATATGATAGTGTCCCACGTGAGCTGATCTGGAGATCTCTTATTGATAAGGGAACACCAAGGAGATATGTGAGAGTCATTAAGGATATGTACGAAGGGGCTAAGACCCGCGTACGGTCGACAGTGGGGATCTCAGAGTTCTTTCCTGTGGAAGTTGGGCTCCACCAAGGATCTGCCATTAGTCCTTACCTATTCGTTGTGATCTTGGATGAGTTATCTAAAGGGATTCAAGAGGGTATCCCGTGGAGCATGATCTTCGCGGATGACATTGTTCGGTGGCGGAACTTCGGCGGAAGAGTTAAACATCAGACTGGAGCAATGGAGGGAAGCACTGGAAGATAAGGGTCTTCGGGTCAGCAGAGAGAAGACTGAATATCTGAGATGTGAGTTTGGGAGGATCGAATCAGAGCACCAGGAAGATTTGGATATCCGCATCGGTGACCAGATTCTACCACCTAAAGAGTCTTTTAGATATCTGGGATCGATGATCCACAGTCGGGGAGGATAGACGAGGACGTGACCCATCGGATTCGAGCTGGATGGGCAAGATGGAGGGCGGCGTCAGGAGTCCTTTGTGATAGGAACGTCCCTTGTAAGTTAAAGGGAAAATTTTACAAGGTGGCGATTAGACCGGCGATGCTGTATGGGTCCGAGTGTTGGCCCATCTCCAAGGCGCATGCTAACAGAGTAGAGGTGGCGGAATTGAGAATGTTAAGATGGACTTGTGGGAAAACCTTGCTTGACATGATCCCGAACGGTGTTTTCAGAGCAAAACTAGAGGTCGGGAATATTATCGAGAAGATGAGAGAGGAAAGGCTAAGGTGGTTCGGCCATGTCAGGGAGGAGGCCACAATGTCGGCCTGTAAGAAAGAGTCGGCGCTAGTAGTTGAT
Organism: Chrysanthemum makinoi; assembly: GCA_910596185.1. NCBI lineage: Eukaryota > Viridiplantae > Streptophyta > Magnoliopsida > Asterales > Asteraceae > Chrysanthemum > Chrysanthemum makinoi. Next base: position 50,960,774 of record OU343225.1, read on the forward strand.
GGTGTGAGAAGGAGGGGTAGACCCAAACTCAGGTGGGAGGATAGACTTAAGCTCGACATGAAGGAGCTGCTCTTGTCCGAGGACATGACCTCAGATAGGAATTTGTGGAGAGATAGAATTAGGATTTGCGGGTAGTTCAGGATAGGTGTTAGGTTTTTTTTTTTTTTTTTTTGCCTCTGCCTTAGTTTAGGCCCCTTGCGTGTTTGCTTTTGCCCTTTGTTGCCCCCTTAGGTTGCCTTTAGTTTAGGCCCCTTGCGTGTTTGCTTTTGCCCTTTGTTGCCCCCTTAGGTTGCTTTTTTGCCTTCGCTTTAGGTATCGTCTTCCTTTGTTTTGCTCCCTTAGGTTTACCTGCCTTTTCTTTGCTTTTGGTTTACCCTTAGGATGCCTTTTGCCCTTAGGGTTGGTTTTTTGTTTCTGGTTTCTTTGTGTGCTTTTATTTTGAGTTTGTGCGTGTTTGGTCGCCTTTCGCCTGCTTTTGTTTGCTGCCTTTATGCCCTTTTGCTCTCTCTTCTCTCTTTCTTTATCACCGCGCACACGTGCACTGTAGGGAGGGTCTCGTTGGAAGCAGATCTCCTTACCCCAGGGTTTATCCCTGGGGTAGGGGTAGGTACTGTCTACATTCTACCTCCCCCATACCCTGCCTCGGCGGGATTGGGTATGTTGTTGTTGTTGTTGTTGTTGTTGTACATATAGATAACATCGTGGATCATCTCTGGTTTTTGTGCCTTAACTGACATTAAGAAGAAAAAAATTTATTTATGGAATTTGGTATGTAATGTTTGATGCTCATGGAAGTGTAAATTTATTTTTAAATTATTAAAGCAAAGTATATAGTAGTTATCACCTTTCGTACATATAGATAACATGTATATATTCCAACCTTAGTACCACTAACATGTAAATATTTACTTACAGGGAATATCAACAAAGTAAAAATCGCAAAAAGAGGCTGGTGTTCAAATTTGAAGAAAGTAAAAATCGAAAAAAGAGGCTGGTGTTCAAATTTGAGGTCTTACCAGCTCGAGTAACATGGCACAATGCTGAGCTGTAGCTGCCCTTAATGCAAGGCTGCTTTGCTTACCATGTTTTATAAGTAAAATTGTCGATGGGTAAGCCATGGAACCAAAGTAAAATTTTAGTACATATTACAAGAGGTGATTCCTTTGGCCCCTCTATGTTTAATCATGTACCTTGTATTTCCATTATAATCTCCTGATTACCTTATAAGAATTTCTACGGGGAATATTGAGAAACAGTCAAATTAAAATGATGTTAATGTAAGTACGATAAGCTGAGTTACAAATGAAAGGAAGGCTGGATGGATCTAAAATAGAGGTACTATGATGTCCATCGTTTAAGGAAAATTTTCTTATACAAACCCATTGAAACATTTATATAAATTTTATTATACCATATCTACAAATAAATTAATAATATTGACTAACTTACATGAGACTAGCCCGGCTATCGGTCGGGTCACGAGACTAGTATAATAATAAAATAATAATACTCAAATAATAATAATAATAAATAGTAATAATAATAATAACAATAATAAAATAATAATTATATTAAAAACAAATAATAATAATAATAATAATAATAATAAAATAGTAATAAAAAAGAATATTAATGATAAAAATATTATAATAATAATAATAAAAATAATAATAATAAGAACAGTAATAAATAATAAAAATATAATAAAATAATAATAATAATAATAAATAAAATAATACTAGAAATAATTAATAATAATATAATAAATAGTAATAATAATAATAAAAAATGATAATTAATAATTAATAATAATAATAGTAAAAATAAATAATAAAATAATAATAAATAATAATAATACATTATTATTATTATCATTATTATTATTATTATTATTATTATTATTATTTATTATTATTATTATTATAATTAAATAATGATAATAATAATAATAATAATAATGTATTATTATTTTATTATTTATTTTTAATATTATTATTATTATTATCATTAATTATTAATTGTCATTCATTATTATTATTATTATTATTATTATTATTTATTATTATTATTATTATTATTATTATTATTATGTATTATTATTATTATTATCATTATTATCATTATTATTATTTATTATTTATTATTATTAAATAATAATAATAATAATAATAATAATAATGTATTATTATTATTATTTATTATTATTTTACTATTTATTTTTAATATTATTATTATTAGTTATTAATTATCATTTATCATTATTATTATTATTATTATTTATTATATTATTATTAATTATTTTATTATTATTATTATTATTTTATTATATTATTAATATTTTGTTATTATTATTAATATTATATTTTTATTATTTTATTATTATTATTATTTTTTGTTATAATTACTTTAAAATTATTAATTATTTTTATTTTTATTTTATTATTATTATATTATTATTATTATTATTATTATTATTATTTATCAGTTTTATTATTATTATTAAAGTAAACAAATTTTGAATTACGACGTAATTCAAAACTTTCCATCCAACTTCCTATGTAATCTGGATTCCCTCACTTGATGTAAGACTATGGGGTATCATGGCATGTTAAATTGACCTTTTTAGTGCCAACTCAGCGCCAACTCAGCATATTCCATTTTAACACTCACACATCAAAACACCCCTTCACTCATAACATGCCATTTGGGCCCCAACCTCCCTAAATTTTATTTTCTTTTACATTTTTCAAACAAACTTAATTTCATTAATTCAAATAAAAATACAATACAAAACTTAATTTAATAATAACACTAAAACTCATTAGAGTTGTAGCATCGGGTCGGACTACAAAGAACTTAAAATGATCTGGAAGAGGATGAACAGTTTGAATATAAGTTTCAATACCTTGGACTATTTTTAAAAATAGCTTGCGGCTCATACGTTATCGATGTTTAAAATAGTACTCCGGATATTTTGGGTTATCATCAACATAGTCGACCGTTAAACGGGCTTCAGCAATATCAAATTCACGAAAGATTGGAGTACGGGTACATGAAATTTCGGCTTGTTGCAACATTGCTTATACTGAATTGCTAGCATAATCTACTTGATGTCACTTTGATCATCGAGATCGGATGTATTGGAAAAAGATGAATCACTCATATTTGTCGAAACAAAAGAAGTGTCGATTTAATGCAATATCCTTCAACTTTTTTTTTATCCTTCAACTTGCGTGTAAAATTGTGTGTAAAATTTGATTTTTTTATCCTTCAACTTGCGTGTAAACCAAATTTGATTTTTTTATACTTCAACTTGCGTGTAAAATTGTAAAAGAAACACGTGCACATCGATTTTTTTTTTTTTTTTTTTTTGAACGTAAGCATGCATTAAAAAACTTAACATCCATACAAATCACTCCTCGAAAGCGAGGTAAGTTCTTCGGGAAAAGATACATCCCAACTAAACTCTAGACTGGAAGAAAGCGCATGACGAGCAACCCAATGAGCTACTTGATTGCTTTCTCGGTTAACCCAAGAAAACGATATTTGCATAATCTTTGCCCATAAGCGAATATCATCCACAAGAGCAGCTAAACTCCATGGAGGGGGTACGTCTGAAGATGATAAGGAGATAGCTATTTGGGAGTCGGATTCCACAATTGCATTAAACCACCCATGATTAAATGCTAGCGAGCAAGCAGAGTGAATCGCAATGATCTCGGCATGGGAAGGAGATATGGCGTGGCAACGATTACCGAGAACATAACGGAGATAACCTGTAGAACTGTTTCTTTTCAAATGGAATTGTCAATGATGCAAAGCAAATAAGCTAAATAGATCGAACAATAAAAAGAAATATCATTGTTAAATATTTAAATTTTCATATTTTAGGGATGCAATTTAGTTTTCACAAAAATGGAAACACTATTGTCACTGAAATAGGATAACCATACATACCTATAGGCTAAGCACTTCCTCGTTTTATATGTATTTTCATATTTTTTTAACCTGAGGTTAAGTAATCTTTCTCCAACTGTGATCTATGCCCCATTTTCTATGGGTCACAAAAGGGTTCAGTTACTTTTGCATGTCATTTGAACTCGATTTAGTTTGGTTTGTGAAAAAGTCAGATATGATTCCGCAAAGAATAAAAAAAGTATATCCAAACCTTGAAACAGAACCTTGTTGAACAAAAAAGAAGTATTAGAATACAATGGATATGCTCTGGGACGGAAGGATTCGAACCTCCGAATAGCGGGACCAAAACCCGTTGCCTTACCGCTTGGCTACGCCCCATTTCTATTTTTATTGGATACTTATACTATTAAAGAATAATATTGGTATTAAGTGTTCGTCAATTCCAGTCCAACTATAGAAAATCTTTATTCTTTATAGAATCTATTATAGATTCGTGCTAGGATTTTGGCATGTGTATCTCTAGAATTAATTCAATGGAATTTATTGATCATTACATATAATTCAATTAAGATATTGTATGAAAGTATGATTTCTTCTATTCTCCTTTGAGAATCGGAGGATTTTTGATTGAGCGGAAAAAGAAGGATTTTTTGTCTACCTTACTTTACTTCATTTTTCCTTATATCAATAACTCAATCAAAATGCAATTATCTCGACGAAAAAAATGTCTGTTATGCTTAATATCTTTAGTTTGATCTGTCTTAATTCTGCCCTTTATCCGAGTAGTCTTTTCTTGGCCAAATTGCCCGAAGCCTATGCTTTTTTGAATCCAATCGTAATCATTCACACGGGGATTCCTTGCTCAAAGATGTTCATTTGTACATGTATCATATATATACCGTGTGATGTGATAAGAGAACAGCTTTTCTGCTCAGATCCTTTTGTATAATTGTATAAAGAGTAGTGAATGGGAAAGATAAGGAATTTTGAACCGCTAATGAAAAACAAGATAAATAAAAAGGATACAATAAAGAATTAGGGAGTCAAACGGTCTTTTTGGGGATAGAGGGACTTGAACCCTCATGATTTTTGAAATCGACGGATTTTCCTATTACTATAAATTTCATTGTTGCCAGTATTGACATGTAGAACGGGACTCTATCTTTATTCTCGTCCGATTAATCAGTTCTTCAAAAGATCTATCAGATTATGGAGTGAATCTTTGATCAATGAATATTTGATTGATTGATTCTTTCTTCAATTCTGTATTATGTATACAGGTTTATCCTTCATCTTTTCTGAAGTTTCGATAGAAGGATTCCTCTACCAATGTAAGACAATCAACTCCATTCGTTAGAACAGCTTCCATCGAGTCTCTGCACCTATCTTTTTTTTCTTTTCGCTTTCTGAACCTTTGTTTGTTTTCGGAAAACGTGATTTGGCTCAGGATTGCCCATTTTTCTTAATTCCAGGGTTTCTCTGAATTTGAAAGTTATCACTTAGTAAGTTTCCATACCAAGGCTCAATCCAATTAAGTCCGTAGCGTCTACCTATTTCGCCATATCCCCCTTTTTGAGATGCAAATCTCATTATGATCCCGTCCCTTTTTTATTTCATTTATAACGGAACCGTTGAAAATACAAAGTATGTAAAAAAATGAGTTCTATTTTCGCTTCTTTTTGATTTCTCCTCTGGTTGAAAAAGAATGTTAATACTTCATACACATATACATATTCGAAGGTTAAGGTTGAAACATTCAATAGAGTAGGTGAAGGATGCCAATAAACAAGATTCAGTTCAGATACTGTAAAATAAAAAATCCTATTTTTTTTCAGTTATTTGTATTTTCCTTTATATTCCATTTTTCATTTCCTCCTACATTACATAACTTTCTAGATTCCCCCTAAGTGATGTGTGCAGTCCAAAGTTGATGCTTCAGAATTCATTTGGTTCCTCCTATCGACTTGGCTCATCCAAAAGAAGTATTTTCAAAATTTTAGAATCCCAATGAATCACTAATTTTATTGTATTTTTTTTAGTCTATACATAATAAAAATACAAACCATAATACAAACGAGACTTCAATTACTCTGTTTAATCTATATCTATAATCTAGAATAGAACCTTGAATCTATAGAATTGTAGAAGTGAAGATTGGTTTTTTATCATTCAATGAGCATCTTGTATTTCATAAAAATTGGGAGCAATATAATCCTTACGTAAAGGCCATCCTATCCAACTTTCAGGCATTAAGATACGTTTCAAACGTGGATGATTATCATAGTAGATTCCCAACATATCATAAGATTCCCGTTCTTGAAAATCCACGCTTTTCCAAACCCAGAAAACAGACGGAATTCTAGGATCCCTCCTCGGGGCAAATACTTTTATACAAATCCACCTTTGTTGCCCTTCACTTATTTTTCTTCTATATGAGCTTTTCAAGAAATTCATATATACATACTTTTACCACTCATTCTTTATTCCATGTTTCCAATTTTCCATATACTAGTACAGTTCTAGTATCCAGATTATTTGGTTCATCTATACATACTCTCCCTACTCATTCTTTATTTCATTCTTTTTTCTATATGAGCTTTTCTTCTATATGATCTTTTTGGTTCAGTTAAATAATGGCAATGAAGGTTGTTAATGGTGGGCATGAAATTATGGAGGAAGAAACATTGTTTGGTTCATCGACACTATCTAGGTTGTTAATGGTTGCATCAACGGTACTTTTTTTGTCACTTTCAGAAAATCACACACGCCACTTGGTTGGCTTGGGAAGTGGCGAGAGGTGGTTAGGGTATGGTGGCACAAAGATGGCGGCGTCACTTTGATGGCCACATCAGATTTGGCGTGTATGAAAGTGATGATACCCCATGGTCTAATTGTAATGACTGAATTACAATTACAATGCAAACCAAACAGTCACTGTAATGTAATCTGAATTACAATTCCTTTCACCTTGCCAACCAAACATGATTGGAATGTAATTCAGATTACAATTACAACGAATTACAGCGAACAAACGCCCTCTTAGTGTATACATGTTTTGATTTACTTACAGTTATGACACAAGGCGCATAATGAGTTGTTACACATGTATCCTTTTCAGTTTGTTAATGTGTTGAACTTTTCAAAAGAAGTTGTAAGATAAGTTCAACTTTCACTTTGATCAGTAGTTTCTATTATCATCATTGTGCAATTATGTTCAAGTGATTAAGTCTTTGAGTTGTTATAAGCATTTAATACAACTGTATTCAACGGTTGAGTCTTTAACTCTTTAAGTCCCTTTGAAGAATAAACATGTAGATCTTGCAACCCTCACAGTTTAACTACGTAGCATGCATGCATGGGAGTATGAGTCACAATTTGTCCTACAAAAAGTTAACATGAAAGATAGTCGGTAAAAAGTATTCATAGTACTGTAACTTTATACTTTGCAACTCCAAAAGGTATAGATTAACTAGTGAGCGCTTTCAATGAAATAGCTCTTGAACTTGATACCAATCTTTTTTATTTATCCTAAACAATTGAGGGTCAAATTGAATCTTAAATTAAAGTTACTTGTCAGTTTGACATATAATGACAACAATTAAAACATACACCAAAAATAGAATTAAAAAGTGACATGTTTCTATAAATATGTCTTTTGTGCTCTAATTTCTATATAACTTGTAATTTGTAAATGTCGATATTTGGTTATAGTTTGTATATCGTCTTGTAGTACTTATTAATCCATCCACGAGTTTGACATGGGAGTACCGTATATTGTCCTTATTTCTAGTTTAGCCTTATCAACACAAGATCATGCGTAATTTGACCCACGTCGACAAAAGCCAATGGAGAAGAACGACTATGGAATGTGAACCAAAGTCGAACTTTAGTAGGAAGAAATTTGAACCATGTGTATGAAAAACACAAGGTATGTCGAATTTGAATAACATGATTAGTCCAAAATTGATTAGATTTACGTAAAAAGTCTGTTGATCACCTTTTTTTGGTATTAAATGTTAAAATTTTCACCTAAAGGTCCCGATAATGATTGATTATGATCTATGAGGAGGATTTGTTTCTATGTCTTTAGGGTGAAAAAGAGGAATAAGTTTTGTATCTTCTTATGTGTATATGGCAAAAGCAAAAAATATACATAGATCATATCTCCCTCTTTGCCTTGTTTTCACCACAATTGTCCACCTTTTGATCGAGTATCGTTGCAATAACTACCTTCAAGAGACCTGTTTTCCGGAGATGCTAGTGATCGGATATGATCATCGTCGACCGGTTGAACGGTTTCTTTATTTCTTACGTGTATGTGTATACGACATTATGAATGAATCGATATGCACGTTGATGTTTTTGAATTAAGTTCACGAAATCGCACTATGATATATCCTTTTGTTTAAATTCCACATTAGAACTTGCAAACAGGTCTGTATCACCGAGTCTTCAAGTCCTTTTGAAGAATAAACGTACGTGCAGATTTTCAACCCTCACAATTTGACTAGCATGCATGAATGGGAGTATGAGTCACTGAAAATGTGAGCAAAGGTTTAAAGTAATGGGTCCATTTTCTTTTCTTATATTTTTTTGTCTTAAAAAAGTTAACATGAAAGATAGTCGACAAAAAGCGTTTACAAGTATCCTTATCTATAGGTTTATCTAAAGGTACAATGTAATTATCATACTACTGTAAATTTACATACGTTGAACTTTGAGTACGTGAAAGCAATATATATTACTTTTAAACCCCAAAAGTTAGTCATTTTGTTATATAACTAGACGAGTATCCGTGCATAGCAACGGAATTTATAGCGGTAGATAGTTGTAGGGATAAAAAAAATCTATAGGTAATAAACGAAAAACAATAGAAGTTTCGACACGGGCGGTTCAACCGGTTGAGCCGTTCCGGTCGAAAAGACGGGTCAAATTAATCCGGTCAACCCGCCGGGTTGGGTCAAATTAAACCGGGTCAACCCACCGGGTTTGAAGCGACCCTGATCAACCCGGTTTTTTATGTGTGTTAATAGTGTGTTAATAGTTTCTAACTTTGCACGTGCTTTCCGAAAATAACGTAAGGACTTCCTAAAATATTTTAAGTTTGACCAAATTAAGTTTTTTCACTTTTCAAGATTGATCATTTCTCCATTATAGATAGTAAGATAAGATGAGTGTTCAGTTTTGACTTTCTCTCAAGTTTGACTGTTTGAAATACAAGTTCTTCAATTTCATTTTTATTCATCATGCAAAAATAATCTCTTATGTCGAATCAATAAAAATATATATGTGAGCTCGATCAAGCTTTACAGAACGTGAATGAACTCATTATGATCCGTGATTATATGTATGATTCATGATTGAAAACATATTCGTCTTGTCTTTTCTAGATTATTTATGTTGCTAAAAATTGTAATCAAACAAATTTAATAAAATGAAAAGTCAATAATTATACAAACTTATTAAATTAAAGGTTCCCGTTCAATAATTAGTAATTTTATAGCGTGCGCATAATGAAAATGCCTTGTAGTTTTGTTTTGTTTTGTTTTATCTCTCTAGTTGCTTGCTAATTTATTTTAATAAAAATGTCATAAAAAAAGTGCATGACCAAAAGAACTTCAAATTTTATTGACGTCATTCGCATTACATTATATTCAGAATCACGTCTTCTTTTCTTTCAACAAAAAGAAAAGAAAAAGAAAAACATATGTTCTTTGGTCGACCATTTTTTAGTCTACAAATCATATGTTAGTTTGATTTCTATAAATTCCAAAACTGTCTTACAAGATGACACATAATTTGACGTGTTGCCCGGTATGCACTTTGGCGCGCCATCGGTTCAAGATGGGTGCTTTGGCGTGATTATGCCTAGCCCGGCTGTAGGGGTGTGTGCGGGGTATTTACTGCACAGCCCATGAAATATAAGGGCCTCCATTTTATACCGTACCTACTTGTATACACATAGTTTTATACGGTAAAATACAAATATTTATCACTTTAATGGTTTAATGCTTTACTGAATGAATGTCATATATGAGTAAGAGAGCCCATTTAAAATTTACAACTTAGACTCACGTGGTCAGCTATCATTCAATATACGTTTTTCTTTTGCTATTTTTTTCAAGTAGCATTGGATTTTAGTAACCAAGCATGAGAAAACAAATAAATCACTTTGACAATTATCGCTTGAGTCATTTGATTATTTTATTAGTTCAATAACTCTTTATGTCTTACTTTTTTATTATTATTATTATTATTATTATTATTATTATTATTATTATTATTATTATTAGTTCAGTTGTTCAATCTCTAAAGACAACTAGTAGGTAATTAGGATTTTTAAGTTAAAGTCAATTGATGCCATATAAATTAAATTTGTTTGAAATAATTGGGACATAAGTTTTAATTCGAATAAAAATAAGCAAAGAAATAAACAATTATTAGAGTAACTTATGCTTCTTGTTTCTTAATAAAATCCGATTTTGGCCACAACTTTTTTTTTAACCATAGTTTTCGATCTTTTGGCTCGACTAATTTACGGGTTTGAACCCATCGCCACACATATTCAAACCGGGTAAAACCCTCCCTCGAGTTATCGACACAGTATCATGCATGCATAAATTGACCACGTAGAAAAAAAGCTAATGGAAAAGAACGACTATAAAATGTGAACCAAACTCGAACTTTATTAGGAAGAAATTTGAACCATATGTATGAAAAAAGGGTATATGTCGAATTTAATAAGCTGATTGGTCCAAAAAAGGGTATATGTTGAATTTGAATAAGTAAGCTGATTTGTCAAAAAAAAAGGGTATATGTCGATATATACTTCGTCTCTTAGAAATTTGTATATCGTCTCTTAGAAATTTGAATTTACGTAAAAGTCTTATGAACCACTTTTTCAATTAAAATTAAACTTTTGCCTAAAGTTCCGGATAATGATTGATTATGATATTTAGGGAGAAAAAGTTTAATTGTATCTTCTAGTCGCGTGTATGTGGCAAAAGCAAAAATGTATATAGAGCGATCATATATATCTAGATGTATCTACACTTTAAAATACGTACGTACTCACACAACAACCCTGAACCATATATATGCATGGCTACATTAACATGGTAGATGTTTAAATAAATAATTATGCATATTTAGAAAGGTATTTTTCTTGTTTTAAAAAAAGGACGGTATGTTACACAAAATCTTAATCCCCCTCTTTGCCTTCTTTTCACCATGATTGTCCACCGGATGTGCATGCCTCTATATATATCAAGCTAATAGCTATCGGCAAGACGGCAACAAGAAGTGTAATCAGCGTACAAGCTACTTGGATCAACTGAAAAAATACTTGATATAAACTTCGATTATTTGATACTTGGCTTCACGAGCTGTACAGAGTGTGTCATTGTACTTCCTCATCCTTTGTGTATACGTATACAGTTGCATAATTAAACGATATGTGTGCTCTTCTATGCTACAAGGTTGCAACTTTGGTGAGCTGTGTGTGCTCTTCTATGCTACTATACAAGGTTGCAACTTTGGCTCTTAACGTATTGGCATCTTTATTTTGGGATGAGATATGATCCTTCCAGTTCTTGTAAAGTGGTAACAAGAGTTGCTGTGAAGGAACAAAGTATATTCTGAACGCTAACGATGATAATTAATCTTCTCTGCATAACCAAAGAAGGTGCTTGGATGAAAGAATCGTATATGTGCGAGTTGGGTAATTGGGGCGTGGTTTCTTTTCTCCTTCATTTTATGCGATGAGATTAATAGAACCAGACTTAGCGGTGAAGATGGTTGAGAAGGAGTTGGGAGGAGAAGAGCATGTTGACTTTGTTGGCACGAGTATAGGACCATCGTTGGTTGTTTTAGGTCGGTCCTAATATCTCATTGCTTAACTAAAAATAAAACATAACCTGAATAAAAGGTCAATCCTGAGCTCCCGTTGTTGTTTTTGTATTTAATAAACCCGATAAGCGTCTCTCCTTGTGTTTTATGTTCGTCTTAAACTATGTAAATCAAAAAGATCTTGCTACTCTCTATCTATCTCTATGTGCTTATAATAAGCAAACCAAGCTAGGTTCTTTCAATATATGATAAATGTAACCTTTTAGAGTGCCCTTAAGAGAACAATAGCATATGAATGAAATTTAGAATGTTGTGAAAATACTTAACAACAGAGCTTATAAGGAAAATCTATTTGTATATACTAGACGAGTACCCGCGCCTAGCGGCAGCGGTTCCTAGCGGCAGCGGTTCTTAGCGGCAGATAATTAACAATATGCGATATTGTGGTAAGTGTTTCGTAACATGCGATAATTCAACTGAAACAAAAATTCTTACCATGTATCAAAGAACATATAAAAATATTTATTGAAACTGAAAGTAAAACATTACCTCAATTATGAGATAACTAAGAATGCACGTTACTCGCCTTGTAATATTTCTTAGTACACGGCATATGAGGTGTTGAATCCTCTTTGACCGAACTCTTTGATTGACTTCACTTTGTAGTTATCATCCATCAAGGCGTGGTATTTGACCCAATCAAAAAAACTTCAAACCTAAGAAACTTAAAAAAAAATATATACACCGGTTGTATAATGTATTTTGACCAAATTATTTCAGAAAACTTTGTATATCTTTGAAATTAATGCGGCGAAACAATCAACGATTAAAGCACCAATCAATCACCATCATTACATACGTCACTTGTTTAGTACTACTCCATAAAATATGTTCGTCAAATGGATGCTTTTTTTCTTTTTTCATGATTCACATGCATGTACTAAATTATATATACTACTCCATAAAATACATTAGTAAATACACAGCTAGAGGACATTGACTTGTAGTTATCCATTCACTTAATAGAACAAACTAAAACATTGAAAGGTCACAAACATTGAAACTAAAACATTGAAACGTCACAAACATTGATTTGTAGTTACATATTCATTCCCGTTACAAACACTGAAGAACTATATATGTTTGACATCAAATAGTTACGTCCTCTAAATTATATATGTTTGCATGATAGAAAAACCAATTCGCATAAAACATTGAAAGAACTATATATGTTTGACATTAACTTCAACATCAATCGACGTCAACTTCAACATCAAACGATATAATCAATTAAACAACACATAATGTGCGGGTGTGTTACCGCGAGATTTGTTGCAATTTGGTCATGCATGGCGACATCTTGATTTTCCGGAACAGTTACGTCATGTGTGGGTGTGTTACCGGAATTCATCATGAAAGCCTAATGACGAATTATTAACCCGGAGTAGATTGTGACCTTGTCTAATGAATTGCCATTGTACTAATGTTTATTATTTATAAAGAAAATATTATTCATGTATCATCAATAGGGCTATTACGACCATAAAATATGTTCCACAAATAGATATTTTATTATTATTATTATTATTATTATTATTATTATTCACATGCATGTAATAATATCTTAGCAAAATCAAAACATGTACAGGACATGACCAAAGTCAAACATTGACTTGTAGTTACCCATTCACTGAATATAACAAACCAAAACTTTGAAACGTAACAAACATTGATTTGCATAAAAGATTGAAAGAACTATATATGTTTGCATGAATCCAATACAAACCAATTCGCATATTTGTTTGCATGATAGAAAAATAAACTAAGGAAACCATAAATTTTATTGTTAAACAAGATGTTTAAACAAAAATCAAAAACATAAATTTTATACTTCAATCTACATCACTATCGCTTTCATCAACCAAACAATAAACCCGTTTCCGACCAAGATTGATGGGTCGACTCGTTTCTTCTTCTTCTTCATCATTTTCGTCGTCACTTGATATGACAATGACATCATCCCAATTCCAATTTATTAAATTAGGATTGAAAAAAGGATTCGGATGTGTAGCTAGTATAAAAACAACAAACAAGTTGTGTAAATAATGATTAGAAACAGCAAATAAGATCATTGAAAAGAAAACCATTTCTTACCTCAAGATCATCATCCACATTTGTTTAATTTTGCATCTCCATTATTTTCCTATTCTCGTAGTGAACAATCACTACAAGAAAAGGGGGTTTATATGACGCCTGTTAGTGTCCTATAAATATAGTTTATAGGACCTTTAACGTAATAGGACCAAAATAAAAGTGTCCCATAGGAAGGGGTTGTAATAGATATTTAGGACATTTATTGGCGTCCTAATAAACTCGAACCTTTTAAAACTAATTCTTTGGTCCCATAAAAATGTTTATGCGACCAAAGTAGCGTCCTAATAAACTACATTATAGGATGCTATCCGGTGTTCTAATATATGCTTACCCATTTGTTATGTTTTGGGACACTTTCACATGTCCTAACACACATTTTCATAGGACGAAAACAAAATGGATGAACTCTTATTTTAGTACCAAGAAAAAGGTCCTAATACATAGTTGCCTTGTTAGGACCAAATTTGGTGTTATAAATGACATTTCGTCTCATGTTTAGTTAATAACATTAGTGTAGTTAATAACATTAGTGTCTTATTAAGTGACATAATAAAACACTTCATATCTATGCAACATATTTAACACAATTCAAAAACAAAAACACAAAACAATGAACTATACTAAATTTAATAAGCAAAAAAAGGATTTCATTTCCATAAGAGAAGTTTTGAACCAAGTTATAATAACATCCAAGATAAAAGTCTTACAAATTCAACATAAATACGAGGAAATAAAAGTAAGCGAGACAAGTAGAGATAGTCTTGAGCCATCGGTGACAATAAGAGAAAATAAAAACAAAGCAGTAGCAGATGTAACAAAAGGAAAATTAGAAACAAAAGTCATCATCCATCATCCTGAGGCACCACCTACAAATAAGCAACTCATATTTAATATGGTGTAATAAAGTTTGGTCTATATAATAGGTTATACAATGATAAGTATAACAAGGTAGCATACCGAAACAAGAGAACAAGGCCAAGCAACGGGTGCGCCAATAGCATCTTGAACAGTGACAAATAATCCATACTTCCTCACTAAATATTCATCTTTTTTTATAGCGACTTGAACATTCACCTCGCACCAATTTGGTACAATCTCTTCACTCCCAACTACATCATCCGGATCCAAACTCCTTACCCATCCTTTTGCCACAATCTCTGAGTTCGAAATGCTCTTAAGGTAAACTTGAAGTCCAACCTACAATTATGATTTGCATAAATAAGTGTCATAGTTTAATTACTAAGTGCACAAAATTTTCATTCAAATAAACACATACTCGTAAAGGTCGAGGTTCATTGGCTATGAGGCCCTGTGGTGATGTATGGGGATCATCTGGACCATGAGAATCATTATCACTCGACCCTTGCCTTTGTGCTTCCCTTGTTTTATATCTGAGCTAATTCGGCAGAAGTGTTCACCGTAGACTTCCATTGTAGCTTATCTCTACGACGAGCGACTTGGAACCACACCCCAAACATCAGATGCGCGAACACCTAGCCCATACATCTCTGCGGTTCCATTCTTGTCGTTACCCATTACTTTAGAATATATATCTTGAGGTCCAGGCTCATCCAATTCATGCTCTGAAAGTTGAGAAGTCAATTCTTCCATTTGTTCCTGATAAAAAGTACTAAACTTGTTAAATGTGATAACCTTAAAACTACTCAACTTGCAAGAAATGACAATAATTCCAGATAAATGAACATAAATATGTAGTACATACAATGGCATTTGCAGCTTCTTCATTTTCTGTAATTCCGTTTTAGAAAAGCAAGCCCGAAACAACTCCTTTCTAGTTGGTTCACGCCCCAAGATTTCCTGTTTCAACAACAACAAAAAGAGTATATGCAAAAGAATGATAATTCCCACTAGCCCAAGGAATCATTTATTCCATAAGTATAAAACACAAAAAATGTGTGACCATTTGAAGATAACTTGACATGTTATAGATCACACTATCAAGTAAAGAGACAAACTACCTAAAACTAATGTTGCGTTAAACACTAACATGCAAAAATAAGGGGAATACAAGCCAATACAACTAAATGCCTAATAAAATAAAATAAAAAATAATAAATAAATTAAAAAAAAAACTCACACAAACATATGACATGATATTGTAGGATCACCTGATGCTATAAGCACCATATGATCAGACTACTTGTATGTGACAAGGGCACAAACATATTATTTACCACCTGACCACATATACCACACGAATTAGCTTTACTTAGAATCTGACCCACCAATATTTTTTGCAGACGATTGCAGACTATCTCATTTCAACTTATCATCTATTAATTTCAACTTATCTATCCTAAAATAAGATTGAGTACTCTTATTAATGTTTAGGCTTTAAGACTGCATAGAGTACAAGCTACCTAATGTGCCGAATTCATTGCAAAAAATATGAACAACCTGCGTTTTTGTTAGAGTTACATGGAATATTCACGCAAAAATATGAACAGCCTGCATTTACAATGTATTTTTAATGCACTTTCATTGAGGAATTCATTAAGCATTGAATATGGAATATAAAACAATACAAGCAGCTTTCATTGATGGGTGTTATTGGCAGTTACAATTGTATCTGACTGCAATTATAGCCGAATAACCTCAATAATTGTTGTTTCTAGGAATACAAATCATGAGGTTACAATCCAAAGGCTTCCCAGGCTATGAATACCATGGTGGCATTATAATTTCACATGCTCACTTATTTATCCTCAATTACTCAGCCATCAGTAAAGCTAAGATATCATGTATAAGGCAATCATACAGGCCAAAAGTAGCATGTCTAAGGCAATCACACAACCTAAAGACCAAGTTTTGTTGAATCATTAGATTTGTCATAAGTGGGATGTCAATTCTACTACTGGCTGATACCAGTGTAAGTGCAGACAATATTTGCACAATATAACAGAATATGTCGCAATTGTTAAATGAGATATAACAATAATTGGTTTCGAACAATTAAGACTTACTGTAATCTTATTGTTATATCTCATTGCAGATAGGGGTGTTATCGGGTCGGGTTATTGGGGTTATCGGGTTTGTCGGGTCGGGTTGAGTGGGTTATGATTTTTAAAAGTCACCCGAACCCGACCCGATAAAGTATTGCTCGGGTTATCGGGTTCGGGTGTTATCGGGTCGGGTTAAGTCGGGTCGGGTTTAGTCGGGTTGACGGGTTAAAACATCAAACCACAGGCTGCACAGACATGTAACAACAAATTGCACCAGCATACCTGAACTATAATACCAAATTACAACAAGACCTGTAATTACCAATGGTCATTCAACACAATCACACATGGTCATTCAACACAATCATAATTCTCAGTAGCTTTTCCATGCTTCGTGCTCTTAATTCTAAACATACTTATACATCTATAAGTGAAAAAAACTTGACAAAAGTTTGCACATTTTCCCTATGCATTGTAGAATAAAGTGTGGACGAATTGAAACGCATTTTTGTACTTCAAGCTATTTTAGGACGTTTGCAAAAGAAATTGATGGAAAAGTCTTGAATACTGAATTTTATTTGTTGTTCTAATACATAATAATAGTATGATAATATAACAAAGAACTTCTTTTGTGGATTGCCTAAAGTTGACTCTTTTATATACATATGAGATTGACATGGGTCAGTGGAGATAAAAACGCTCAGTGGAGATTTATTTGCTTGAATCAGATAATGGTTCGCTTTGTTATGAGGGAATTGGTTTTTTTTAGAGGGAACCAATCGTTTTATGATACGGGTAACAAACGATTATGTATCAAATCCATATGTGAACATATATCATTCTTTGACTCTTGCAAAATCAAATCAGTCCAAGACTTCTTATATAAAACTTTGTCCCAAAACCTAACTTGAGGTCAGTACCGATATATCAAATTAAAAATTACCAAGTAATCTTTTTGAGTGTACTTAAACTGGTTGTCATTATCTAGTTTCAGTTATAGCATAAATTTAAGCAAATAACAAACAAAAAGAAAGAGACACTTCACCTATCACTCCTAGCATTATGATATTAATTTAAGGCTATCAGAAGAAGATTTTCATAATGGCACATAATGAAATCTCTTAATACATATATAGTTGCTTGAAATTATGAAATTACCTTTTGTTTTTCACGAACTTGAGCATAACTTCTTTTACCCGTGACTTGCACCATCTTCTTTTTTGCCCTATTGGCCTTATTTTTCTCAAGTTGAGTTCTTTGAAGTAAAAATAAAAATAAGGAGTTAAACCAAAAATAAAAATTATGTTATTAAAAACGGTAAAATTATTCCATACCTTAGATTTTCGTTTATTCCAATACTTGACGAGTCTCTTCCACGGTGACGCGAGCACTCGTTTTGGCTTGAGGGTAATCTGATCCTGAAAGGACAAAGTCGGATCATAGTAGTCCACTTTAACTCTTGCCCTCCAATTTTTCACTTTCCTCCCAAAAGATTTCAAAAGCCAGTCCATCGAACCGGGGAAGATCAAATTTGTCCTGGAAAAAAAAATCGTCACATGAAGAAATATTTATCTTAATCAGTTAGATATGTAATTAGTTCTTTATTTCTGACATACATTCACGGTGTCTAGCAACATTTGTTTCTTGGCATTCTTAACTTTATTCCATGGTTTGTGAAGCTTGCAATACTTTCCACTCCTTGCAAGCGATCCTATGAAATGGGTCAATGTGCTGGATTTCTTGTCAACGGGTTGCCCATATTCATTAAACTGAATGCTAATACGATCCTCTTCAGTTATGGTCCAAACTTTTGGCATATGAGTTGGTCCTCTAACTCTTTTCAAGCGCATTCCACTGGAACTACAAAGAGTAACAGAACTTGAAATTAAAATTTTTTCAACAACATAAGGAACAATAGTGAACCAAAAAAAAATACCTTGAGCGTTGTTAGGTTGGTTAGAGCCAACTTCAGTCACATCTTCAGCTTGTTGGCTATTGTTACGACCTCTGGTGCTACCTCGATTAACCCTCCTTGACGGCATTTCTAAGTTATAATATGCAGGATGAAAATCTGACAAGAGCAAACGTTGGTACTTTTGAGAAATGGGCAACCTTTAGGGTTTTGTCAACAACATAAGGAACAATAGTGAACCAAAAAATAAAAAAATAAAAAAAATACCTGGCGTTGTTAGGTTGGTTAGAACCAACTTCGGTACATCTTCAGACTTGTTGGCTATTGTTACGACCTCTGGTGCTACCTCGATTAACCCTCCTTGACGGAATTTCTAAGTTATAATATGCAGATGAAAATACAACAAAACGTTGGTACTTTTTTTTTCAAATGGGCAACCTTTGGGCTGGGCGTGCTAGCACACCTAAAATACCAACTAGTAACAAAAAAATGAGTAAATGACGAACACTTAGAAGACATTTTTAGCTTAGTTTCAATTTAGGCGATGCTAGTATATAAGATAGTTATAGAGAAAAACATCTAAAAACCATTAACAAAGTATAAAATATAACATGAAATCAAGACATCTTTATTTTTAACTATAAGAAAGCACATGATTCAATGTTTAATGAGCAGGGTACATCACAAAAGATAAGTAGTGCTCTATTATGGATGATAATATGGAATGAAGTATTTATTTGTAAACAATATATACAGATGTTACCATAGACTCATAGTACCAAAAGTATTAATAAGCAACTCATATACAGACTAGTTATAGGAAAAATATATACAGATGTAGTGTGTCAATCCGGATGATAATATATACAGACTAGTTATAGGACAAATAAAACGCTCACGCTCGGGAAAATCCCGAGCCTAAAAGTGAAATCTAAGGAAAAACAACCTAGGAAATGTAAAATTAATTTTCCTACGAAGAATACGGTAAAAGAAAATTTTGGGAAAAAACGGAATATTTTTTGAGTTTTATTTATTTATTATGAATTTAAAACTAAATTTTAGAAATTAATTGATTAAAAATATAAAAATTAACTGAAAATTTCACAACTTTTTTCTAAAAATACTTTGTTATAATACTAATCTATGAAAATCCTAAAGCTAAAATATCAGCTTCTAATAAGCTGTGAAAATGCTAAAAAAGATAAAATTAGGACTATTTTTTGAACTTAAGCATAAGCTCATATGAGCTTAAACAAACTTTTCCAAACACTATTTAGCATCTGAATAAAAGCATTCAAGACAAAAAATTTAAGAACATAAAGATTGCATAAACAAAAGGGAATTAAAACTGAAATTGCATTAACTTGAAATTAAGGATTACAACTAAAGTAAATGACAATGAAAATAGAATGGAGCTAGAACATAAAGTTCAACCAACGGAGGTCACGAAAGACCTAAAATAGATTTTCATCTCCATCTATAACCAAGGTATATTCGTCAACGGTAGTTCCACTAACACCCTCTCTAATCAAGCTGATATCCATACTTTCATCATGTGGAGGACCGCTAGATGTATCGCTCTGCAAATATGTTTCTACATCATCATCACATGTTTGTTCATTCATGTCAAAAGAATCCCTTGCTGTTGTTTTTATCACAACTTTCCAACCTTTGTCAACGAGGTCTAGCACGTAAAACACTGCTGGGCTTGAGAAGCTAATATAAAAGGCTCATTGTGCGGCTTCAACCCTTAAAATTCATAGAGTAAACCCATTCTCATCTTCTTTCTTGCGTCTACCATTTGAGATCCAATCACAATCGAACAACACTACTTTTTTGTCAGCATAATATTCCAACTCAATGATGTCATTTACAACCCCATAGTATGTTACATCTCCCACGATAGGATTGTTGTCTCTGGAACTCGAGAAGCTGCTTGTCATGGCCTCAAGCATTACTCCACTATTTTGTGTTTTTCTTTTACTTTCAAGCTCTTTTATCTGGAATCTAAAACCGTTTATGATAAATCCTTTATAAGTTTTCACAACATCAGCAGGACCACTTGCCAAGGCCCTTAGTTCTTCGTGATTCTCGATCTCTGTCATATGCGCTTCTCAATCTGAATAAAGGCAAGTTGTATTAAAACTTCTTAAATTAATTATGTCTTTTGGATTGTTAAAACGAAACACAATAAGATATTATTACTTACATGGTCTTGAAACCATTCTGCAAAAGTTTCACTATGAAGACGTTGAACCCCATGTTCACTTATTTGACGATTATTATCACGAATAAACATAAGATGTTCACTGCAAGTTCAAAAGAAGATAATATCATAAATAGTAACATAAAAGCTAATAATGAATTTCACAACTTGTATTAACTTACGTAATAAATTCATCAACTTTGCTACAATTGAACAACACATAAGAATGTGCTTTTGACAAAGTTTCAAGGTCTAGTACTTTTGTATCTATTGCCCTGACCTTGTGACCCGGCATCGAAAAGATGGGTAAAACATCCACAGAACCACCATCATCATAATTTCGACTCGTCCTATTATGTTGGGTCTCGTATCAGGGGATAAGTACAAGGAACAAAATGAGAGACACTCTTCAACTATGTATCCTTCTGCAATTGATCCTTCGGGTTTACTCTTATTTCGTACATAAGATTTTAGTGTAGACAAATACCTAGGTTATCACAAACGATAAAGTTAGAGCATAAAATAGTTCAAGATTAATACCAAAAATTATTCTAAACATACATAGATACCTCTCGATTGGATACATCCAACGGTAATGAACTGGTCCACCAATTTTGGCCTCTGAAGCAAGATGAACCGATAGATGAATCATGACGTCAAAGAATGATGGTGGAAATATCCTCTCAAGATCACAAAGAATCTTTCCGATCTCATTTTCCATTCGAACTAGATCATGAGGTTTAAGAACTTTTGAGCATAGTTGTTTGTAATAACAACATAATTTCATCAGGAGGCGCACATGCTTAGGTAACACATTTCTCAAGGCGATTGATAGCAATTGTTGCATTAGAATGTGATTATCATGGCTTTTTAGGCCAAATATTCTTGGAGGTTTTAGGTATACGCATCTTGATATATTAGATGCATATCCATCCGGAACTTTTACCTTTTTTAAGACATTACAAAATGTTTCCTTCTCTTTTTTATCCATCGAGAAACAAGCAGGAGGCAAGTAAACCTTTTTTCTATCTCGATGTTGAGGATGAAGTTAGTCTTATACCCATTTCCTGTAAATCAAGGCGTGCTTTTATATGATCCTTAGTCTTTCCATCTAGATTCATCAATGTTCCAACTATACTATCACAAACATTTTTCTCAATATGCATCACGTCTAGATTGTGGCGTAGCAAATTATCTTTCGTATTCAACTCAAAAAAAATACTTCTCCAATTATATGGTAATTCGGGTTATCCTTCACCTTTTTTCCAAATTTAATTTCATAACCGTTTAACTCTTCTATTACATCTAAACCCGTCATGCGCGGAGGTGGCTTCTCTTTTTCATTGGTTTCATCAAAAGACTTCTTATCCTTTCGAAAAATATGATTGTTAGGCAAATATCGTTCGATGTCCCATGTAATGATATTTCCCCATGCTTTTAGGCGTTTTGACTTTGTATCTTGATGGCAACTAGGACATGCAAGTTCACCTTTAGTACTCCATCCTGATAAATTTGCGTAAGCGGGGAAGTCATTTATGGTCCATAACAAAGAGGAGTGCATTTCAAATATCGTCTTTGTTGATGCATCGTTAGTTTCTACCCCATCATCCACATTCCTTTAGTTCTTCCACTAACGGTTCTAGATAGACATCAATATTATTTCTGGCGAGATGGTCTAGGTATAAGTAAAGAACGCATTAAATAAGGTTTTTTCATGCACATCCATGGGGGGAGGTTATATGGCATTAAGACAACCGGCCATGTACTATGAGAAACACTCATTGTCCCGAAAGGATTAAATCCATCACTAGCTAAACCCGTCTAACATTAGGGTTCCTTAGCAAAGTTAGGATATTTGAAATCAAATGTTTTCCAAATTGGGTCTGAGGATGTCTCAAACAACCATCATCGGGGCGACCCTCGTCATGCCATCTCATGGAGGCAGCTATCTTAGGTGACATGAATAACTTTTGCAACCTTGGTTTGAGAGGAAAATGACCAAAACTTTTTAACAATCTTCTTTTGGGTATGGGGTTCGGTTGGTGATTTTCGAACCATTTTCACTTGGTTTGTACCTCGGTACCACATATATCACATTTTGTTTTCGCTATTTTTTTTGGTACAACATACAATCATTAGGGCATGCATCAATTTTATCGTAGCTAAGTCCCAAATCTCTTATAACTTTCTTCATTTCATAGAAAGACTTAGGAATAGAAGCATCTGGGAAAGCCTCCCTCATCGTATCGAGCATCATGGTAAAACCTTTCTCACTACATTTTCCTATGCACTTACTACGATATAGTCTCACGATAAAAGAAAGAACTGAAAAACTTTACATCGGGATATAGTTCTTTCTTTGCTTCCTCTAATACTGATTAAATTTTTTTGCATGGGCATTTAGCGTACCTTTATTTTTATCATCTTTTTTGCATGTTTCGTGAGGAAGTGTGTTCTCATTAGAGGCGAAGGCATCACGCCTCCTTGCATGTCATCTTGTGTATCTAATTGCATATCATCTTGTGTATCCAATTGCATATCATCTTGTATATCTATCTGGAGGACAAGTAGCGGGTTGGGACATTGAGCGTGCTATTCGATAACCTTTGATAAACCCATCACATATTAGATGCTCACTAGCATCCTCCCGATCGACCCATATTCCATTAAGACATTTAACGCATGGACATAAAAATTTTCTGCTATTAGACTCATTAGCAAACATAAAATCAAGAAATTTTTCCAAGCCTTTTTAGGTATTCATTGAGTCGCCCTTGATAAAGACATCCAGCTAGTATCCATCTCAAGGCTTGAATCAAAATATAAAAATTAGAAGTTAAAATACAAAAAATATAATATGCATACATCGTGGTTAAATGTACGAGAAATAGTAAGACTTAAACACTTTCTTACGATAACCTATTTACAGTTCAGAATATAAGTTGAGTAAAAGTGTGTTTAGCTATAGTTAAAATAGTATTATCAGAAAGAAAAATAGTTTTGTGACACACATAATGAAAACTAACATAATCTCTATGTACTTTAACTAATGCATAAAATTAAAAAGAGAATGCAAATCCTTCATCATGGGTTTAGCTAAGCCTAATAAAAGTACTAACTTGCTCTGTTATCAAAATTTGATAAGTTTAACATAAATGTGCAGGTAAGCTCATTTTAAAAACTTATCACTTTATTTATAAGAGAAAGGGACAAATAATAAAAGCCAGATTTAGAGCCCTTTGTAATGCATAATCATTTAAGCATAAGTTTACCCAAAGCGCTCCTCAATAATTTAAACACTCAAACAAAACTAATACATAAAATGGTATTAACAATTGATACATGTGCTTTTTCTTATTAGTAGTAGAATGATGAGGGACAAAATCTAATTCAATAAAAGGAACCAACTTACCCTAGGATGAATGCCGTCCAATTTTTTTTTGGTTGCCTTATTCATTACTTTCTTAAAGATCAATAAGCCTCAAACATGAGAACTTCAAATTATTTACAATTAAATAGTATAATTGGCATATAAAGACCATCTCCTGCTACACATTTATCAATGTTGATTATGTGATTCTATTATACAATATTGCATAGTGAGTTTCATACCTCATCCAAACACCCATATTGGAAGATCATATGCCATGAGAGGTTTATTCAAAATGAAGAACTACTAGCAAACTTAGCTTTTATACCATCCAAATTGCAGATTGTTTTTTCATTAATGTACTAAAATTAATTTCTTTAATCCCTATCCTATCAAATTATGTAGTAGAACAGTAGTACCTTGAACCACATTCTCATTTGATGTTTTGGATCTTAAATTTGATTGTGTTTATGATTATAAAAGAAATGTCTAACCTTCAATTTTTGAAAAGGTGCTCGATTTACTTGCCGCTGATAGAGAAAAGATCTTCAATTTCGGTATTGTTTTAGCTATTGCCCCAGATGGGGTTTAAGGATATGATGGGGTTTACATATTAACCTCAATTTTGTTACTTTACAACATATACATAACTAGTCTTTTATTTTTTTATTTTCTTTTTGTCATTGGAACCTGTTATTTTTTAATTCCTACACATGATTTATTTAAAACTTTCAAGTTGCATTAAATTTACTAATGCCTTTATTATAAGTTTATAATGATGGTTACTTTGAGTTATGACTTATAGACGACATAAGTAACCTATGACACTCGTATATTAAATGCGAAAAAGCATGACAAGTGTTACCACCAAATCATGAGTCGTACCTTGAGACTAAGGGTGTGTTTGGGTTTGTTATAGGTTTCGGATTTGAATTAGGTTCTCTAATAATGACTTGAAAATCAGCATCTTTTAAAGTTTAATTTTGTAAAACACATAAAATAAGCAACAAGTAAAACATTGAATTGTACAGATTTTATGTTCGAATAACCTTTTATGTTTAATTATAATAATACCTAACCGAATATGCGTCTTATAAAAGTTGATATTATAGGACCCATAACTAAGTGTCATATTAAAATACAATCTAATAAGACCAAGCAATCTCATAAGATGTATTATAATAGGACCTTTATAACAAATGTCCTATTAAGTTATACCATAATGAGACCATATTTAAAAAGTGCCCCATAAGATGTATTATAATAGGACCTTTATATCAAATGTCTTATTAAGTTATATCATAATAAGACTATATTAAAAAAGTGTCTTATAAATTAACTTAATAGTATTCACATAAAAAGGGTCCTATTTAAAACCACTATAATAAGACTTAAAATTTAATTGGTCCTATAAAACGTTTTTTAGGACCTCATTCAAAAAAGCGTCCTAGAAAAAGGTCCTATAAGCCCTCTTTTTTTGTAGTGAATTGAACATGTCGAGGGTTGTTTATATAGGCAATAGGCAAGACTATTGAAATAATTTTAGAGGGCGAGCAATATGGAAGTTCTTGTTTCCTGAAATGTTTTCGAAGGCCATCAATACAAATATGGTGAATAGTTTCCATTTTAGCAATACGAAGGCTAGCAATAGGAATGTCCTCTGTAATGAATATATTTAGCAATAGGAAGGCAACTATATATGTAGGTGTATGTACAGTTGACTATTGTTTCATCTTTTAACAATTGAATTCCGTTTCATCTTTTGCCTATTCCATATTGTATTCAATTTTTAGTTTTGACGTTTTAGGTTTGACTAATTTTTATTTTGACATTTGAAAAGGTTTCAAAAAGCTTGACTTTCAATATTCAATTTTCAACTTTTCATTTTTCCTCTTTGACCATTTTTCCATTTTAGATAGTAAAGATAAAGATACGCCTGCTTCAAGTTCAAAGTGGATGATTTAGATCTATTTTACATCAAGTGAAAACTATTTTCTAGGAGATAGCCCATAAGTAATTCAGGTTTGGGCTTTAAGAAACCACAAGTATTTAGTTGACCACATTACTTTCTACTCTCACGTCCAAGTGTATTTAAGTCTTTAAAAGAAGAAAGTATGAACACCACCGGTCAACGTTTTATGAAAAGCTTACGTGATATAAATATAATTATTTACGTCGACATCACAAAATTATGAGTGAGTGGATAAGTGAACTCATTTAGTATGAATTCCATTTAGTTGAGATTAGTCCCAAATGAAACAACACAATGATACAGTGGTGTCAAGTCATTGTGCAGATCATCTTCCATAATTTTATGATAAAAGAACAAACCTTTTAGACTCTAGTATCACTTACATGGTCAATGGTGATATGGTTTTAGTTATAAGCAGCGGTTTTGTGCTAGGTTTATCATGTCAAAGTTTTCAAATTGTACATTCTACATTTTGTTGCCCAACCATGGAAAAACACAATACGACTACTCAATAGCTTTCATAAATATAAACAGTTCACGCTATGATTATTTCTTATCACTGATGTTTGTCGTCAGTTCCACTGTAAATCAGGGACATTTGACGAAAGCCAATAGTTTGACTCAAAAGTTAGATAATTTATCATGTTTAAAGATTTCAACCAAATGTAGAGATTTTTTATATCAGTTAGAACAATTTATTAAGTTTAATAATAAAATTCTGACCTTTTTCATCAAGAACACAGTTTGACTTCAGAAGTCAACTGTTTTTGTTGAGCTCCATTAATTAAACTAAGTTCAAATTCTGTATTGATTTAAAGTAATTAGTACAACATCCAAGTTGAGGCTAGACCTTAATTTAACAGCATATTAAAAAAGTACTACTGAAAAACACTTTTAAACACTTCTTAAATTCAAGCAATAATAATTTTGGGAGTGTACCAGAGAATACTATCAATAACCAAAACAGGTTGAGCTTAAATTCATTTAATAATCACCAATCAGTATGATCCTTTTCTTCCATACTGTGACAGGATGTGGAGTCAAGGACATGTAAACAGTCAACAATGCCCAGGAAAAACCTTAAACAAAATTATCTCCGGCTCGAAAAATGATTGAATGTTAAAATAAACTGTAAACTTCAATTAATAAAAAAAAAAAACGTTAAAACAATTCTTTATATTAATATCATCCCTACTTTAGAACACGAAAACAAAAGGCCATTCATGTTTATAATTAACAACTCCATTAATTAGCATAAACATAATTAACATGATATAGATTGTACGCATGAATAAGAAATGTCGATTTGAATCAGCAAAGTCATTTCGGTTTCAACTAGAGTAAAGCTGGAACTAGGCTTAACAAGAAGAACAACAAAAATTGCACAATGTGATTGACAAAACAGCACAAATAAACTAAGCAAATCATTTGTTCCGGACTATTTCACTATGTGCCTATAAAGAAGTTCTATAATATAATGTAAGAAGTGTTTCAAGCATTCAAAGCTTGGGGCCATGTCTGACGGTATCATCTTCCGCAATTTTATACAAAATACAAACCTTTTAGACTTACTAGAAGGGTACCGCTGCAATGCCAGGGCACTACTTAATTATAATTTGACGAATAAATTTAAAATAAATGTTAAAAGTAAAAAATTTTGAATTAAAATAAAATAAACCCACTAAAAATATAAAAACTAAAAACTCATAAAATATATTAAAATTGGATGTTAATTAAAAGAGATAAAATTTTAAAATATGGTGAAATTGAGATATAATATAAATAAAGTAGATAAAAAGATATTTTAATTTGAAAATAAAAGATGATTTTTATTTGAGTAGTCAACATGTCATTTTATAAACGCTCCTTATCTTAATTTTTGGTGGTTGAGTTGTAGTAGCCATAAGTTAGCTTGGAAATTATAAGGTTTGACACATGTCATCTCATGATTGGAGCTCATTATTTTAATTTTAAGCCTTCTAAAATTAGAAGCAATTTTGTGTTCTCTAATTTGGGCCTAAATACATTATAAAGTAGTATAGATAGTATCATATCAATATCACAACATATTACCTACGTAGTCAATGGTGACATTGTTTTAGTTATAAGTAACGTTTTACGTTAGCTCAGTTTTACCATGTCAAAACTGTTTTTCAAATTGTACATTCTACATTTTGTAGCCCAACCATGGAAAAACACAATATGACTGCTCAATGGTTTACAAAAACATAAACGGTTCAAGCCCTGATAATTTCTTATCACTGACATATGTTTTTCAGTTCAATTTCATAAAAATCTCAATAAAATTCGATGAAAGCCAATAGTTTGACTCAAAAAGTCAAATGCTTTTATGTTTGATGGTTTCATCCAAATGTAGATCTTATGTATGTGAATCAAAACTTGTATATGATCTTAAGTCGCTCATAACACTTTCTTAAGTTTATTATTAATATGAACATCTCCAGCATCGTATAGATTTCTGTTCTTTTTCACCAAGAAATCAGATTGACTTTCTTAGAAGTCAACTAAGTTTATTGAACTCCATATATTAACTTATCTAACTTCAAATTCTACTATGATTTACAGTAATTAGTACAAAATCCAAGATGGGGATTATATTGCAATCTAAGAGTGTAGTAAAAAGTACTAATATAGCAATATTGAACGATAAAAGAGTTTGACTTTATGAAGAAGTCAAGAGTGTTTATTGAACTCCATGAATTAAACTATCTGACTTGTATTCTATATGGGTTTTAAGTAATTAGTGCAACATCCAATTAGGGAATTATAGCTTACTCTAGCTGTGTATTATAAAGTGCTAATATAGCAATATTGAACGATAAAAGAGTTTGACTTTATGAAGAAGTCAAGAGTGTTTATTGAACTCCATGAATTAAACTATCTGACTTGTATTCTATATGGGTTTTAAGTAATTAGTGCAACATCCAATTAGGGAATTATAGCTTACTCTAGCTGTGTATTATAAAGTGCTAATATTGAAAGATAAAAGACAATCATAACTTAAAACATTTCTGTACAAAAAATCATACTTTGAGAGTGTGCCAGAGAAAACTATCAATGACCAAAACATATGAGCGACAATGATCCTTACTCATTTAACGAAGGGGTGTGCAGGGTATAAGCACATGAAAACAATCGACAATGCCTGGGAAAAAATCATAATTATTTCAAGTTAGAAAAAATAATGAGTGAATGTTAATAAGTAAATGTAAACACGAAAAATGGAAGGAAAAAAAAACTCAAAACATGTTATTTGATTTGATCATTTAGTCTCAACTATGAACCGTAGATGAGTTTGGGTACATTACCTTGTGTGCAGATTGGCATTATATTACCTCGACTTACCAAGCTACCTAATTGCAAAAAGTGGTACAAATGTTAGGATCCATAGTAAAACACATATATAACATAGACACATTAGTCGTTGTCACGTAAGGCGATCAACAAAAAAATAGAGACAGAGAATGTACCTGTTACATTAGTTCTGCATGTATCGGCTCCTTTCGGTCTGTTAACTGCGTCATTTATCGCCTGCTTATATTCTGCCATGAGTATAGCGCTTTTAGACCTTTGGTGATATAACACATTTTATCTTACCCATGTTGTTTGGAATATCTCGTAAACGGTTAAATGTTATGATTAGCGTCTCTAAAGATTCTATTTGGCCAAGATCATCAGGTAACTTCTGAAGAAGAAAACATGATTTAAGTTCGAGAGACTTGAGATGTTTCAACTTACAAATGCTATCTGGAAGATTTTTAATCTCTGTAGATGAAAAAGTCAGCTCCTCTAGACATTCTAACTGGTCAAGGTCCCGGGGTGCTTCTGTAATACTGCCTTCAAGTGTAAGCTTTCTTATACATTGTAAACTACAAATGCTTCTTGAAAAACTCTCAAGGTTTGTACAAGCACACAGACCTATGGAAATAAGCCTTTCAAGATTTCCAAACGATGAGTCTGGATCTTCTTTATAATTACATGATAACTGAAACTTTGGAGAATCATTGTCGGAGTGCAAAGGGCAAACATCTGTGGGTTCTGCAATCAGATGTAACTCAGATAAAGAATCAGCCTTATCTCGTTGAGACCGTTTGTCAAACAAAAAAGACTCGAACCTCCTACAATCACTTAAGTCTAAGAAGTCAAGCTTTTTCAGACATCCAATGGGAGCATTAATTTCTACCAAATCATAACAATTTTCAAGATCTAAGTATTCGAGATTTGGAGTCAGCCCAAGGTCAAGGGTCCTCAACTTTGAATGACTGAGATTGAGGAACCTGAGCTTATGAAGAACCTAACATAAGTACAAAAAAGAATTAATATTGGTGCAATGACAAACCAATAGATATATAGGATCATAATGAATGATGAAAAACAACAAATAAATTTAACCATTATTCTACCTTTTCTTCTCCATCTTCCCAAAGTTGAACAATATTGCTCATATACAAGCGAAGTTGAACAAGATATTTTCCTTGAAATGTATTCGGTAAACTCGAAAAAGGAAATCCAACCCAACTCATAAATCGTAAGGAACTTGGAAGATATTCGCTAACTTTATCAAATTCAACAATATTGCTCTCATAATAATCCGTTCCCAGATTTATGTGAATAAATCTAAGATCCTTCATTTTTGCTAGACCTTTTGCTGCAATTTCATCACTGAAACCCGCTGATGACCGTAAGTATAGACATTTAGTTGCTTGGGTACCCTGAAATGGAAAAAATAAAACCCCTTAATTTTTGTCGGAACCCTAAATTTCGAAACGCCCAAAATCACTAAAAACATGATCAAATTGAGAGTGAATGAAGATGATATAAAATGAATTCAATGATAATTTGATTCGAATTAATGAATTTTTGACTGATTATTAGAGAGAGAAAGTGAATTTGGGGGAAAACTTGTTATGTGTTTTTTATAAGAAAAATGATTATTATTTTGTCTAATATGGAGTAATACTTAAAAAAGACAATGATATCCTTTTATTAAATGGTTAAATATAGTAAAACTAACAAAGTTAGGAAATTTGGACCAAACCCGTGACGGATGTTTCATTTTAGACCAAACCCAGAATTTTTTAAACTATAGCAAAAATGAAATATGTAGCAAACCACAAGGAAAAAAAAGGTAGTTGACTATCAGTTTTATTAAATCATAACTTATTTCTTACCAGGTCATTAGTCAATATATACTCGATTTCCTCATCAACCCACAATCGGCTATGTCTTTGAGGTTCATCGGGGTGTGACCGACGAACAATATTCCTTCCCATTTCTTCTAAATGATCATGCATCCCCAATTCCTTATATTCATAAATTATAGAAGATGTCTTTTTAGAAATAGTTATAAGAGATTTCTGCTCAAGAACTCTTAAACCAATTTTAGCATGGAATCCACGGCTTTCAAGCACTCTAATTGCATCTTCTTCCTTCCAACCTCTGAGTATGCATGCAACATCCAGAAATATTTCTTTGTAATCCTGCTCAAGACTATTGTAGCTTAATTCCAATTTTTTCAAAGTTTCCTCCAACGGAATTGTTTTTAGTCTTTCTATGGCATCTTTCCATTCAATTTCATCTTTACCACATAGAAATGAACCAAAAACTTTTATAGTCAATGGAAGACCAGCCGCATAACGTACAACTTGCCTCGATAGCTCTTTGTAACCTTCAATTTCAATCTCTCTCCCAAACCATACCAACGAACATGAAAATTGCTTCATCATTCGATAACAAATTGACACCATGAATCGAGTTCACTCCGTGTGCACGCAGCACATGCTCATCTCTTGTTGTATGATAATTGTACTTCCGGCTTGAACCAATTACGAACGGCTAACCTCAAGTTGTTCTATGATCCACATCATCTAGAACAACTAGAACCTTTCTACTGCATAACTTTTTCATCATATTTTCCCGTCAAACACTACTAACTCTAATGTTATTATCATTTAGAACATCTGATAGTACTTGCTTCTGCAACTTCTTCAAACCCGACAAAGAGGTTTTTGAAACTTCCCTAACATTTTCAACAAAGCTTTGACCCTCAAACTGAATTGATATATGATCAAAAACAGCTCTGGCCAAGGTTGTCTTCCCCACACCTCCCATCCCCCATATCCCTAGCATGCGAACATCATCAACACTTGTTTCTAAAGATGAAACAACATCCTTTACTCGGGTGTCCATGCCTATTAATTTTCCATCAACATCCGAGTTAATGCAACGCAACTCTAGTGATATCTTTTCAACAATCTTTTGGATAAATTTAGCTTCATGTCTGTATGTAAAATAAGATTCAATATGCTTGTTAATAATCCTACTTGAACAATCAATTCTAGATAATAACATATACAATTGTATATAAAGTAATGGCATAGAATCAGCTATCTATTAGATACTAGATGAATAACAGATAGGCTGGGTATAAGGTAAAACTTTTCCGGGTCAAAACAGGTTGGGTCTACCCAAAAACACTTCCCTTCAACGTCTAACTTATAACATACTCGTTTCAATGCATTAAAAACTGCTTTTAAGGTTATATGTCACTACAGAAAAAATCTTAAGGTTGTGAATAAAAAACTGCTTTAAGGTTATATGCATTAAAAATACACCATGTTAGGATATAAATAGTTATTTACCATTTGACCCATTTGAGATGAAACATGTTTTTTTGAAAGCCATTAATTATTCATATAAATAGTTACTTACCCATTAAAAATACACCATGTTGGAACCCACCGTAGATAAAAAAGAATTAAAATCAAATAATATTGCCTAGACGATGAAGAAATTTACTCACCCATTAGCAATGCTTTTCAACTCCCAGCCAGCCAAATCAGACGCTTCTTTCAAAGCCTCCCTCCATTTCCCAGCAGCTTCATCCTCTTTATGTTTTGCAAATGCATCTCCAACTGACCCAGTTTGTTTGCGTACTTCAGTGGGCTCCACATCGTAGAACACAGGGTATGCGGTATGCCCAAAACCCTTCCGGCATTCCATAATCTTAACAAGCTCTTCCAAGCACCAAGATGAAGAAGCATAGTTCTTTGAAAAGACAATGATATAAAATTTTGAGTCTTCAATGGCTTGGATAAGCTCATCACTGATCATATTCCCTTGCTTGATTTTCTCATCATCTTTGTATGTGTAAATGCCTTTATTCTCTAGAGCATGATACAGATGATCAACAAAGTTCTTTCGAGTGTCTTCGCCTCTAAAGCTTAAGAAGACATCATATTTAAAGTTGTTTTGAATGGATGAAACTGAAGTAGAAGCCATTGGAAGTATGGTTGAAAGAGTTTATGTGAAAAAGTATCTGTGTTTGTGTGGGTATAGTTGTGGAATATTGATGTTGAGAAACCAAAGCCACTCATATGGTCTTTTGGTCAATGAAAAAAAGAAAGATAAGATTCACTTTTGAACTTTCAACCAAGTGACCAATACACACGCACCATTTATAAAAGGCTTTTGATATTTATGTTTTCACAGTATGATAGTTGCATACTTGTACATGTTTTTTGTTTCTTAGTTTTCATATTAATTATGGTTCAAAAGATCATTACTTGTTTCATTGATGATATCATAATCATTACATAAATTTTATGTCAGTCACTATTCAAATCATATAGAATTTGCTACAAACAATGGTTGAAGAATAGTCGGTAAAGTATTAGTTAATTGGTTTTACTAGCAGCTTTAGATCAGAGGGGAGAGATATGTTGTCTTTCCCACTAAACTAAGGAACCAGGAGCCACCTATTGATGAATCTTGAAACCACTGAAGACCCACAACAGTTCTTTTGCTTTTCGAAATGCTGCTACGAAAAGCACAAGACTTTTCGTCAGAATATTTGCTTACAAGAACATTGAATGCAGGACTGTTTTGATCGAAAATCACTGTATGCTAAAATGACGTCCATTTATTACTATAATCGCCATTGAAAAACTATAAAATCTCTTGTAGAAACACTATACCCAGGTCTAAAGTTTGTTCATTAGTAAAAAAAAAAGGGCTGGACTACAACTTGAATTTTGAAATCTTTCCTCTATTTTCCAGTACCAAGCAGCCTCAACACTTTTGAAAGTTTTCATTTGTAGATTGATGGATACTAGTGTCAACTGCCTTTGAACAACCCAAATCAGACTCTTAGTGTCTCAACATGATTAGATACGGATATACCAATCGCACATTTCAAAGCACGATCAACACTCATTTCTTCTTGGTGGAAGTTTTCTTCGCCTTTTTATTTTTAAATCCTCATCCACTCTCCTGTCAAAACAACAGGTATTCTTCAATGATAGCTGAAATCAGATTTGCTAAATGACAAAAGCATCATTATTTAGCTCATATCATATTTATACAAATATATAAAGTTTAAAACGAAGTTTATCAATTATAAAGCAAAGCAGGGTGAAAAAGTTGAGAGATATAATTGAGCGGAAGTACCTTTCTATAGTGAATGTAAGCAGCTTTGCCGGTATTTCTTGCCCATTTTTACTGATATAAACCTAAGTACAAGAAAATTCTATTTATATCATACAACATAGAACGAGACCATCAAAAGTAGGGGTGGCCATTTCTAACACAAAACACGACCCAAAACCGACACCAAACTAAACTGGTAGGGTCTCGTCTAAACAGTTTTCTGGCCATGGGTGTTAAACAGGTTGACCCACCAACCCGTTTGAGTTTATTTGTTTTAAATAAATTATGAATATAGTGAGTTAAAAAGGTTAAACAAATCGACCCACCCACCGTTTAGAAAACGGGTTAAATAGGCAATGTCCGTGTTAGTGTAAACGGGTTAGGATTGACAAAACTGACCTAAAAACGGGTTAAGGGGTTCTGACATGCCAATCCAAACCCAAACCCGACCCGTATTTGTTTGTAACAGTTGTTTCTTGATTTGAAATGACTACATTAACAGAATAAGAACTTTCCAACTTACCCTCTTCCCATCGCCATTTGTGAACCAATGCCCCGTCCCTTGACCATCCGCTTGAGCCCTTCTTTTGCCAGCATCTTTTGTGATTCCTTTCGCAGTATTGACTTTAGGATTCATAGAACCTTGTGACGTTTCATGAGCCTTGGATTTTCTTGAATTTTTCCTTAATGAACTTGTCTCGGCTTTATTAGTTCTAGTAGCTTGTTTAGTTTTGTCGCCACTGCTAAATTGACCCCTAGAAACACAAGAAATGCAACACAAAAACATGAATCATGATATAGGATTTTATGAAAAAAGAGCTAATCTTTTATGCAAATAACACCTTAAAAAACTATCAATAATATTGCAGAATTAAGCTCAGAACCTATACTTTCTGCATTTAACGGGAAAAAGTTGCACAAAGGGGTTCGCACAAACTCTTGGACCCTCAAATCATTCACCCAAATCTACTACACTGTCCATAACATGACTATTGCGGTTACTTTTTCCAATATTACTCTGAACTTTACTTTTTTCTTTCATGGAACTAAAATAATCTTCTCAAACCTCATCCAGTGCAGGTGTCGGGATAATGGAACCTCTTCTCGTGTCTAAAATCTTCCCATAAATCTTTTCTGGCTGGCTGAAGTAACGAGTGATTCATTTAATTTTCTCGGCTGATGTAAACCTACACTTTTTCCCCTATCTAAATTAGATTCTGACTTACTGCAGGTCTTGTTAGTAGCAACTTTACTGGTAGAAGGAATATCAAAATCAGAGTCGGAATCAATTAGCTGAAACTTTCTAAGTGGACTGACAGTTAACTTTGGAAACGGTTGTATAAATCGAGCATTAAATTAGCAAACTTTAGGCTCAAACTTCATTGTATCAAAGTGATATCAAAGCTTCAAATTATCTTTTAGAGACGCTAAAAAGTTTTCTCTGTTTTCTGTACCCAGCAGCCTCAGAAACTTCACCAACACTTCAGAAAGTTTCCATTTGTAGATTGACAGATACCAGTGTCAACTGCCTTTGAACAATCCAAATCATACTCTTAATGTCTCAACATGATTATATACCAATATCACATTTCAGAACAACGGTCAACACTCATTTCTTCTTGGTGGAAGTTTTCTTCGCCTTTTTATTTTTAAATTCTCCTCCACTCTCCTGTCAAAACAGCAAATATTCTTCAATGACAATAGAAAACAGACTTGCTAAAGGACAAACGCGTCTTTATTTAGCTCATATCATATTTACACGCAAAAGATAAGTAAACATAAAGTCTATAATAAAGCAAAACAAGGTGAGAAAGTTAGGAGATATATGTTGAACGAAGCACCTTTTATAGTGAATGTAAGCAGCTTTGCCGGTCATCTCTTGCCTGTTTTTAGCAACATAAACCTGAAAGTACAAGAAAATTCTATTTATATCATACAACACATAAAGAGATGCCATCAAACGGTGGCAATTCCTTACACGAAAAGTGACCCCAACATGGATATAAACAGGTTAGGAGGATCTGGTCTAAACACTTTTTGGGCTGTGTGTGTTACACAGGTTGACCATTGACCCGCCAACCCATTTGAGTTTTTTAAAGTTTTAGATAAATTATGTTTGTAACTGGTTAAACAAGTCAACCCGCCCACCAGTTTAGAAAAATGGGCTGACCTGTCAACCCGTTTGAGTTTTTTAAAGTTTTAGATAAATTATGTTTGTAACGGGTTAAACAAGTCGACTCACCCACCAGTTTAGAAAAATGGGTCGAATAGGCAATGCACAGATTATGTGTAAACGGGTTAGGATTGACATAGTTGACCTAACTGCTTAAACATTCATTCGCTAGTTGAGGTGTTCTGAAATGCCAATCCGAACCCACACCAGACCCATATTTGGTTCTAACAGTTTCTCGATTTGAAATGAGTACAATAACAAAACACGGACTTTCCAACTTACCCTCTTCCCATCGCCGTTTATGAACCAATGTCCTGTAGCTTGACCATCCGCTTGAACCCTTCTTTTGCCAGCATCTTTTGTGATCCAGTAGTATTAACCTTAGGAATCATGAAACCTTGTGACGTTTCTTGTGTTTTTGATTTTCTTAAATTTTTCCTTGATGAGCTTGTCTCAGCTTTATTACTTCTAGCAGCTTGTTTAGTTTTGTCACCATTGCTGAATTGGCCCCTAGAAACACAAAAAAGACAGCATAAGAAATGATATCAGACTTTATTTAGTCATTTGCATACAACCATCTTTTATGAAATTAATCCTACGGAAAACTTTCAATAATATAGCAGAATTAACTTACATGTAATCAATATTTGATGTACTGGGCTGCTCAGAACCTCTATCGTTTAACGGGGAAAAATTGCACAAACGAATTCGAACTAGCTCTTGGATCCTCAAATCATTATGGAAAAAACACTGATGAGCTGGTGGGCGAAGGTCACCCAAATCTACTACATTGTCCATAACATGACTATTACGGTTACTTTTACCAATATTACTCTGAACTTTACTTTTTTCTTTCATGGAACTAAAATATTCCTCGCAGACCTCATCGAGTGCTGGTGTCGGGATATGGCAACTCTTCTCGTGTTCAAAATCTTCCCATAACTCTTTTCTGGCTGAAGTATCGAGTGATTCACTTAATTTTCTCGGCTGATTTAAACCAACAGATTGCTCCCTATTCAAATAAGGTTCTGACGTAGTGCAGGTCTTGTTAGTAGCAACTTTACTGATAGAAGGAATATCAAAATCAGAGTCGGAATCAATCAGCTGAAATTTTCTAAGAGGACTGACAGTTAACTTTGGAAGCGGTTGTTTGCTGCAGCCTGTGATTACGGATTCTGGCACGTTTGAGACATATGAGATATTTTGCTTTCTTTTTCCTGGTTCTCTGGTCAAAACACCTAGTAAACAAGCGCACGTGACAGTAATTAGCACACTGGTTTATAATACGTGTGACTGCCACTTGATAGAATCTTATAAATCATAAAACTAGCACAAATACCATCCCTTTTACGCTAAGTTAATCAACGGGAGAAATCTGATTCAGTGGTGCTGCTTCGTGGATATCTTTGTGATCTTTCTGATTACAAAGAATCACAAGTTGCAGCTTATTTAAGCGTTTATGTCTGAGCTAAAGCCTAAATACATAAATACATTTCGATATTCAGATATGAAAAATCATTGGTAACGACTACAACTTTCTTGTTTACCTTAAGACATAAGTAAGGGTGTATAATAACAGTCCAAAGGGGTTGTAAGTTGTACACCAGACTTGCTACATTATCATAAGATTAACTATATATATTACGCAATAGACACAATGGAGTTATCAAGGGTAACTCGTAAGTCCATCCACCCACAACATAGAGAAAACAGTCCAGTTTTTCGTTGCTACTATAGTTTAAAATAATCTAATTGGCTGCCAAACTCATCCCGATATCTTTAGGAAATCTAATTGAACCTACTGAAAAAAGCATTAGTGGTGTTTAGGATTGCTCTTCATATCGTTTTGAAACGACAAACAATTAGTTAAATTTTTAGTGTTTGGACGGATGTTAACTGAGTGTGATCATGATATCAATTATAGACAAACTATTTCAAAGTTGCTTATTCATACTGACTATCTGATTCTGATTATTTTACGCACAAAAAGGTACAATACTTATTCATTATTCATACTGGCTATATGAAACCGCAATAAACAGATAACAAACAACTCAATAAATCAAATATCAAAAAACTCACAACCAAAAGTAACACTGGCACAACTAAAGGGTAGCTCCGAAAAATTGTTACTAATTTGCTTGTCAGAACTTGTAAGTTCTAATTTGCTACTTCACTTATGAAATCAAATAAGCAGACCCAAACACCATCAAAACACATTAATCAGATAAGTAACCAAGCAGTTCTAATAAACAATCACTTTTACCTTTAGCATTATTATCCTTGGGCGACGAAAAGTCCTCGATATCCTAAGACAAAGGTCTGGACTACAACTTGAATTTTGGAAAGCTTCGCTATATTTTCTCTGTTTTCATTAGCGAACTGCCTTTGAACATCCCAATCAGTTTCTTAGTATCTCAATATGAGCATATACCGATCTCACATTTCAGCCACACAATCAACACTCATTTCTTCTTGGTGGAAGTTTTCTTCGCCTTTTTATCTTTAAATCCTCCACTCTCGATATTCTTCGATGTTAATAGAAAGCAGATTTGCTAAAGGACAAAAGCAACATAATTGAGCTTAGATCATATTTACACAAAAAAGATTTTTAAACATAAAGTTATTTAATATAAAGCAAAACAAGGTAAAAAAGTTGGGAGATATAATTGAGCAGAAGTACCTTTTTATAGTGAATGTAAGCAGCTTTGCCAGTCATTTCTTGCCCATCTTTACTTACATAAACCTGAAAGTAAAAGAAATTTCTATTCACATCATACAACAAATAAAGACATGCAATCAAGAAGTTGGGGTGGCAATTCCTAACACGAAACACGCGAAACACGACCCAAAACCAACACAGAAAGAAAACGGTTCGGGTCTGGTCTAACCAGTTTTCAGGCTGTGCGTGTTAAACAGGTTGACCGGCCAACCCACTTGGTTTTTTTTTAATTTAGATAAATTATGTTTGTAGTTGGTTAAACGGGTTAAATTACTTAAATGGGTTGAACCAGCCGACCAGTTTAGAAAAACGGGTTAAACAGACGGTGTTTGGGTTATATGTAAACAATTTAGGATTGAAATAGCTGACCTAACTACATAAACATGTCATGCTCGGGTCAAGGTGTTTTGACATGCCAATCCAAACCAAAACACGACCCGTATTTGGTTCTAACAGTTCCTTGATATGAAATCTACAATAACAGAACAAGAACTTTCCAACTTACCCTCTTCCCATCGCCATTAGTGAACCAATGCCCCGTCCCATGACCATCTGCTTGAACCCTTCTTTTGCCAGCATCTTTTGTGATCCCTTTCGCAGTATTGATTTTAGGATTCATGAAACCTTGTGACATTTCATGAGTCTTTGATTTTCTTGAATTTTTCCTTGATGAGCTTGTCTCAGCTTTGTTAGTTCTAGCAGCCTGTTTAGTTTTGTCACCACTGCTAAATTGACCCCTAAAAACACAAGAAATACAACAAAATTATAATTGAAAAGAGTTATTTGCATATAACCCCTTAAAAGCTATCAATAATATAGCAGAACTAACTTACATGTAATCGATATTTGATGTAATGGGCTGATCAGAACCTCTATTTTCTGCATTTAATGGGAAAAAGTTGCAGAAACGGGTTCGAACAAGCTCTTGGATCCTCAAATCATTATGGAAAAGGAAAAAGTTGGCGCGGCGAGGATCATCTAAATCTATTACACTGTCCATAACATGACTATTATGTTACTTTTTCCAACATTACTCTGAACTTTACTTTTGTCTTTTAGAGAACTAAAATATTCCTCACAAACCTCATCGTGTGCTGGTGTCGGGATATGGCAACTCTTCTCGTGTTCAAAATCTTCCCATAAATCTTTTCTGGTGAAAGTATTGAGTGACTCATTTACTTTTCTCTGCTGATTTAAACCTAGAGAATGCTCCTTGTTCAAATAAGATTCCGACTTACTGCTGGTCTTGTAGTAGCAACTTTACTGATTGAAGGAATATCAGAATCAGAGTCGGAATCAATCAGCTGAAACTTTCTAAGAGGACTGACGGTTAACTTTGGAAACGGTTGTTTGCTGCAGCTTGTGATTACGGATTCTGGCGCGTTTGAGACATATGAGATATTTTGCTTTCCTTTTCCTGATTCTCTGGTCAAACACCTAGTCCGTAAATGAAATTTGGAGCTGTTACTAACTGAATAGTGTTGTGTTGGAAGAATATCATCTGCATTTAGCAATAATAACAACCAGTGAATATGGGAATGATAAACAAGCGCACGTGACAGTAATTAGCACACTCGTTATAATAATACGGTGACTGCCACTTGATTGAATCTTATAAATCATAAAACTAGCACAAATACCATCCCTTTTACTCTAAGTTAATCAACGGGAGCAAACTGATTCAGTGGTGCTGCTTAGTGGATATCTTTGTGATCTTTCTTGGATTACAAAGAATCACAAGTTGCTGCTTATTTAAGCG
This sequence comes from Chrysanthemum makinoi, assembly GCA_910596185.1. Lineage (NCBI taxonomy): Eukaryota > Viridiplantae > Streptophyta > Magnoliopsida > Asterales > Asteraceae > Chrysanthemum > Chrysanthemum makinoi. Next base: position 51,002,219 of record OU343225.1, read on the forward strand.
TTTATGTCTGAGCTAAAGCCTAAATACATAAATACATTTTGATATTCAGATATGAAAAATCATTGGTAACGACTACAACTTTCTTGTTTATCTTAAGACATAAGGGTGTATAGTGACAGTCAAAAGGGGTTGTAAGTTGTAGCCCGAGTGCCCAATGGCCCCAATTGCCTAAATACACCAGACTTGCTACATTATCATAAGATTAACTAAATATATTACACATTAGACACAACGAAGTTATCAAGGAACAAGGGTTACTCGTAAGTCCATCCACCCACAACATACAGAAAACAAGTCCAGTTTTTGTTGCTACTAGAGTTCAAAGTAATCTAATTGGCTGCCAAAGTCATCCCGAATTCCCGATATCTTTAGGAAATCAAATTGAACCTACTGGAAAAAGCATTAGTGGCGTTTAGTATCGTTTTGAAATGGCAAACAATTTGTTAAATTTTTAGTGTTTGGACGGATGTTAACTGAGTGTGATCATGATATCAATTATAGACAAACTAAGTTCTAGTTTGCTACTTCACTCATGAACTCAAATACTAATAAGCAATCTCAGATATACCCTAATTATCAAATCATTTACCAAACCATAAGCAGTTATAATAAATAATCACTTTTACCTTTAGCATTATTATCCTCTGGCGACGAAAATTCCTCGATATCATCATCATCATCAACAACAACCGAACCCAAATCCACCGTAGCCGAACCCGACAACCCGCGCCGTAACCGCTTCAATCTTGGCCTTACATCCACCTCATTCTCACCATCATCTGAATCAGTAACAGTAAGCGTCTCAATCTCAAAATCCTCATCATTATCATTACCATCAACAACTGTCTTCACATCAGCAGCTACTGGAACATCTACAGAATCACGACTCGATGTGTTATTCGGTCGCAACCCATAATGATTAATTGTATTGTGAATTGAAAGTGTTTAGGGTTTGATTATTATGATGGATTTGATTTATTGATTTTTGTTTTGTAAGTTTTTTGAATTTTGGGGGTTTTTGGTGGGTTTTGTTTTTGTTGAAATGAAATGTGTGGCGGCATGTTGACTGTGTAAGGATGTTTTCACTTTTCCACCCATGACGTCTTTTTTATTTTAATAACTTTTTTTATTATAAACCCTTTAAATAAAAAAACGAAATAAAAAATGTAAAGTTTGATAAGTTAAAAGTAGTAAAACATAAATAAAAAATATGGAGCAGGACACCATATAAGACTATCTTATCTTGTTAATAAAGTAGATAAATTGTCAAAAAAAAAAAAATACGGAACATAAAATAAAATTTTAACAAAGTTAAGTTAGTAAATGAGGCAAGCATATGAACAAAAAAAAAAATTGTCTTATTCTTTCAATAAAGCTTGTATATGGAAGGTAAGAAGGACAAGGGAACAAGTCATTCAAAAATAAATAAATAAAAAAAAATCAAATTAAGAAATTGGTTTTTTTTTTTTTTTTTTTTTTTTTTTTTTATTTTATGAGACTAAAAAAAGTAAATTCTAAAGGTATTCTAATTATCTAATTAAATTGAAATAGATGTGATAAGACTGCCAATTTAACAATATAAACACATCTCACTTATCTTTACTATCTAAAATGGAAAAACGGTCAAAGTGGAAAAGTGAAAACTTGAATATTGAATATTGAAAGTCAAATGAGTAGAAACGCATAGTTAATACCTTATTAAAACACCCCATTACTTAAAAATACAATAATTTATTCACATTGTATAAACCAATTAAAGACATCTACCAAATTAAAACACCCTTACTAAAAGACAATAAAATTTTCATAATGCATAAATATAAAGAAGTTACAACATAATCCAAAATATAAAATAATTAAACACACTAATTAATGATATTTTAAAACACCCTAAAATGAAAAGTACATGTTATTATACACATTTTACAAATTAATAAAACACACAAAACTTCATACAAGCTAACAAGTTGATGTTACATATAGTTTTGAAAATCGGACCGAACCGAACCAACGTGTCAACCAACCGTAAGCCACCCCACGCTAACCAATAAAAGCCGTCCGAAAACGAACCAGAGAGGACCCTATGAAATCGATACAAATGTTGAAGACATATATTTCAAATGGAAACTATTAATACATATCGAAAACCGTCAATTCGACGCTTCAAACCCGGCGGGTTAACCCGATTAATTTGACTTGTTTTCGACCCAACTGGGTTTCAACTGGACTCTAAGAATCGAATTTTGACGGAACGGTTCAACCGGTTGAACCACCCTGTCGAACAGGATTCAAATTTGACAAAATATATGAAAATGATTTAATTATGGGAACCAAAGGGAAGGTTGAGACATAAAACGAAAGATAATGTTTTGTATTCGTGATTTTTTGTTTATGTACACTAACTATTTATGTACTACGTGTCTTAGGGATACAAAAAAAAAAATGTTAATTGCTCCTTTCAAAAAAAAATAGCGTTATTATTATTTAATATTACTGTAATTGATTAATGCAACTTACAAAAATGCTATCAAAAAGACAATCTCAAATACAAAACAACGCTATCAGAAAAACAGTATAATCATTCAAAATGGATTCATTAACACTTAAAATCTTGATTCATGAAACAAACTTAATCACCGCTAAATTTTGTTTTAAACTAGATATCACACAAGCAGCGCTACAGACTCTTCAAGACATAAATATATCTGATGTGCTTTTATATATCTATCTATTTTTACCAAGTTTTAATATTTATATTTTTCCGAACTAACCTATAGACTAACACTAACGAGCAGTGAACACGATCAATGTAGCTAGTTGGATAAGTACGAGTCGTTCGTCAGGAGTGCTTTACAAATTAACTAATCCTAAAGGTATTCTAATTATCTAATTAAATTGAAATAACATGAATGGTGGTTTTAGCCTGGAGACTAGCAAGTTTGTTTTCTTAATTAAACTACTAAAGCTTATAAAATAAACTAAATAACACTAAACAAACGATAGAAGTAAAGAAGGCACTAAATCAATATTAGGTAGAACGTGCAGCTAAGTCTAAACCAATTACGTGTTCATAATATGTTTTACTAGTGCAATGATTCTAGTTAGTTACCTACCCTCGTTGGTGATTTGCTAATGTAAACAAGATTGGTCTTCTCCGTTAATCCTAGGCACTGACGAGGGTTAATGATGTCACCATTAACGACACCCACGTAATGTGCTTCAACTATTAATCATAATTATTTGTAGTATTATACTCTACCAACTTTGTAGAAAACTAGAAGGGGGGTTGAATAGTTTACCGATTAAAAACTTTGTTTTGAAACTTATTGAAAGATCAATTGATATTGATCTTAAGTATGTTAATGAAATATGCAAGCAATATGTAATGAGTAAATAAGGAAAGAAATGATCAAACCACAACAAGTTGTTTATAGTGGTTCGGCCTACAAGGACTCTTTTTCCTTGCCTACTCCACTCGAGTCTCACACTGAGAGTTTAACTTCACTAGTCAACAAGCCTTCCTCACCGGCGGAGAAAACCTTTACACTTCGCTACACTATTTCGACACTAAGCTAGATGTCGAAGTTCTTTCCAGGGTACAACCACTCCCACACACAATGTATTTTGAGGACTAAAATACTAACCACTCACACTCACAAGATTATGATGGTTTGATACAACAATGAAGTATGAATCAACACTAGATCATACAACACTAAACAAACAAGACTTCCAACTCCTCGTTGAAGCTTGAATATGACTTGATCTTCTTTGCTACAAAAGAGATCACTAATATGATATGAAACTGAGTTAGAAAGGTTTGAGAGAAGATATGTATGAGAGTATGTTAGAAAGGGATGAGAAACTACTTGCCTTGGCATTGCTATTTATAGCCAAATGGATGAGCGCCCGACGGACCGCGGACCCCTTAAAAGGTTCCGTACCAAATGGTACCGCCAGCCCTGATCAAGATATCAAATCTTACCTAAAGTCAACTCTATCTAAGTAAGATTGTGCAAGATATGAAGAGTACAAATCTTCACAAAATATCTAATGGAATCTTCCAATGATCTCCATGATGTAATCACATGATGTCATATGTTGTATTACTATTAATAGAAATATGCAAATTCTTAAGTAGTGTTTGGTTTTAAGAACCTAACACATTCTACAAACTACTATCATACATAATGATTAGAGTCATATCAAGATGTTACTAATCATAAAAGTAAATGCTTGAATGATGAATATATTGTTTGAGAAAGCTTGTTTTAATATCTAATAAACTTGACAAGCTTTAAGCTTTAATAAATTAAATTTACTTTTGTCGTTAACAAAACTTAGGCAAAGATCAAAAATATAAATAACGCTTAATGACTATATATTTGTATTAACAATCTTCCCCTTTTTGTTGAGGACAAAATATAAATTTTATTTTTATAAAGAAAAAAGTTTGTACAAGAGTTATAAAAATATTAGTTTTAGAACTTGAAAGAAAGATATGCAAGTGTATGAAATTTACGTTTTATGAAGTCAAAGAATTCACTAGATGCATGATGTTGACTTTTTGAAAGTCAAAGTATGCAGTTTGAACTTTAAAGAAAATTCAAGTATTACCAATGATGTTCAGTTTGATTTTAGAAAGTCATTGTATGCATTTTTGACTTTTCAAAAGTCAAATATAATAATTTCAAGTTCTATATTTTCTCTCCCTTTTTGTCTCAACAAAAAGAAGAGGCTATGCGGAATGTAATGAGCCCGAGCTATTATCTCCCCTTGTTCAAAGCTCCCCCTAAATTGGGTGCTTTTTATGGGAAGATACATGGATTGTGAGAATAAAGCTACAAAAAATTTAGTAATAATGATCATTCACGAGCATTTCCAAACACTATGTAATGACACCAACAATATAATAAACAACATTCATTAGTTAAAATTTTTCATGAATCAAGATCATGAAAAGAGAACACAATGATGTGTTTTTAGTACAAAAGGAAATTATCCTCAAAAAAATAAAAGACTATCTAAAACCATCCTAAAGTGATGGTGGTGGGAAAGCGCTGAGAGACGCTTCAAAATGTGGTTGAGGATGAACCCTATTTCTTCGTGGAAGTCATGGACCATAATCCGTCCGTTCCACGGTTTGACCCGCTTGCTCACAAGTTGAGCAACCATGCCTTGGAGGTAAAGTTTGGGAGGTTGTGGTGGTGGAATGGTGGATGTGTTGGTGGTGTTGGGGATGTTTGGTGTGGTCATGATGGATGCAAGCAAAGCACTTTGCATTTGCATTGTCTCACTTAAGTGAGAATCCACCATGCCTTTGAATTGGTGGAGGTTGTGGAGTTCGGCTTGAATCTCCTCTCTAGTGGGATTGTCATCCCACATGCACTCCCGGAATGTCCTCAATCTAGGGACATTGATGATGGAAGTGGATGATCCCCTAGAATAGGACCATGAATGTCCTTGTGAATGGGGTGGAAAGGAGAGGTCTTGGGCCCTAAGGGGCTTTGGGTCAATGATGACCGAGGTACTCATGAGCTATTCCGCTCAATGGTGCCAACGGATGGCAATGGTGGTGGATGACTTGGCCTAGGAGGCAAGTCTTCCAAGTCCTCTAAGAAAGGATTTGGTGATGTTGGTGGAGTTGAGAATAACTCCATGGGAGTGAGAGTTGGGAGACCTTGTGGTGAAGGTGGTGAGGTTTTTGGATGTTTGGATGGGTGCCGGTGGAGGTGAAGTAGGTAGTTTTGTTGGTGGTGGAGTGGTGATCACAATGTGTGATGAAGTGGGTGTAGCTAAGGTAAGATGTGTATCATCTCTAATGGGAGATGAGATGGTGAGTGTGAAGATCGATGATGAGCTAAGATGAACAAAACAACAAGGCCTTACGCTTATTCTAGCGGTTTTCTTGCAAGGTTTTGGTGATGATTTAGTCATTTTTGACTTGGGTTTTTGATTTGCTAGATAGTAGTGAGAATGAAGAAGGTGTGAGGATGATCATGGTAAAGCCTTTCAATTTATAGAGGTAAGAAATTGTTGAGAAATGGTTTGATTTGATGTTGAACCATTGAGGAGATGAGGTTCCTAATGATTTGGAAGTGGGTTGAATGCTAGTCATATCACCCAAGTCAATCCATACAAAGAAGATGGAGTGAAGAAGAAAGATATGCAATAAATGTGTTCTAGTGAGTGGAATTTTCTAATATTCAGATTACCCACGGATTTGAAGGTACCAAAAATTTGGTTCCTTCCTTTATGCCAAAGGGCTCCTTGGGTGGATTTTTCAAATTTTTGAATTTTGGTGGGAAATGGATTTCTTATAGACTTTAGTAAAGGATACTAGTTCTAATAACAGTAAAAACTAGTTAAGATTGATTTATAAGTGATGGAGGATAATTTGGAATCACGAAAAAGTCGAAATTCAGAAAATTACCTGGAGAATCCACGGCACCAAAATAACACACGGTACCCTAAAAGGTTCGTCGGTCCCGCCCTGTACAGGTATGGCGGTACCAAACGATATACAGGACGGTACCAAAATTTTGGTGCCGTCGATCCGTGGAGGCTGAAAATTGGACAGAGTTCGTTTTAGGTGTCGGGCAAATTCCGAAACCGAAATTTTTCTTAAAAGCTGTTATACTAAACATTTCTAGTTAGGAAAAGTAAATAACACATATGTAAACAAGTATAGCATAGATTTTGAGCAGTCTTTTTGATTTTCACATTATAGTGAAAATGGGTAAAATTTGATAGCATACTTGTGCTATCCCCCTGCATGAGATTGTTAGCATACACCATTGTTTCAAGTTATATTATCATCCTACATAATAAAAGCAACTAAATAGTATCAAACATTAACGATAATGCATTGTTCCAAACACTCCTTAAAGTACCCTTATTTGTCCAACTTCTTGTAAATCTTGTTCATCATCCTACCAAGGCACTTGAACATTCCCTTAGTTTGCTTGAATTCCACTGATTCATTCTCAATCTCGGAAGAGATGCTAATACTCTTGGAGGTGGAAGATGAGAGCTTGGAAGACCATCCTCAGAGCTATTTGATGATGATGATGAAGGAGTTGGAGGTTTAGCTCTCTTGCCTTTAGTCTAGCAACTCGCGCATCACTCAAAGGTACAAAGATGAGGGATGAGTTCATAGTGAAGAGCATTCCTTTTGGGGTTGGTGGAATTGGAGCAAAGTTTCTATAGAGACGGTGAGAAGCATCCGTATGGAAGAGCAACGGATCCTTGAGTTGGAATATCAATCATTCTTCTCCTATGTAGTAGGCTAAGTTGAATGGTTGTCGGGTGGACAAGTTGTAAGCATGTGGCAAACAAGCGTTATGTGATCCCTATTCTCTATGGTGCTAATGACGTTTGCTCTAAGTAACTCCTCCCATTTCTTAAATTCGTGCTTAGTTCATTTAGCTCCCATTCCATATGGATCTCGGTCTACCTCTTTTCCCTTTCGGGTAACTCGGGTGGTGTCATTTTTGTTAAAAAGGTGTTCACGGATGACATCCTTATCGGCTAAACGGGGTATGTAGGGAAGAGAGCGGTCATTGATTGCATCAAGAGCGGTGAGTGACCACTTATCCGTGTAGACACAAGTTCCTCGGTTGGGAATTCCTAGTACTTGAGCAAAGTTCACTTAGGGTGATGGTGTAGTCTTTTGGTTGATTCTAAAGCTAAGAAAAAATTCATCATCATCTTCATCACTAAAACCGGTCACACTAGCATAGAATTCTAACACGAACCTAGGACAAATGGGTTCATCAATGTCAAGAAGACAATCGAATTGAATGGCGGCTAGTTCTTCACGAAGATTGGTATTTTCAGGGAAGGATGAGTGAATGGTTCTACCCTCATGGAAATACCTTGATTCTAGACCCTAAATATTTCTACTTGTTCCTTGGTAATTCCTTTGGTTTTGTGGTGTTTGGGAATGTAGTTAGAGTGTCTTGTGATCATAGAATCTTGCGGCTACCATGGTTATTCCTAAGGACAAGAATTAATATGTTAAAAAAAATTAAGATAAATTTCAACTTTTTTGATTCTAGTGTGTGCCTATATGAAAACAATTTGGAGTTGCGGTTATCTCGACTCATTTTATGCACAAAATGGTTTTAGTGGTGTGTTTGGCAAATACCATGAGATAACCCAAATGCTCCTAATTCAATGTGGCTACATTTGAATATACCCGGAGTGCATATTAGTGTTATGCAATACCTTTTGTATTCAAGAGCATGCAAGTGATGAAAATTCTAATGTTTCTATTTGTATTAGCAATGAAAAATGTTTTCCTACAAGTGAGAAGCTTTTTCAAAACTTTTGACATGGGGTGTTTGGTTGTTTGAATAAGGCCTTATATTTATTATCTATCAATTAGTGGAAAACATGATTTGTTTATGCAATATGATAATGTAGTACCTAATTTGAATGACTAGTTATGCAATTTGCCAATTGAATTCATATTTGGTATAAAGCATACTAGAACCCCATGTAATAATTAGTGATAGTTTTGTGCATAAATAAGAATCCTAGACTCAGAATTAAGAGATGAAATGTAGTTAGGATACTTACAATGATGTTATCTTCAGTGATAAGTGAGTGGGAAGATGACAATAATGAGCTTGGTTTAAGTTTTACACGTTTTGGTAAAGTGGGTTGTGAGGAAGAAGATGTTATGTATAAAGCTGTTTTGCTTCTGAGAACCCACGGCCAACGGCACCAAATTTTTGGTTCCGTCCGTGTTGTCGTTTGGTACCGTGGCTACAGTAGCAGATACAAGACAAAATTGTTTTGGTTTGACTATTCTAATGTTTTAGGCTATGTTTATCCTACATGTTTGGTTCCATTAATCCTAAACCAAGTCTAAGAAGATTAAAAGGTTCTCGCTTAGAGGTTAGTTAAGATGTCGCAATGTTGTCTTCGGAGGATACTTTCTCGATTGAAATGTTTCCTTTTTGAACATTGTCGCGAAGAAAGTGATGACGGATTTCAATGTGCTTTGTACGAGCATGTTGAACGGGATTCTTGCTGAGATCGATGGCTCCTTTGTTGTCGCAAAGTATCACAATGTCGTTGAGATGAATTCCGTAATCTACGAGAGCTTGCTTCATCCAAAGAGCTTGTTGACATGCTTTTCCGGCTGAGACGTATTCGCTTCATAGAGAGATGGCTAAAGCCGTTTGCTTCTTTGCAAACCATGAGGTAAGACAATGTCCAACAAAAGTGCAAATACCACTTGTACTTTTTCTATCGACATAATCACCGCATGATCCGAAGTCGGCATAACTACATGGTTTCTATAATCGTCCTTTGGGATACCATAATCCTAAACACGTTGTTCCCTTATATATCTAAAATCCTTTTAAAAATGCTTCTAAGTGTGATGCCTTTGGGTTTCTTGAAAGCGAGCACATAGACAAACACTAAACATAATGTCGGGTCTACTACCTAAGATAGAGTAGGCTACCAATCATTCCTCTATATTTAGTGTTATCTACGATTCACCTTCTTGTCCTTGGTGATTAGTGTCCGAGGACATGGTGGTTTAGTTGGTTTTGTAATCTTCAAGACCAAGTTTCTTAAGCATGTCTTTTATATATTTAGATTGGTTAAAGAAAATACCATCTTCTAGTTGTTTAATTTGAAGTCCTAGAAAGAAGTTTAACTCACCCATCATACTCATTTCAAACTCGCCATGCATGATTTTAGAGAATCATTACATAGCTCTTGACAAGTTGATCCAATATAATGTCATCAACGTATATTTGAACAATAATAATCTGTGATTCCTTTTTCTTAGTAAAAAGAGTATTATCTACTAATCCCATAGTATATTTGTTATCAATAAGAAAAGTCTTAAGACGGTCGTACCAAGCTTTAGGTGCTTGTTTAAGGCCGTATAATGCTTTCTTGAGTTTGAAGACATAGTGTGGTTTCTCAAAGTCGGGTAAACCGGGAGTTGAGCAACATACACTTCTTCATTAATAAACCCATTAAGGAAAGCACTTTTAACATCCATTTGAAATAATTTAAAATCATAAGCACATGCATAAGCAAGTAATATTCTAATAGATTCAAGTCTAGCTACCGTTGCATAAGTTTCATCATAGTCAATTCCTTCTTGTTGATTATAACCTTGTGCAACAAGCCTAGCTTTGTTTCTAGATACTACACCATTTTCGTCCATTTTGTTTCTAAAGACCCATTTTGTTCCAATTATAGTTTGATCTTTGGGTTTTGGAACTAGTTTCCAAACATCATTTCTAACGAATTGGTTTAATTCTTCTTGCATGGCAATTACCCATGATTCATCTTTTATTGCTTCATTTATGGTTTTTTGTTCAATGGTGGATACAAAACAAAAATGATTACTTTGATTTTGAGCTTGTGATCTTAAGGTTCTTTGATTAAGTTTTCCTATGACCTTTTCTAATGGATGACTTTTAGATTCTTTTCATATTGACAATTTCCTTATTTAATGGTTCATCTTCCTTGTTATTATTAATTTGACTTTCAATTATTTGACTTTCAACTAAGTCATCATCTACCAAAGGTGATGTCTTAGAGGGAGGTGGACTTTCGTCAAATGTTATGTTCAACGATTCCTCGACTATCATTGTTTCTTTATTTAGGACAATGTAAGCTTTACTAGTTTGAGAGTAACCAAGAAATACACCTTCATAAGACTTTGGGTCAAACTTGGTGAGATAATCCTTAGTATTAAGAATAAAACATTTACAACCAAAGACTTTAAAATATCCTAATGTTGGCTTTTACCTTTATAAAGTTCATATGGTGTTTTGTTTAGGAAAGGACGTATTAGGACTCTATTTAAAATATATGTAGAAGTGTCAACGGCCTTACACCAAAACTTTTGAGGAATGTTTTGTTCATTAAGCATTGTTCTACTCATTTCTTGAATTGTTCTATTTTTACGTTCTACTACTCCATTTGATTGAGGTGTTCGTGAGCCGAAAAGTTATGTGTTATACCATTTGTATCACAAAAGTTTCCAAATTGAGTTTCGTTGTCAAATTCCCACGACCATGATCCGTGCGGATCGACACAATTTTGACACCTAGAAGATTTTGAATTTTCTTGCTAAGTATTTCAAATTTATCAAAAGCTTCATTTTTGGTTTTCAAAATAATGTCCAAGTCAACCTTGAGTAATCATCTACTATGACCAAAGTGTATAAGTTGCCTCCATAGCTTCTTTTAGCGGATGGTCCAAACAAGTCCATATGTAATAATTCTAGACACTTAGATGTGGACACCATATTTTTAGATTTGTGACTACTATGTGTTTGTTTACCAATTTTGCAAGCGTCGCAAAAGTGTTGGTCATATTTTAGTTTTGGTAAATTCCTAACCAACTCTTTTGAAGATAGGTTTTGTATAAGTCTCATATTAGCGTGACCTAAGCGTCTATGCCAAAGAGATGAGCTATCGTCTAATGTTGTTAGGCAAAGTTTGTCATTATATGTTTTATCTATTTTCATGACGTATATGTTATTTTTCCTAACTCCTTTAGCTATGGTGATACCATCTTTTAGTATTTTACTACCATTTTCATCAAATAGTACTTTATACTTTTTATCACATAGTTGGCTAATACTAAGTAGATTAAATCCTAACCTATCCACATGAGCAACATTTTCAATAGTTAGAGAGTTATGAGCAATCGTACCTTTGCCAATGATTTTGCTTTTGAGATTGCTACCAAAGGTGACATTACCTCCGTCATACTCTTGGTATGATGAGAAGAGACTTTGTTGCCCGTCATGTGTCGTGAGCATCCACTATCTTTTATCCATTCATCGGGTTCCAATCCAACTTTCAAGCATACCTAAGAAGCAAATAACTCAAACATTTGGTCCCCGATATCTCATGGGTCCGTTTGGGTTAAACATACCATTTATTTGATTCATGTATGGAAATGATGGGTAAGGGTTCCATGGCATGTAATCTGGAGTTTGATATGGTCTAGGAAAGTTTTGATTCCAACCGTGGTGTTGGTAGTTAGGTTGAACGTTGTGGTTGCTCTTAGAAAGGGCGCTTTGGCAAAAGAAGTTTTATATCGTTGTTGAGTAGCTTTTGATCTAAATTCATTTTTAACAAGTCCTACTCCTGATATAATGGCTGGTTTTAGTTTAACATTATCATTGGTTTTCTTTGTTACTTTAACAAATTCAAGACGGTCAGATATGGCGAACATTCTCGTTCTCTTTAAGTACCACGCGGTACCATTTTGCACAACGGACGGAACCCTTATTTTGGTTCCGTCCGGTCCGCGTCTGCATCAGCACAGGTTTTGACGAATGTTCGCTCTTTTCGGCCGTTTTGTATTGACTCTTTGGAATTAATACTTCATTAAAACCTAGCCCATTCATGTCTCCTCGTGTTTTATGAATTTTAACTATTTCATCGGCAAGAGCGATGTTTTTGTTAAACCTTTTAAACTTAGAATTATTTTCTATTAAAACTTCTTGTGTGAGCTTTAGTTTTTCTATTTCAAGATTAAGCTCTTGACATGATTTACAATCATCGTCATTTGCTTTTCCTTTTCTAGTCGTTTTGCTTTTTCTTTTAACTCATATACTTCATTTTCCAAAAATTCCTTTTTGGTTTTTAGAAATTTATTTTTAGTTATGATTTTTAGACTTAGCTCACACAATTGATTATATTGTTTTTGCAAGGTGTCATCATCTATAGAAGAATAAGAAGAGTCGAAAAGTACCTCATTTGACTCATGTGCCATTAGAGCGATCTCTTCCTTGCTTGATTCTTCATCGTCTTCACTATCACTCCAAGCACCACTTACAAAAGCTCGTTGAGTTTTGCTTTTAGGTGGCTTGGGACATTCTCCTATGAGATGACTTGCATCACCACATCTAAAACACTTTCTTTCACCTTTAATCTTTTTTATCATCCCGATCTTTTCGGAATGGCTTCTTTTCTTCTCGAGGTTGTCTTACAAACTTTCCTCTTCTTCTAAAGAACTTCTTGAAATCTCTAACGGCCATAGCATACTCCTCATCTTCACTATCGGAACAAGATTCACCATCATCGCTTGATTCCTCCTTTGCTTTAAGAGCAACGGATTTGATCTTCTCCTTTCTTCCTTTGATGATCTCCGAATCTTTCTCCATTACCATTTCGTGAACTTTGAGGTTGCCATTTAGCTCGTCTAGTGACATTATTGAGAGATCTTTTGATTCTTCAATAGCGGTCACTTTAGCTCTCCATTTGGGATGGAGTGCTCTAAGAAATTTCCTGACAAAGTTCTTACTACGAAAGATTCATCAAGTGCTTTAAGTGATGTAATGATAGTGTTAAAACGAGCAAAGCCACAATCAATGGTTTCATCTTCGGGGATAACAAATTGTTCATATTGTTGAACAAGAAGATCAATTTTGTTATCCTTGACTTGTGAATTACCTTGATGTGTAACAATTAAAGATTCCCAAATATCTTTAGCGGTTTCACACATAAAAATTCTTTCATATTCTTTTCTAGGTAAAGCATTATAAAGCATCATTTTAGCTTCATTATTTTTAGCAACTAATTTCTTTTGTTCATCAACGGAAATATCCTTTGTTGTAGAACTAAAATCTCCTTTAACAATAATAAACCAAAGATCTATATCTTTTGATTTTACATATGTTTCAAAACGTTTTTTCCAATAGATAAATCCATTGGTTTCAAAGAGTGGTGGTCTTTGCATAGATTGCCCTTCTTTAAAGTTTTCAGAATCCATGGATCGTTTCAAGTTTATAAAATACAAGTTATTTTAGAAATTCTTGAGCAACGAGGCTCGGGTACCAATTGTAGAAAACTAGAAGGGGGTTGAATAGTTTACCGATTAAAACTTTGTTTTGAAACTTATTGAAAGATCAATTGATATTGATCTTAAGTATGTTAATGAAATATGCAAGCAATATGTAATGAGTAAATAAGGAAAGAAATGATCAAACCACAACAAGTTGTTTATAGTGGTTCGGCCTACAAGGACTCTTTTTCCTTGCCCTACTCCACTCCCCAGGTCTCACACTCGAGAGTTTAACTTCACTAGTCAACAAGCTCCTTTCACCTGCGGAGAAAACCTTTACACTTCGCTTACACTATTTCCGACACTAAGCTAGATGTCGAGTTCTTTCCAAGGGTACAACTACTCCCACACACAATGTATTTTGAGGACTAAAATACTAACCACTCACACTCACAAGATTATGATGGTTTGATACAACAATGAAGTATGAATCAACACTAGATCATACAACACTAAACAAACAAGACTTCCAACTTCTCGTTGAAGCTTGAATATGACTTGATCTTCTTTGCTACAAAAGAGATCACTAATATGATATGAAACCGAGTTAGAAAGGTTAGAGAGAAGATATGTATGAGAGTATGTTAGAAAGGGATGAGAAACTACTTGGCTTGGCATTGCTATTTATAGCCAAATTGGAAGTGAGGCGTCCACGGACCGCGGACCCCTTAAAAGGGTTCCGCCGTGTACCAAATGGTACCGCCATCTGACAGTCAAGATATCGAATCTTGCCTAAAGTCAACTCTATCTAAGTAAGATTGTGCAAGATATGAAGAGTACAAATCTTCACAAAATATCTAATGGAATCTTCCAATGATTTCCATGATGTAATACATGATGTCAAATGTTGTATTACTATAAATAGAAATATGCAAATGCTTAAGTAGTGTTTGGTTTTAAGAACCTAACACATTCTACAAACTACTATCATACATAATGATTAGAGTCATATCAAGATGTTACTAATCATAAATGTAAATGCTTGAATGATGAATATATTGTTTGAGAAAGCTTGTTTTAATATCTAATAAACTGAGATGACAAGCTTTAAGCTATTAAAAATTAAATTTACTTTTGTCGTTAACAAAACTTAGGCAAAGATCAAAAATATAAATAACGTTTAATGATGATATTTGTATTAACAATCTCCCTCTTTTTGTTGAGGACAAAATATAAATTTTATTTTTATAAAAGAAACAAAGTTTGTACAAGAGTTATAAAATATTAGTTTTTAGAACTTTGAAAAGAAAATGATAATGCAAGGGTATGAAATTTGACTTTTTATGAAAGTCAAAGAATTCACTAGTTGATGCATGATGTTGACTTTTCTAAAGTCAGTATGCGCTTTGACTTTTTAAGAAAAGTCAAGTATTATCAATGAGGGTTCATGTTTGACTTTTAGAAAGTCAATTGTATGCAGTTTGACTTTTTCAGAAAAGTCAAATAAGAATAATTCCTTCTATTTTTTCTCCCCTTTTGTCTCAAAAAAGTTAAGAGGCTATGCTGAATGTAATTGTTCCGAGCTATTATCTCCCCATTGTTCAAAGCTCCCCCTAAATTGGGTGCTTTTATGGGAAGATACATGGATTGTGAAAATAAAGCTAAAAAAAAATGTTAGTAATAATGATCATTCGCAAGCATTTCCAAGCACTATGTAATGACACCAACAATATGATAAACAACATTCATTAGTTAAAATTTTTCATGAATCAAGATCATGAAAAGAGAACACAATGATGTGTTTTGAGTACAAGAAAATGAAAATTATCCTAAAAAAAAACAAATAAAAGACTATTCTAAAAACCATCCTAAAGTGATGGTGGATGGGAAAGAGCGTTGAGACGCTCAAGAATGTGGTTGAGGATGAACCTCATTTCTTCGTGGAAGTCATGGACCATAATCCGGTCCGTTCCACGTTTGACCCGCTTGCTCACAAGTTGAGCAACCATGCCTTGGAGGGTAGAAAGTTTGCGGAGGTTGTGGTGGTGGAATGGTGGATGTGTTGGTGGTGTGGGGATGTTGGAGTGGTCATGATGCATGCAAGCAAAGCACTTTGCATTTGCATTGTCTCACTTAAGTGAGAATCCACCATGCCTTAAATTGGTGGAGGTTGCGGAGTTCGGCTTGAATCTCCTCTCTAGTGGGATTGTCATCCCACATGCTCTCCTGAATGTCCTCAATATAGGGACATTGATGATGGAAGTGGATGATCCCTCGTGATAAAGGACCATGAATATCCTTGTGAATGGGGTGGAAAAGGAGAGGTCTTGGCCCTAATGGGGCGTTTGGGTCAATTGATGACCGAGGTGATTCATGAGCGATTCGCTCAATGGTGCCAAAGGATGGCAATGGTGGTGGATGACTTGGCCTAGGAGGCAAGTCTTCCAAGTCCTCTAGGAAGGGATTTGGTGATGTTGGTGGAGTTGAAAATAACTCCATGGGAGTGAGAGTGGGAGACCTTGGTGAAGGTGGTGAGGGTGTTTTGGATGTTTGGATGGGTGCCGGTGGAGGTGAAGTAGGTGTTTTTATTGGTGGTGGAGTGGTGATCACAATGTGTGATGAAGTGGGTGTAGCTAAGGTAAGATGTGTATCATCTCTAATGGGAGATGAGATGGTGAGTGGTGAAGATAAGGTTATTATTTCAATATCAATATATAATTTAAATTTTGTGTTGAGTCACTTTTCTCGATCAACCTTTGCCTTCGAGAATCAGAAAGATCCTTTTCAAGTTTGAGCTTGTTCATTTAAAATACAAGTTATTCTATTTCATCTTTATTCTTTATATTTGTTCGAGGTTGGCGAGTGAGAACATGTAATGATCAATCATATCTTCATTTTCAGAATTGAAAAGTTTGTCTTTTTAAGGAAATATACAAAGTGAAGTGTGATTTAAGTTTTGAGTTGATTAATCATATCTTCATGTTCTTCGATCGGACCATTTTAGCCTATAAATCATATGTTATTTTTCTTTCTAGTTCGTTTAGGATTCACACTTCTATAAACTCCAAAACTGTCTTACAAGATGACCTAGCAATTTGACATATAAGACAACTTAAAACATACACCAAAAATAGAAATAAAAAAGTAACATGTTTCTATAGATATGCCATTTGTGCTCTTATTTCTAAATAACTTGTAATTTGTAAATGTCCGCATTTGGTTATAGTTTGTATATCGTCTCCTAGTAGTACTTATTAATCCATCCACGAGTTTGACATGGAACTATATATTGTCCTTATTTATAGTTTAACCTTATCGAGTTATCGACACAGATCATGCATTCATAAATTGACGTTTAAAAAGCCAATGGAAAAGAACGAAAATCAAATGTGAACCAAAGTCAAACTTTATCAGGAGGAAATTCGAACCATATGCATGAAAAATAAGGTATGTTTTGATCGAAAATCACTGTATGCTAAATTGAAATCCATTTATTAGTATAATCGCCATTGAAAAACTATAAATCTCTTGTAGACACTAAACCCATGTCTAAAGTTTGTTCATTAGTAAAAAAGAGGGCTGGACTACAACTTGAATTTTGAAAAGCTTCCGCTTTCTTTCCTCTATTTTCCAGTACCAAGCAGCCTCAACACTTATGAAAGTTTTCGTTTGTAGATTGATAGATACTAGTGTCAACTGCCTTTGAACAATCCAAATCAGACTCTTAGTGTCTCAACATGATTAGAGGATATACCAATCACACATTTGAGAACGCGACCAACGCCCATTTCCTCTTGGTAGCGGTTTTCTTTTCCTTCTTAATTTTAACTCCTCCACCACTCTCCTGTCAAAACAACCGATATTCTTCAATGATATCTGAAATCAGACTAGCTAAATGGCAAAAGCATCATTATTTAGCTCATATCATATTTACACACAGAAAATAGAAGTATAAAAGAATGTCTAACAATTATGAAGCAAAACAAGGTGAGAAAGTCGGGAGATATATATAATTGAGTAGAAGTGCCTTTTTAAAGTGAATGTAAGCAGCTTTGCCAGTCATCTCTTGCCCATTTTTACTGACGCAAACCTGAAAGTACAAGAAATTTCTACTTATATCATACAACACAGAAAGAGATGCCATCAAAAAGTACGAGAAGAAATTCATAAAATGAAACACAACCCAAAATTGACACGGAAATAAATGGGTTTGGTTCTATCTAAACTGTTTTTCGAGCTGTGTGCCTGTATGTTTTCAACAAGTTTACCCGCCATCACATTTGAGTTTTTTAAAATTTAGATAATTTATGTTTATAATGGACTAAACAAGTCAACCCACCCACCAGTTTTGAAAATGGGTTAAATAGGCAATGTTTAAATTATGCGTAAACGGGTTAGGATTGACATAGTTGAACTAACTGCTTAAACATTTGTTCTCTGGTTAAGGTATTCTGAAATGGCATCCGAACCCACAAATGACCCATATGTGGTTCTAACAATTTTTTGATTTGAAATGACTACAATAACAAAACAAGAACTTTCCAACTTACCCTCTTCCCATCGCCATTAGTGAACCAATGCCACGTCCCTTGACCATCTGCTTGAACCCTTCTTTTGCCAGCATCTTTTGTAATCCCTTTCGCAGTATTAACCTTAGGATTCGTGAAACCTTGTGACGTCTCTTGAGTTTTTGATTTTCTTGAATTTTTCCTTGATGAGCTTGTCTCAGCTTTATTACTTCTAGCACCTAGTTTAGTTTTGTCACCATTGCTGAATTGGCCCCTAGAAACACAAGAAAGACAACATAAGAAATGATATCGGACTTTATTTAGTCATTTGCATACAAAAATCTTTTATGAAATTAATCCTGCAAAAAACTATCAGTTAGCAGAAATAACTTACATGTAATTGATATTTGATGTACTGGGCTGCTCAGAACCTCTACTTTCTGCATTTAACGGGAAAACATTGCACAAAATTCAAACTAGCTCTTGAATCCTCAAATCATTATAGAAAAAATACTGATGTGCTGACAGGTTAGGATCATCTAAATCAATTACACTGCCATAACATGACTATTATGGTTACTCTTTCCAACATTACTCTGAGCTTTTTCTTATCTTTTAGAGAACTAAAATATTCCTCGCCTACCTCATCCAGTGTAGGTGTCGGGATATGAAAACTCTTCGCGTGTCTAAAATCTTCCCATAAATCTTTTCTGGTTGAAGTATCGAGTGATTCACTTAATTTTCTAGGCTCATTTACACATTTCCCCCAATTCGAATAAGGTTTCACAGGTATTCTTAGTAGCAACTTTACTGATTGAAGGGATATCAATCAGAGTCGGAATCAAGTAGCTGTAACTTTCTAAGAGGACTCGCAGTCAACTTTGGAAACGGTTGTTTGATGCAGCTTGTGATTACTGATTATGGAGCGCCTGTGACATTTGCGACATTTTGCTTTCTTTTTCCTGATTCTTTTGTCAAAACACCAAGTCCGGTAAGCGGGAAACTGAATGGTGTTGTGTCGATAGATTCTCATCTGCAATAATAACAATCTGTGAATATGGGAATGATAAACAAGTGTATGTGACAATAATTAGCACACTGGTTTAAGATACGTCTGACTGCAAATTACTTTATGGAATCTTGAACTGGCACAAATATTATCCCTTTAACGCAAAGTTAATCAATGTGGGGATCCCGAATACCTTTGTGATCTTTCTTGGATTACAAAAAATCACAATTTGCTGCATATTTAAGCGTTTATGTCTGAGCTAGAGCTGACAATCTAGACCCAACGGGTCTAGATGGGTTTATACAAAAAGTGCTAACTTGTACGTTGACGTTGGTCTAACAAACCTGTAGACCCAACATACTTATTCTAATAACTTTAGAAGTAACCCAACTAGACCCATGAGATGTCTAGACAAACATTAATGCACAAGTTCCACCTTCCCATATAAACCGACCCATTGGGTCTAGATTGTCAGCTCTTTTAACGATTACAACTTTCTTGTTTAGCTTAAAACATAAGTAAGGGTGTATAATAAACATCCAAAGGGGTTGTAAGTTAACAGC
Source organism: Chrysanthemum makinoi (assembly GCA_910596185.1). Taxonomy (NCBI): domain Eukaryota; kingdom Viridiplantae; phylum Streptophyta; class Magnoliopsida; order Asterales; family Asteraceae; genus Chrysanthemum; species Chrysanthemum makinoi. Next base: position 51,022,081 of record OU343225.1, read on the forward strand.
ACCAATTCCCTAAATACACCAGACTTGCTACATTATCATAAGACTAACTTAATAGATTACACAATGAAGTAATCAACGGTTACTCGTAAGTCCATCCACCACAACATACAGAAACTAAGTCCAGTTTTTCGTTACTATTAGAGTTCAAAATAATGTTATTGGCTGCCCCCGATAAGAAAAACAGAATCACAAACGTTGTTTTTCTCTCTATGAAATCAAATTGAACCTACTGAAAAAAGCATTAGTGGTGTTTAGGATTGCTCTTAATCAGGGGCGGAGCAACGTATGAGCCACCTGTGGCACGTGCCACACATGGTTTTCATGACGAAGTGTAGTTTTTCAGTAAATGTTTTTGGTTTTCTTAAATTGCTACACCCATTTGAAGTGAAAATTGTTTCTTGAGCTGTGTTTTTAGGAGAAAATATGAAGATGATGGAGATGGAACTCAAGGATGATGATGAACAGTAATATTTATCAATGTTTTGTTTCATTTGTCTTCTAGTTATTTGTCTTTTATCTTTTAGTGTGGAGAGTGGGGCTATGCCACAAGGGTGATTTGACCGAACATTTCTTTATGTAGCTTTCATTTTGCTAAAGGTATAGATACAAACATTTCATAAAGTATTAATTTTTTTAACGAGTACTGTTCAATGAAATATATTATCCAAGTACCTTGTCTAAATTAGGGGTGAGCAAACGGACCGGATGGACTGGACAGACCGAAAAAACCGAACGGACCGAACCGAACGGACCGAAGGACCGGCGGTCCAGTCTCGGTCTACCGAAAATTTAGCCTTGTTGGACCGGACCGGACCAGACCGACCACATTCGGTCTCGGTCTAGGGTTTTTGCTGGATTCAATCTCGGTCCGGTCCGGTTTTCACCCGATGAGCAGCCCTAGTCTAAATTATCCGCATCCGAAAACGAAAACCACAAAAAACAGTTTTACTTTAAAAATGGACTACTAAAAGTAATAACTATTTGTGAAGTGAAGCGAGCCGAAAATCGTGCTACACACACTTTAAATTCTTGTATCCGCCATCGCTTAATATCTGATTATTACATTTTGAAACAGCAAAGAATCAGTTAATATTAGTGTTTGGAACTGATTGTGACCATGATATCATTTTTAGACAAACTATTTCAAAATTCCTTATTCATACCGATTCGGATTACTTTACCATTAAACTTCATTAAAAATCAGCATTACCAAAGTAACACTAGCACAACTTAAAGTTACCTTAGAAAAACTGCTTATCAAAACTTGTATATTTGCTTGTAATTAACCCACGAAATCATATAGTAAGCAGTTTGGATAAGCAATCCTGAACACTATATGAAACCGCAATAGACAGCTAACAAACAACTCCCATAAAATCAATCACCAAAATGTAGTATATATTACCTTCAGCATTATTACCCTCCGGGAACGAAAAATCCTCGATATCATCATCATCAACAATACCCGAACCAGAACCCAAACCCAAATCCAAATCCACTGTACTCTTACACTTTCCGAAACCCGAAATCCCCCTATCCTCCGCACTACACCAGCGCCTTAACTGATTGAATAATGTCTCAATCTCAAAATCATCATCATAATTTCCATTATTAACAACATTCTTCTCGTTAGCTACTGATGAAACCCAATTCGATGTGTTAGGGTGTGTTTCAAAATTGGGTTTTCATTCTGACCCGCTTTCTACCCAAAACAAACAAACAAACCACATTTTGGGGGTTTTCGATAACTTGGATAATTGTATCAAACCACACTACGGTCAAGGGTACTCATAAAAATTTGACTAAGTAGTTAAGAATGGAATATAGCGTGTATATTGATATCAGCTATAAATATACTACTAGATAATAAGATGAACAATCACCTCAATGACTTTCTATATATTTGCTATCTCAGTAACACGTCTTCAAAGTTTCAGATGTGCGTAGTTTTTTTTATGTTTTTGGTTACCTAAGTTTCCGACTTGACATTGCAAGCCGACTAATCCCAATGCGACTACCGTTTTGGATTCCCCGGAGTCGGCGCAAGTGGACCACCGTGGCCACAAGGGATAAAACTTTGACTAATAAGTAGTTAAGAAAGGAATATAGCGTGTATATTGATATCAGCTATAAATATACTATTAGATGATAAGATGAACAATCACCTCAATGACTTTTTATATATCTATTATATCTGAGTATCAGGTCTTCGAAGTTTCAGATATGGGTAGCTTCTAAAACTTGTTTATGAAACCATACTAATCTTTTTACTTTAAACATGATACTTAGTATCCAATTCATAAAGGGATGCAGTTTGACTATTTTTATAAAGTCAAGTCATTAAGTTGAGATCAATCACCAAAATAAATCAATAAATAATCTCATATTAACAAACAAATTCAATAAAACTATCCCAAACAAACATTAATCACTTTAACAAATCGATCACCAAAATAAAGAAATTACTTTTACCTTTAGCATCATCATCAACAACAACCGAACCCAAACCCAAATCCACTGTAGTGTTGCCCGCTTTCTACCCAAAACAAACAAGCCACATTTTGGGGGGTTTCGAATTCCTTGTGGTAGTGTTGCAATTAACTAATTAATCAATTCATTACGATTCAGTAATCAAACAATAATAAACTATCAGTTATCGCCTATGACCAATTATTTGACCTTCAATTTTGCCTAACAAAGATTGAATCCCACCTGTTAATAATGAATTTGAAGGTATACGTGTATGACATAAGGGGTCCTTTAACTCTTTCCTTTTCTTCATTTCCCACCCCTTTTATTTATTATACGCTTTTCCATCTCTTAGTTATCTATATCTATATCTATATCTATATCTATACTATTTCTCTCATATTAATTATTTTAAGATTTCTAGAATTTTAAGCAAATACAATATTGAAAGCATTATTTACAAGTATCTAAAGCACATATAAAACTAAAAACACACTACTCAAATATATTACAATTAATACACTATTAAAAACACCCCTTCATTCAAAAATACAAGTGAAAAAACATAATTTACAAGTAGTTGAAGCACAACTAAAACAAAAAATATTATTCAACATATACAATTAATACACAATTTAATTCACCCCTTCACCAAAATATACAACTATTTAACCACAATGTACAATCTAATTAAACTTACAATTCATAATTCTGAATCCAGCAGCCCAAAACAAAATAACATTTGTTCGCCGAAACATTTAGTCACAGGGTACCCGCCGCTGCATCGCGCGGGTACCCTGCTAGTACTTTCAAATGTGGATACTTAAGTCTAAAATTTAAAGAATGGAAGGGGATGGGATGGGAAAGGCAAAGTAGGGGATGACATAATGAAGAAAATGGTTATTTATTTTTTTGTTCTTGAGTTTTTTTTAGAGTAGCAAGGAAAGGAAAGAGAGCTACACAAATTACCAACATACACTCGTATTACCAATATGCTACTTCAGACAAGAAGCTAATACATATGCTTATATTCAATCCAACGAATCTCCACAAAAACGGTTTATGCTTATATTCATAATGTGTAAACAGATTTTACAAACAATATACTTTTAGCTACTAATTATTGACAAAGTAGTAATACCGAAGTCAATAGCTATCATCAGTTTGTTTTATCATTTTTCTTGCTATCAACAATATTTATCGAGATGTAGTTATTGTTATCGAGATGTAGCTATCATCAATTTGTTTGGGTTTATTTTCTCAAAGATTCAATTCAATGCACTTGAGCTGTTCTCTGCATCCTTTAGACCTTCTAGCATTATTTACTAATTCAATTCAACGCTCTTCTAAATACTAATTGCCTGATATAGTTTTTAAAATATAACATTATATAAATATAAAAAGGACGGTAAAGGAGATCTGTATTTGATTAACAACTTTACCTTTTTCTCGTTTTTTGTCGGCAAGTTCAGGATCATAATGCCCTTGTTGCTCTAGTTTGCTCTCTGTGCATCATTGAGCTTTTCAACGTGCCAGGGCTGCAATGCTCTGATGAGCTTTATGCCTTTATGAAGGTTCATAATCTTTGGTACTGTGCTTATATCGACTTGATTTGTGTTCTTTGAACCTATCATACTCTAAATACTGAAAGCTGGCACTAAAACAAATGTATGCTATTGTGGCCTATGATGCAGATTGTGATATGGGATAACTAGCTCAAAAAAATATAGATCGTGCAAGAAAGTTAAGGATAATATTGTAGTTTAACAAAGGCCCATGATGTTTAATACTTGTTTCCCTTCCCAATCCGCCCAAAATTGGACGAAACAAAAAAACACTCAAAAGCCCATCTCTCCGACCTTCCCATCTCCAACGTTTCTATCTTAAAAAACTCAAAAACGCCATTTTTTTTTATTTCCCTTCCTCTCCCCTTCCATTACTTAAAAATAATAATAAATAAAAAGAATAAATAAAAATAAAAACTCGAGAACAAAGCGTAAGTAACTAAAATGACTCATTATGCTTTCTAAAGTTTTAAACCACTCATTATAATCATCTTTTTGGTTAGTTTAGTCATTTCATTCATATTCATCTTTTACATTTCAACTCTGGCCAAACACCAGTAATTTCATTTCGGTTGTAAAAACCTAGTTTCCAAAAAAAAATGAAAACCATATAACCCAGCAAGAAGCTCAATCATAAAACCCACTAATTGCTTTCTGATCACCTTTTAATCTCAGAGAATACTACTCTAATTTTCACACTAATAATCTGTTGATAAAAGAAGAAAATAAAAACTAAATTTGTAAAGAAACCATTTTTTTAACAAAGTTTAATTGAAAACAGTTTGAAACTTAAAAGCAACTATCACCTACTAACTTTAATCAGAACATAAACTAATATTAAAAGGGAAATTTTGGTAGCAATATGTTCACACAAAAATTTGGCAAAAGTAAAAGATTGAAAAAACTTTAACCATTAGCTACAATGTTACATATTACAAATCGAGCACGAAGGGTCTGTGGCTATTCGAATATTTTGATCATTGCATATAAGTGTTTGAATGTTATAATCAATAGAGGGGTTTTGTTCGGATTGATGTTAGGAAGCCTCGATTGTATTAATTTTGTTGTATAATCCCACATATTTCTATAATTTAATTTTTAGGGTTTCTATCATTCGAAAAAAGTGATTTGTGAGTTGAAGTGTTGGTTGGCTGAAATTAGATTATGGGATGTATTTATTTTTGTGTAGTATTGCTTGAAAGACTCAGGTTAGGATTGGCGGTGGGAAATTGGGGTTTTAGTGTGTGATGGTCGGAAGTGGTGGTTGTGTTGGCGGTGGGAGGCAGTGGCGATGGTCGGTGAAGAAGACAAAGGTTATGAAAGTCTTTTTGTGTATTAGCTAAGCATAACGAGTCATTCTTGTCACACCCCAAAAATGGCGCAGCGGAATAGCATTTACGGGGTATGACTTCAAAGTAAAGAACACAAGGTGTCTAAATAGAGAAGTACTAAATGTAATACATTAAAGATAATAGTCATGAAACTCCCACAACCGGGATAATCCAAACATAGTCTTCAAAGCCAATCTACATCATAAGAAAATAACCTAGTCCAACTCCACGGATACAACCCGGGAGGATCTTTATTTAAGTCTTGCTAAACCAGTCCAATACTCAACCTCCTAGTGGAACTTCATTCTTAACATATGAAAATGGTTACTCGAAAACGTCAACATAAAGTTGGTGAGCTCGTAGGTTTAAAAGTTAAACCACGATGCTGTGAATAATATAGTGTAGGACAATAGTGAGAATGATAATAATATACATGCCCTTAGTCACAAACAACCGTAGATCGCGTCAACAATGAGCCCAATATGTCCATATATCCAAAACCATGTAGGGAGCTACCCCGATAGATCTATCATCACGTAGGCCCTCCGCAGAGAGTTAACAGTTACGCAGTTATGTACACACAAGCAAGATATTGTTACAGCATATAATCACATCATATCACATATATGTCCAAAATCAAGTAAAACCGTAAATCACAGCATGAAAACAGTTTAAAATATCATTTGAGTACCATTTCCCCCAAGGAAAACATGTTAAAAGTGGGGCTACGAGAAACTCACCTCAAACAGAGTAATACAATGCAATCAAATGTGTGCACGAAAATCGAGACGCGATAACTCTAACCGCAACCTGAATATGTGAAGATGAAAACACTAATGTACCCAAGTAAGCTTCTAACACCCAAAATACTTAACCAATTGTGCTTCCATTATTTTGTAAACCAAAGAAAAATTGGGCTTCTCTTTTCTTTTCTACTGTTGTCGTGGTTCAAGGGAAATCAAAGAGGAAAGTTTTTTGTGTTTTATTTTGTGATGAGATGCAAGTTAGAGTAAATCTTCTTATATAATAAAATCAAACATGGACATAATGTATTAAATAATAATCTATAGCCAATCTAGTTCAATATGAAAATGCATGGAAAATCTGGGATGGTGTGATGTGTGTCGAGAGTTGCAAAAAGAAGGGACACAAGTAATGGTCTAAACACATTTAATAAGACTCTAGTTAGGGCTACTTGAATAAAAAAAAATCATGGGGAATGGGTTTGCTAGCTATTTGTCGAGCAAAAAGAAAGAAACTATGATGAAACATCAAGTCTTGTCTCTTTACAAAGCTTATTATAAGGAGTCAAAGTCAGATATTATAAAAAGGAAAGCATGGACTTTATTGTAATTTGTAAACAATTATCTAGTAATGAGCTAGTAAAAAAAATTAAAAAATGTGACTTGTTTGCTTATTACTGTCGAAGGTTGGCATTGGAAAAGGACTAACATGCTTGGTCACTGTATTCATTTTGTTGTCTAATGTGTCTTAAGTTGGTTCAAAGGTTTTTAAAGTCTAGTCAAAGTAACCATGTAATAAGTTATAAAATAATAAGGTGTAGGGAGTAGTGTGTTTACATTAGTTTATTGTCCTATACATGCTACATTAGTAATTAAATATCATGAGGGTGGCGTGTGGTTTGTTACTGTCGAGACAAAAGAAAAGGAAAAGAGTAGTTTACATCATGTCTCCCATTTAGATTTATTACGAGCAAGTTAGCCCGCGCGTTGCGGCGGGGATGCGAGCTCTTTTGGATAATCAATAACCATATAACCAACAGTTGAATTGAAATAGACCGAACATTTTATAAAAAGAACCCGCACGTTGTGGCGGAGTTTTTGAATACAAATTATTCACTTGCTCATTTTTAGCAAATAGTGTTAGATTATAAATCTCATATGGTCTAAGTACCAACATTTCTACAATTATATAGGAAATTGAGTTTTTCATATCATGTACAGGAAAGCATTTGAGTGATCAGACATTCGTGGTTTACGTTGTGAATTTTGTAACATAATTCCTACCAGATATGACATCAAAAACCGCCAACTTTGACCTCAAAAGTTATCAGGAACCCAAAGTTCATAGGACCAAATAAGATGACCAAAAAGATATGTCAACATATTCGTCAGTCAATAGATTCTCAATGTTTTTCTGAAACATGCTTATCTACATATGCCTGAGCAAGATTGGTACTAACGGCAAATATGCCTGAACAATATTGTTTGAGGTCCTCAAGTGCAGCATATGTTGGAGCAGTAACTTGACCACCTGGATCTCTTTGGCTTCATGTGTGTTTTGCTATCAATAAAAACTTTGTCGGACTGAGAATAAGTATGTACCACTGTCAAAGAAGCAACAAAGTTGTGTTCGAATATTCCACAACTAACCTACAATAAATAATAAATGTGTGAATTGCTAATTAATGTCCTTTCATAACAAAACATCAGAGACTCGATGTACTTGGAAACAACATTAATTAATAATAACATAGACTAACATCAACCCATTAGACAATATCCATTTATATGATAAGAGTATGGCTAAACCAAAAACTAACCACAAAAGCATATGTATAAACATCTTAAAAGAACGAATCAGCCCGCAACCACTAAAACATGTAAAATAAAGGTAAATCCAAACACCCCCTAAGTTCTCATGTCTGCTATTAAACCTTGACTTTGTTAAACCCTCAAACAAATCTGTCCATTTATGCACTCAGAAAGAGAAACCAAACAGTAGTTTACCATATCCTAACACACTATAAAGTGATCTCGGTTAATCCCTTTACTTGAAACTTCTTTAAGTCCTTTCTATTTAAAGATTAAGAATCTCACTGTAATAAGTAAACATGTTGGTTTTGTGTTCATAACGGATAAAGGAAAATAGTGTACATAAGAAAACCATAGAATGGAAAAAAGTGTTTGTAGTTCAACCCAACTGGTTTGACCAGTTAACCATTTGCTTTGCGTTATGTTTGAAATCTGAGTACATTTTGTCAAATATTTTGTTTCTCCACTTTTTGTGTTCATAACCGACAAAGTAAAATAGTGTACATAAGAAAACCATATAATGGAAAAAAGTGTTTGCAGTTCAACCCAACTGGATTGACCCGTTAACCGTTTGGTTTACGATATGTTTGAAATCTGAGTACATTTTTTCAAATATTTTGTTTCTAGATTTTTGTTGTTCTGAAAAAAAAAAGCCAAAAAAAATAAGAAACGAAAAGAAGAATATTATAGCAATTTTTGATTGAAAAGTTGAAGTACTTACCTGAATTTTGTTTATGAGATTTGCTAATTTTCAACAGGCTCTGCTGCACTTCTTTTAAAGATATGAAATTAATGAAGATGACTTAGCGGCTTCTACTTCAAATGCTTTTTATACCCCAACCTGTAATGTTCAAGAGAGAAAGATAGTTGTCTTATTGCTTTCCGTTTCTTCTGTGCTCTGTTAGACATAACTTCCTTCTGCATACTTGCTTTATGTTCCAATTCAGCAACTTTCAGTTTTAGTTCATTGCATCTTTTTGTGCACTACTGAAGTAGAAGCCCTGCATCAGCAAACGTAAAACTATTAACTTTGAAGATACTTATATAGGTAACAACCTGAGGTCATGTATTAAAGAGTATCTAACCTTTCCTACTATCACCCAACTATGCCATATTCACCCGTTTGACTTGTTACACATAGAACATAACTTAATTTCAAAGTTTCTGTCTTTAGAATAAAATCAATCATATGTGAACCGTTCTATTTTCATATACTTTTTTTGGCATTCTTGTACTTGCAGAAAACATAATTGAACTATAGCCGCAAACCAAGCATGATGTCTAATATAGTTTGCATTAGCATATACCTTGCCTAACTTCCATGGCAATCTGATAAATTCATAGCCTCGAATACCATGATAGAAGAAGTGAGTTATGAAATCTTCATTCCAGCCTTAAAAACCATGACAGTACGTTTCCAACTTCCGTGGATGACCTGAAATTGCAACAAAGAAATGCATTATAAGCATCTCATTTTATGGATGACATGTAATTGCAACAAAGAAATGCATAAGTGAGACCCCAACATGAGGGTGACACATGTTGAACTGCCAAAATGCCTACATTTTGTTGAACCATATAGCATAATGAGAAATGATTTATATATTGTTATGAAGTGAACATGAGAGTGGTACCAACCATTTATTTCGGACACACCATTGTTTGTTGAACCCCTACGCTTCTGACACTGAGGAGGAGAAATGATAAATATTAATATAAGAAATGTTTCACAACATGAACGATAACCATCAATACGGAAATGGATCCTTACCAGCAGAACTAAATCCAAACCTTCCATCTCCGGTGGTTCCAAAAGCTCCACATCAGCTATTACACAACAAATCAACGATGATATGAAATATCAATAGAAACGTACGTACGGCAAAGATAAATAATTCAACAAACAATATGATCTCAACAGCCACTACGGTATGAAGTAAGAAATGAAACGGTAAGATTATTAGTAGAAGCAGTTGCGTTAAAAGATCGGGCATCTCATATTGATTGTCATATCTTCTTCTTAATTATTATACCTAGTCTTCGTTTATATATTATAATGAGTATAGAAGAGACTTGTATGCTTTTATATATTATAAGCAGCAAACATAACATTGATGTCACAATTTTTCTGATTAAAGATCTATGAATAACTTGACTAACCTTGACATAGTTGGTGTCTGCAATCTGATGTTTCACGTGAAAGGGCAATACATGTACTCGCTATATCATCTGTATGTAGAATAGCAACAACTTATGACGGGTTAATACAACTTAAAGTATTAAGCATATTGTACATGTACCATATGTGAAGTGCCGTACTTACAGAAACTGAGCTTCAGATTTGTGTGATCGGTGGTGATTGTGGAAGCGTTGTGGCTCTCCATTCGTGATCAGGAAGCGATTCATCAATCGAACTCATTTTCACCATTTGGGAACCATCATCACCTGCACATATAATATATGTCAGATTAAAAAAATAACAGGTTGCAAATGTATGTTAAAACGAAGTGTTGTTGAATCAACTTTTAGCAATAGAAATCATACTCCCACATTTGTAGTTGCTTAACGGATAAAGCCTTCAACATAATCATCTTAGCGTCATTCTTCTCAAAACCCCTAAATAAGTTCAAACAAATACTTACGAAAAACGGAAACATGCTAGCTTGTATTACGCCAACACTGATTTTATTGTGAATGCAGACATTTTTTTTTCAATTGGCTATTGATGCATTAAATACCTGATGTAAAGTTTATAGTTTTAGATTGAGTTTTGATTGAAAATTGAAGGTGTGACAAATAAAAAAATGTACCTTTAATTTCGAAAGTGATATTGTCCTCCCAACGACAGTAACTCCATAAAGTAAGGGCGATTTGGAAAATATATATATATATATATATATATATATATATGAGCTTTCCTATAACACAATAATAAACAGAAGGAATTACTATATACCCATTACTTGGCGAACTTTTTAGCACTGTAAATCATCCAAACCTGAAACAGATTCCTATTTCTTCACTCCATGCCTTTTCGCACCATGCGGCTTCGGCTCAGTTCTACCAACGGCTGTTTTTAGCTATTTCCAAAAACTGCATCCAAACAGACCATCGTTTTTTAGTCAAATCATCATTTTATTGCAACATTTTCTAATAATCAATAAATACTACAGAAAGCAACAAACTGAGTTTTTTATTCCTATACTCTATAAAAAACAAAAGACGTATATTACTTACACTTAGGCGGCCAACCCTGTCGTAATGGACTGCATATCTTTTCAGCTTCCCAACTTAAAACCTATAAGTGGATCAATGACATATTTCGGCAATCAATAAGCAAAAAGAAAATATTGCTAGTTGAATATAGAACCTTAAACTTGTGACGACACATACATTTTACCAAACAACTTATTCCTTTTACCGTTTAGTAGCTTCCTTTATCATGGCAAGCTTATTCACTTGCATATGTCAAACATCAGCCTGTTACGATAAAAAAGAAAATAGATCAAGGCAAGTGTACAAATAATGGTTTTAGACCATTCAAACAAACGGAACATCTATTTTTTTTTAATTCAAAATCAAATAAAAATATCCATTCTAGACGTGAACACCACACCTTCTTTATATCAGGAAACCTTTCGTTTTCAGCCGATATAATCAAGTTACAAACACTATCCAATTTCTCCATTTTATCTTCAAATTACTCATCATCCGCAAACAGGTTAAAAACACCAAACACTGAATAACGATATGTTTAAGGATGGTTGTATCTACCCAAACCCAATACACATCAGGGTTCTTCGCTTGTAATCGGTATACATCTTATATATACCGTATATTTGTGATGAATGGGAGGAAAGAGGATTAAACTTAATTCTAATAGGTTTTACCTACCCAAACCCGCCACCTCATGTGCCAAAGTAAAATGGTTTGAAAATTCCAAAAACTCGTTCAAACATTACATCAAACACCTTATATACATTAACAAAAAATTTGTAAAAAATTATGTATATACCTCAATATAAGCATCAATACCAGCCACCTAACTGATTCTTCTGAAAATATAAATTCCCATCTTGCTTAAACTGTTTTGATTGAACTTTCACACCTTTTACCATTTACCTACAATTCATAATACAGCCTAAAAAATCCGAAAAAGGGTTTAAAAATTTCAATTGATTGATGGGTTTTGGATTTGTGTTGTCGTGTGTGCGGTTTGTGGGTTTTGAAAAATGAGGCTATGGATGAGGGTTTCTATTTTATGGTGAAGAGGTTCTTCTTTGATGGAAATGAGATGGATGAGAAGAATGAGGCTATGGAATTTTCTAGGAGCCGAGAGAAATTTGGAGAAGATAGAGGCGGTGATTTTTTTTGTGAGATAGAATTGGCCTGGGGGAAATAAGGTGCACTGTTCATTCGGTTTCATCATTAATTTTTGATAACCAATGAGAGAGCCCAAAGTGTAACAATCCTTCTTAATTACTTTAACCTCACCAATAGGGACAAAGATTATGGTAATAATTACCACATAACCCACATGCTTTGTTCCCCTCACCCGATCATTTTTAGTATATATATATAATATGTTATGCGCAAGGAAACCTATCTTAACTTGAATTTGAACAAATGCAGTTTTGACTTTGACTTTGAGAGATAATTTACCTGGATTGTGATCTCTAAATATGACATGATCATTGCAGACAACAAAACTTAGCTTCCTTATAACTAATTTCTTATGTTTCATTAATAAACACAAATATATTCTATAAACCATTTCATGATCAACTTAGTAAATTAGATGAAAATCAATACTTTGACTTAAAAGTCAAATATTTATGATATTTAATAATTATTTCCTAATTTAATATGGTAGCATGATGCCCGCGTGATGCAACAGTATTAGAGAGGAGAAACCAACAGTAGTTGGAGGTGATAGACGGTAAGAGCAATGATGTGTCGGTAGTTGTTTGTGATACTGAGACGACTGAAAAAGATTATATTTGTTTGTGATACGAGTTTATGATTATTTTCATCTCACATATTACAGGAACAAAGCTTGGTGTCAAGTCCTTGTACGGTATCATCTTCAGCAGTTTATGATAAAAGTACAAACCGTTTAGACTCTAGTATCATAACAATATCACTTAGAACACTTTATTAAGTTTAATACAGTAATAAAATTCTGACCGTTTTCATCAAGAACACAGTTTGACTTTCTAAGAAGTCAACTGTTTTTGTTGAGCTCCATTAATTAAACTAAGTTCAAATTATGTATTGATTAAAAGTAATTTGTACAACATCCAAGTTGAGGCTAGACCTTAATTTAACAGCATATTAAAAAAGTACTACTGAAAAACACTTTTAAACACTTCTTAAATCTTTACAAGCAATAATACTTTGGGAGTGTACCAGAAAATACTATCAATAACCAAAACAGGTTGAGCGAAATTCATTTAATAATCACCAATCAGCAATGATTCTTTTCTTCCATAATGTGACAGGATGTGGAGTCGAAGCACATGTAAACAGTCAACAATGCCTGAGGAAAAAAACCGTAAACAAAATTATTTCCGGCTGAAAAAAAAAAACGATTGAATGTTAAAATAAACTGTAACCACCAAAAAAAAAAATGTTAAAACAATTTTTATATTAATATCATCCCTACTTTAGCACACGAAAAACAAAAAGGCCATTCATGTTTATAATTAATCAACTTCCATTAATGAGCATAAACATAATTAACATGATATAGATTTCAATGCATGAATAAGAAATGTCGCATTTTGGATCAGCAAAGTCATGTCAGGTTTCAACTAGAGTAAAGCTGGAAGTCTGGAACTAGGCTTAAATGTCAACAAGAACAACAAAAATTGCACAATGTGATTGACAAAACAGCACAAATAAACGGCTACAATCATTTGTTCCAGACTATTTCACTATGTGCCTAGAAAGACGTTCGATATAATGTAACGAAGAAGTGTTTCAGCACCAAAGCTTGGGGCCATGGCCCATGTCCTGTACAGTATCATCATCCGCAATTTTATGATAAAAATAGAAACCTTTTAGACTCAATAGTATCATATCAAAATCACAACATATCACCTACGTAGTCAATGGTGACATTGTTTATTTGTTTTAGTTATAACGTTTTATGTTAGCTCAGTTTTACCATGTCAAAACTGTTTTACAAATTTTACATTCTACATTTTGTAGCCCAACCATGGAAACACAATATGACTTCTCAATGGCTTTCAAAAACATAAACGGTTCAAGCCCTGATAATTTCTTATCACTCAAATATGTTTGTCAATTCAATTTCATAAAAATCTCAGCGAAATTTGATGAAAGCCAACAGTTGACTAAAAAGTCAAATTCTTATATGCTTAATGATTTCAACCAAATGTGGAGCTTATTTATGTGAATCAAAACTTGTATATGATCATACATAACTTATAACAATTTCTTAGGTTTATTATTTACATGATCCATTTTTATCAAGAACAAAGTTGGACTTTCTAAGAAGTCAACTGTGTTTAATGAACTCCATGAATTAACTTATCTAACTTCAAATTCTACTTTGATTTTACAGTAATTAGTACAAAATCCAAGATGGGGATTATAATGTTATCTACAGTGTAATAAAAAGTAAGTACTAATTTAGTAATATTGAAAGATAAAAGAAATCACAATTTGAAACACTTATTTACAAACATTTTGTGAGTGTACCGGAGAAAATCATCAATGACGAAAACAGATTGAGCGAAAACGCTTGAAAATAATCAACAATAACTTTTGCTTTATTTATAACGGGGTGGTGGGTATAAGCACATGAAAACAATCAACAATGCCTGGTGAAAGAATAAAAACATAAACAATTACATCAAGTTAGATAGCGTTTGAATGGAACAAATGTCAGGATCGAAAGTAAAAACATATATAAAACAGACACAATAGTTGTTGTCATGTAAGGCGATCAATACCTGTGGGTCTGTCAACTGCATCATTTATGGGCCGCTGCTTATATTTCCCATGAGTATAGCGCTTGTAGACCTTTGGTGATATAATACATTTTATCTTACCCATGTTGTTTGGAATATATCTTAAACGGTTACAATCCGTTATGGTTAGCGTCTCTAGAGATTCTATTCGGCCAAGATCATCGGGTAACTTCTCAAGAAGCAAACATGATTTAAGTTCGAGAGATTTGAGATGTTTCAACTTACAAATGCTATCTGGAAGATATTTAATCTCTGTAGATGAAAAAGTTAGCTCCTCTAGACATTCTAGCTGGTCAAGGTCCCGGGGTGCTTCTGGAATACTGCCCTTAAGTTTAAGCTTTCTTAAACCTTGTAAACTACAAATGCTTCTTGAAAAACTCTCAAGGTTTGTACAAGCACAAAGACCAAGAGAAATTAGCCCTTCAAGATTTCCAAACGATGAAGCTTTATCTTCTTTATAATAACATTCAAACCGAAACTTTGGAGAATCATTGTCGGAGTGCAATGGGCAAACATCTGTGGGTTCTGCAATCAGATGTAACTCAGATAAAGAATCAGCCTTAGCTCGTTGAGACCATTTGTCAAACACAAAATACTTGAACCTCCCACAACCACTCAAGTCTAAGAAGAGAAGATTTTTCAGACATCCAATGGGAGCATTAATTTCCACCAAATCATAACAATTTATAAGATATAACCTTTTGAGATTTGGAGTCAGGCCAAGGTCAAGGGTCCTCAACTTTGAAAAACAGAGATTGAGCTCTTGGAGCTTTAGACTTTCAGCAGGCATATGAAGCTCTACGAAATCATGACAATCGTCAATAGTCAACTGCTCAAGATTTGGAGCCACCCTAAGGTCAAAGGTCATCAACTTTGAAGACACGATTGTGAGGAACCTGAGGTTATTTAGAACCTAACATAAGTACAAAAAAATAATTAATATTGGTGCAATGACAAACCAATAGATATATAGGATCATAATGAATCATGAAAAACAATAAATCAACCATTATTCTACCTTTCCTTCTCCATCTTCCCAAAGTTGAACAATCTTGCTGTGCCATATTTCAAGTTCAACAAGATATTTTCCTTGAAATGTATTCGGTAAACTCGAAAAAGGAAAACCCCGCCAACTCATAAATCGTAAGGAACTTGGAAGGTATTCGCTGACTTTATCAAATTCAACAATATTGCTATCAGTATGATAATCCTTAAAGAGATTGATATAAACAAATCTAAGATCCTTCATTTTTGCTAGACCTTTTACTGCAATTTCAGCACTGAAATCAGGTGACTTTAAGTATAGACATTTAGTTGCTTGGGTACCCTGAAATCGAAAAAATAAAACCCCTTAATTTTTGTCAGAACCCTAAATTTCAAAACGCCCAAAATCACTGATCAAATTGAGAGTGAATGAAGATGATATAAAGCAAATTGAATGATAATTCAATTCGAATTAATGAATTTTTGAGTAAATATTAGAGAGAGAAAGTGAATTTAGGGAAAACTTTTTAGAGGAATTGTTAATGTGTTTTTTATAAGAAAAGTGACGGTCAAATATAGTCAAACCCGAAAATTTGGACCAAGCCCATGACGGAGGTTTCATTTTAGACTAAACCCGAAAATTTTCAAACTATTGGACCAAAAATGAAATATCTAGAAAACCATATGGACCAATATATACTCAATTTCCTCAATTCTTACCATGTCATTAGTCAATATATCCTGAATTTCCTTGTTAACCCACAATCGGCTATGTCTTTGAGGTTCATCAGGGTGTGACCGACGAACAATATTCCTACCCATTTCTTCTAAGTGATCATGCATCCCCAAGAACCCACTTTTAGAAATAGTTATAAGAGATCTCTGCTCAAGAACTCTTAAACCAATTTTAGCATAATATCCACAGCTTTCAAGCACTCTAATTGCATTTTCTTTGTCCCAACCTTTTAGTATGCATGCAACATCTAAGAATATTTCTTTGTAATCCTTCTCTAGACCATCAAAGCTTATTTCCAATCTTTTCATAGTTTTCTCTAATGGAATTGTTTTTAGTCTTTTTATGGCATCTTTCCATTCAGGCTCCTTCTGATCACAAAGAAACGAACCCAAAACTTTGATCGTTAAGGGAAGACCATGAGCATATTGTACAACTTGTCCTGATAGCTCTTCGCACTTTGAATCAATTCTCTTCCAAACGCATACCTGCTGAAGAGGCATCCCGCTTCCGCTTGAGATAACAAAGTCACATTATGAATCAAGCTCACTCGGTGGGCTACCAGTACTTGCTCATCTCTTGTTGTAATTATGATTCTACTTCCCGACTTAAACCAATTACAGTCACCGGCTAACGCCTCAAGCTGGTTTTTATCATCAACGTCATCTAGGACAACGAGTATCTTTCTACCACACATCCTCGTTTGCATCATACTGCCAGAAACACTGCTTACTTCAATGCCAGAAACATCCTTCAGTACTTGTTTCTGCAACTTCTCTAGACCCTCCGAAGAGGCTTTTGACACTTCCCTGACGTTTTTAATAAAGCTTCGACCTTCGAACTGAATGGATATTTGATCAAATATAGCTCTTGCCAAAGTTGTCTTCCCCGCACCTCCCATCCCCCATATCCCTAGCATGCGAACATCGCCAACACCAGGTTCTAAGGATGAAATTACTTCTTTTACACGGGTCTCCATGCCTATTAAATCTCCATCACTGCTCGAATTGATGAAACTTAACTCTACTGAAATCTTTTTAACGATTTCCTGTATGAACTTAGCTTCATGCCTACACGTTAAATAAAGATTCAATTAGCTTGTGAAAATTCCTGAACAATTTTTAGATCATTAATACTGACATACAATAATACATGAAGTAAATGGTGATATAAGTATTATATATGATTAATATAGTTATATAGGTGAAAACTTATCTGTGGTTTCATGCCACGGGATTGTAATTAAGTTTGACAACAGTGTGTTAAAGAATGACAAACTATATGCTCTAAGAGGTTGTTTGCTAAATATAATGAAGAAATTTACTCACCCATTAGCAATGCTTTTCAACTCAAACCCAGCCAAATCAGATGCTTCTTTCAAAGCCTCACTCCATTTTCTTGCAGCTTTTTCGTCTTTATGTTTTGCAAATGCATCTCCAACAGCCCCAGTTTGTTTGCGAACTTCAGTGGGCTCCACATCATAGAACACGGGGTAAGCAGTGTGCTCGTCCATCGTCTGGCATTCCATAATCTTAACAAGCTCTTCCAAGCACCAAGATGAAGAAGCATAGTTCTTTGAAAAAACAATAATGTAAAATTTTGAGTCTTTAATGGCCTTTATAAGCTCATCACTGATCATCTTCCCTTGCTTAATATTCTCATCATCCTTATATGTTTCAATACCTTTTTGTGTAAGAGCAAAATAAAGATGATCAACAAAGTTCTTTCGAGTGTCTTCGCCTCTAAAGCTTAAGAAGACATCATACTTAAAGCTCTTTTGAATGGATGAAACTGAAGTAGAAGCCATTAGAAGTATGGTTGAAAGAGCTTATGTGAAAAAGTATTTGTGTTTGTGTGGGTAAAGCTGTGGAATATTGATGTTGAGAAACAAAGGCCACTCATATGGTCTTTTGGTCAATGAAAAAAAGAAAGATAGGATTCACTGTTTGAACTGTCAACCAGGTGACCAACACACACACCATTTATAAAACGCTTTTGATATTTATGTTTTCACATTTTGTTAGTTGCATACTTGACATGTTTATGTTTCTTAGTTTTCATATTAATTATGGTTCAAAAGATCATTACTTGTTTCATTGATGATATCATAATCATTACATAAATTTTATGTCAGTCACTATTCAAATCATATAGAATTTGTTAATTGGTTTTACTAGCATCTTTAGATAGAGGGGAGAGATATGTTGTCTTTCCCACTAAACTAAGGAACCAGGAGCCACCTATTGATGAATCTTGAAACCACTGAAGACCTAAACTGAAAATAGCGAAAGCATCAGTCTCACACAAACACATTATCAAATAAATTGGAGTTAGTTCCCAAAACTGCTAGAAAAAGAACAAGACTTCTCGTCGGAATATTTGCTTACTCACATTGAGTGCATGACTTTGTAATGATCGAAAATCACTGTATGCTAAAATGACATCCATTTATTAGTATAATCACCATTGAAAAACTATAACTCTCTTGTAGAAACACTAAACCCATGTCTAGAGTTTGTTCATTAGTAAAAAAAAAGGGCTGGACTACGACTTGAATTTTGAAAAGCTTCTGCTTTCTTTCCTCTATTTTACAGTACCAAGAAGCCTCAACACTTCTGAAAGTTTTCATTTGTAGATTGATAGATACTAGTGTCAACTGCCTTTGAACAATCCAAATCAGACTCTTAGTGTCTCAGCATGATTAGATACGGATATACCAATCGCACATTTCAAAGCACGATCAACACTCATTTCTTCTTGGTGGAAGTTTTCTTCGCCTTTTTATTTTTAAATCCTCATCCACTCTCCTGTCAAAACAACAGGTATTCTTCAATGATAGCTGAAATCAGACTTGCTAAATGACAAAAGCATCATTATTTAGCTCATATCATATTTATACGCAAAAATAAAAGTTTAAAACGAAGTTTATCAATTATAAAGCAAAGCAAGGTGAAAAGGTTGAGAGATATAATTGAGCGGAAGTACCTTTCTATAGTGAATGTAAGCAGCTTTGCCGGTCATTTCTTGCCCATTTTTACTGACATAAACCTGTAAGTACAAGAAAATTCTATTTATATCATACAACATAGAAAGAGATGCCATCAAAAAGTAGGGGTGGCAATTTCTAACACAAAACACGACCGAAAACCGACACCGAACTAAACTGGTAGGGTCTGGTCTAAACAGTTTTCTGGCCATGGGTGTTAAACAGGTTGACCCATCAACCCGTTTGAGCTTATTTATTTTAGATAAATTATGAACATAGTGAGTTAAACAGGTTAAACAAGTTGACCCACCCACCAGTTTAGAAAAACGGGATAAATAGGCAATGTTCATGTTAGTGTAAACGGGTTAGGATTGACAAAACTGACCTAACTACTGGACCTAAAAACGGGTTAAGGTGTTCTGGCATGCCAATCCGAACCCAAACCCGACCCGTATTTGTTTGTAACAGTTGTTTCTTGATTTGAAATGACTACATTAACAGAATAAGAACTTTCCAACTTACCCTCTTCCCATCGCCATTTGTGAACCAATGCCCCGTCCCTTGACCATCCGCTTGAGCCCTTCTTTTGCCAGCATCTTTTGTGATTCCTTTCGCAGTATTGACTTTAGGATTCATAGAACCTTGTGACGTTTCATGAGCCTTGGATTTTCTTGAATTTTTCCTTAATGAACTTGTCCCGGCTTTATTAGTTCTAGTAGCTTGTTTAGTTTTGTCGCCACTGCTAAATTGACCCCTAGAAACACAAGAAATGCAACACAAAAAACATGAATCATGGTATAGGATTTTATGAAAAAAGTGCTAATCTTTTATGCAAATAACACCTTAAAAACTATCAATAATATAGCAGAATTAACTTACATGTAATCGATATTCGATGTACTGGGAAGCTCAGAACCTCTACTTTCTGCATTTAACGGGAAAAAGTTGCACAAACGGGTTCGCACAAACTCTTGGACCCTCAAATCATTCACCCAAATCTACTACACTGTCCATAATATGACTATACGGCTACTTTTTCCAATATTACTCTGAACTTTACTTTTTTCTTTCATGGAACTAAAATAATCTTCACAAACCTCATCCATTGCAGGTGTCGGGATAATGGAACCTCTTCTCGTGTCTAAAATCTTCCTATAAATCTTTTCTGGCTGGCTGAAGTAACGAGTGATTCACTTAATTTTCTCGGCTGATGTAAACCTACACTTTTTCCCCTATCTAAATTAGATTCTGACTTACTGCAGATCTTGTTAGTAGCAACTTTACCGGTAGAAGGAATATCAAAATCAAAGTCGGAATCAATTAGCTGAAACTTTCTAAGTGGACTGACAGTTAACTTTGGAAACGGTTGTTTGCTGCAGTTTGTGATTACGGATTCTGGAACGTTTGAGACATTTGAGAGATTGTGCTTTCTTTTTCCTGATTCTCAAGTCAAAACACCTAGTCCGGTAAGCGGGAATTTGGAACTGTTACTGACTGAATAGAATTGTGTTGGAAGAGTCTCATCTGCATTTAGCAATAATAACAACCAGTGAATATGGGAATGATAAACAAGCACACATGACAGTAATTAGCACACTGGTTTAAGTTACGTCTGACTGCAAATTACTTTTATGGAATCTTATAAATCATAGAACTGGCACAAATATCATCCATTTTACGCAAAGTTAATCAACGTGGATATCTTTGTGATCTTTCTTGGATTACAAAGAATCACAAGTTGCTGCTAATGCAAGTGTTTATGTCTGAGCTAAATACATTTCAATATTCAGATATGAAAAATCATTGGTAATGATTACAACTTTCTAGTCTATATTAAGGCCTAAGTAAGGGTGTATAATAACCGTCCAAAGGGGTTCTAACTTGCAAATTGTAGCCCAAGTTCCCAACAGCACCAATTCACTAAATACACCAGACATGCTACATAATCATAAAATTAACTAAATATATTACACAATGAAGAAATTTCTGTTTATATCATACAACACATAAAGAGATGCCATCAAAAAGTGGGGTGGCAATTCCTTACCGAAACATGACCCGACACGGAAATAAACGGGTTAGGATCTGGACTAAACATTTTCTGGCCATTGGTGTTAAATAGGTTAACCCACCAACCCGGTTAAGTTTTTTTTGGAAAAATTATGTTTATGGGGTTAAACAGGTTAAACAAGTTGACCCACCCACCAGTTTAGAAAAATGGGTTGAATAGGCAACGTGCGTGTTATGATTAAACGGGTTAGGATTGACATAACTGGCCTATCTACTTAAACATGCGTGCTCGGGTTAAGGTGTTCTGACATGCTAATCCAAACCCAAACCCGACCTGAATTTGGTTCTAGCAGTTTCTTAATTTCAAAATGACTACTATAACAAAGAATTCAAACTCAGAGAGATATCAGTTTCCTGATTTGAAATGATTACTATAACAGAACAAGAACTTTCCAACTTACCCTCTTCCCATCGCATTTGTGAGCCAATGCCCAGAACCTTGACCATCAGCTGGAACCCTTCTCTTGCAAGCATCTTTTGTGATCCCTTTAGGAGTATTAGCTTTCGGATTCATGAAACCTTGTGACGTTTCTTGAGTCTTTGATTTTCTTGAATTTTTCCTTGATGAGCTTGTCTCAGCTTTATTAGTTCTAGCAGCTTGTTTTGTTTTGTCGCCACTGCTAATTGACCCCTAGCAACACAAGAAGTGCAACACAAAACATGAATCATGAAATATGACTATGAAAAAAGAGCTAATCTTTGATGCAAATAACCCCTAATAAGGAAGCAGAATTAACTTACATGTAATCGATATTTGATGTACTGGGCTGCTCAAAACCTCTATTTTCTGCATTAAACAGGAGAAAGTTGCACCAACGAGTTCGCACAAGCTCTGGACCCTCAAATCATTATGGAAAAAATACTGATGTGCTGGCGAGAGAGGGTCACCCATAAATCTTTACTTTTTTGTTTCATGGAACTAAAATATTCCTCATAGACCTCATATAGTGCAGGTGTCGGGATATGAAAACTCTTCTTGTGTCTAAAATCTTCCCATAAATCCTTTTTGGCTGAAGTATCGAGTGATTCACTTAATTTTCTCGGCTAATTTGAACCTACAGATTGCCCCCTATTTAATTAAGGTTCTGACTTATTGCAGATCTTGTTAGTAGCGACTTTACTGATAGAAGGAATATCAGAATCAGAGTCGGAATCAATCAGCTGAAACTTTCTAAGAGGACTGACAGTTAACTTTGGAAACGGTTGTGCTGCAGCTTGTGATTAGGGATTCTGGCGCGTTTGAGATATTTTGCTTTCTTTTTCCTGATTCTCAGGTCAAAACACCTAGTCCGGTAAGCGGGAATTTGGAACTGTTACTGACTGAATAGTGTTGTGTTGGAAGAATCTCATCTGCATTTAGCAATAATAACAACCAGTGAATATGGGAATGATAAACAAGCGCATGTGACAGTAATTAGCACACTGGTTTAAGATACGTCTGACTGCAAATTACTTTATGGAATCTTATAAATCATAGAACTCGCACAAATACCATCCCTTTTATGCAAAGTTAATCAACGTGGATATCTTTGTGATCTTTCCTGGATTACAAAGAATCACAAGTTGCTGCTAATTTAAGCGTTTATGTCTGAGCTAAATACATTTCGATATTCAGATATGAAAAATCATTGGTAATGATTACCACTAAATACACCAGACATGCTACATAATCATAAAATTAACTAAATATATTACACAATGAAGTTATCAACAGTTACTCATAAGTCCTATCAGTCTACCACCCACAACATACAGTTTAACATCCAGTTTATTGTTATTATTAGAGTTCAAGGTAATGTAACTGGCTGCCCCCGATAAGAAATACAGAATCACAAACGTTGTTTTTCTCTTTATGAAATCAAATTGAACCTACTGAAAAAAGCATTAGTGGTGTTTAGGATTGCTCTTAATATCGTTTTGAAACGGCAAATAATCAGTTAATGTTAGTGTTTGGACGGATGTTAATTGATCATGATATCATTTTTAGATAAACTATTTCAAAGTTGCTTATTTATACTGACTTAAGGGCTGAGCATTGGGTCAAAACAACTGAAACCCGTTTTGTGTCGGTCCGTTCGGTTCGGTTTAGGTGTGTTTTTCTCGGTTTTGGCTCTAACTGAAACCGAAAATCATAAATATATACTCCGTAGGTCGGTTTGGTTTCGGTCGGACCGGTTAGGCTTTCGGTCTGATTCCGATTACTTTACCATTAAACTTCATTGATAATCAGGATTACCAAAGTAACACTAGCACAACTTAAAGTTACCTACGAAAAGCTGCTTATCAAAAGTTGTATATTTGCTAGTAATTCACTAACGAAATCAAATAGTAAGCAGTTTGGGTAAGCAATCCCTGAAAACGCAATAAACAGATAAAAATGATAAAAAAATCCCCTAATCATCAAATCAAATATCATCAAAAAAGTCATAACCAAATTTTATAAACTTCGAAAAAATCAATCACCAAAATGAATTGAATATGTATTAATTACCTTTAGCATCATCATCATCATTAAAAAAGAATGCAAGTCTTCTGTTGTCATTCTTTTTTTTTTATATATAAGCAATTGATTTCAAAGGGAATTAACAAATTAGCTGATTTTTATGGAAAGAGGGTTCTGTTCAAATACGGGTCGGGTCTGATGTGAGTTTACTTTGGATGATGCTAAAGGTCCTTTAACTCTTTCCTTTTGTTCATTTTTCACCCCTTTTATTTATTATACACTTTTCCTTCTCTTGTTTATACTTTATGTGAACAACTTCTCTGTCTTTAACTATACTATTCCTTTGAATAAATAAGTGATAAAAAAAAGTTAGACATCATATTAGTATTTTAAAAGTTCTCAAAGATCAAGACATTCCTGAGACGTATTTTTTGTTTTTTGAACGACAATTATCTATCTCACATGTCTTACAAATGAATTGAACCCACAATATTGGTTGGAGAGTTTCTCACATGATAAGACGTACAATTAAGACATAAGCCCGTTGGTTTTACTTGAGCATATTCCTAAGTCAATCAATTAAAGAGTTTGACGTTGATAAAAGCACTAACTTGTATGTAGCCCAAGGGTAAAAAAACATACCGTAGGCATGATTTATAGCTAATATGAAGCCAATAGACAAAAAAAAGGTATAGATATGACTACGAGTAATGGTGACCCAACCTTTTTGGGGTTATTCAAACACATGACCCTAAGCATGTAGTAAGGTGACCCCACTCACAATAAAAACAAACCCCACAAAAATTAATTAAATAAAAACTCACACACACAAACCAAATGCAACCATTCGGTCTCCAGGAGGATCAAATCGAGTAAAGTGGCTGGGGGGGGGGGGTGGGTTGTTAGTGGTTGGGGGAGCCGCGTTCCTTGGGTACTTACATAAGGGGAGGGGGGGATGCGTCCACCAAGAGTACACCGACCCAAGGTTGAGTCTCCATTATGACTAATCTAGTTCATCCCCCGTCCCATCTTCAAACATAATATTAAAATCAATTTATGTTAACATCTTAAATTATGAAGCCTTTAACTAATCTTATATCATCTTAACATCTCACTCAGTCAGTATATATGTCATTTAATTGTTCATAGAACTCAAACAAAGAAAAAGATCATCTACTTTTAATCTACATTACTTTGAAACTAGTTTTTAGTATTTGTTACCAAAGTGTGAAAAACCAAAACTTAAATAAAATACTAACTTCATTTTTTCAATCGGGTCATCTTCTTGACCCACTTATAATTTACAACCCAAGTATGACCCGAATCATAACTGACATAGTTTAAGGTCATGTTTGATCAACGACCACCAATAACTGCGACCTCCAACATAAACCAGTAATAAACTTGAACCTAACATTGAAGACCAAATGAATTGACTATATTATGCAGTGTCACACAAATACATGTCTTGCTTAGTTAGAAATGCATGTCTACTTAATTTGTTTATCGGTTTGAATGAAATTGTACATTATAGTGTGTTTATTTTTTTTCTTATACGCGTAAAAACAATTTGTACACTCGATGATTTAATGTCTTGGGTCCGCCCTGTTTACAAATTACAACCCAAGTATGTTTAAGGTCATGTTTGATCAACAACAACCAATAACTACAGAAATTAACATAAACCAATAATAAACTTAAACCTAATATTGAAGACCAAATGAGTTGACTATATGCATTGATTTAACCTTCAAAGTTTAATCACCCCAGTTAGTATACGGGAGGTATGACATAATAGGTCCTTCTACTATTTCATTTTATTCATTTCTCACCCATTTCTATTATAAAGTTTTAAAACGTGTTTATGATAAAATAATACTATCACTTATGAAACCTTACTGAGTTTTTTTAACATGATGAGTCATTCTAACCCGTGGGATGCACACGGGCTCTATCTAAATGTTCATAGCATATTGTTCAGCACTAATTTTCGTCATGTTTGAAACTCTCACTTTTTGATCATGGATGGATTTCGTTGGTCAATAAGTTTCTAAATCGTGATGTTGTTACCACAACTTTTGTTAGCATGGCATGAAAACTGTTAGGTTTTTTTATTTTGTCACTTCTAATTGAGGTCGAGTCAAAAACTCAAAATGATATTCAGGTTTTATAGTCTTCAAGACCAAGGGATGTCTTGCAAGTTTGTCCTGATAGTATTTAATCCCGTGTATTGCACACAGTTTGGTCTGATTGTTCCTCGTTTAATTTTCGGCACTAATTTTGGTTATGTTTGAAGGTGAGCATTTTTGCTGGTACTGTATTTACTACTTATGGTTGGTTACACGAAAATGTTAAAATTGGGATATTGAAAAGCGTCGGTCACTACTTATGGTTGGTTATACTTGAACTTATATAGAAAATATGTTTGTGATATAAAGTGTATTCGAACGTTCTCCACAAGACTCATAATGGCGGCAACTATAGCACCTATGCAAGAGTAAAAACCATTACAACTAACCACATGAACTTTCAGAACAACTAAAAGAAAAGTATAAGCAAATAAGAATTGTGAGTAAACATAGGTTGGTTATAATCAATCTTATCATATCTATCAAAAGGAAGATATACACAATATCTAAGATGCATATTTATTTTGTAGGCTATTAAGTTCAAGTATACATGTTCCTAAGCTTTAATATATCAACTACTAAAATGTCATCCTATAAAGTGTTTAAGTGTGAAACCATCCACATGACTGGCAACATAAAAGAAGGAAAAATGATTGTACCGATTCTTTAACTGTTTAAAACATTAGCATAAGCAAATTAAGGGCTCACGTCAATGAATGGCCCAGTCTTAATAAAAATAACCCGATCGAGTAACCAAACGATAATAAACGGTTATGTGATATAACCCTTTGACCTAACCCCACACACCTTCTCTCACCGAAGTTTTCTTATCTCAAACTCATCTCCTTCATCAAACGATCTACATCATCATCTATCATAATAACCGAGTACACCAACAATCTCCCGCGTCATTTCTTGTTGAATCGAAATACAATCACATATTTGGTATCTTTTAAGCGTAGCTTCAAGGTCTCTAGATGAGGTCTCGGGTAGGTGTCTTATTTTTTGTGTTTCAATTAAACGAAATAAAGAAGGAACATAATATAATTGTTATGATTTTCTCCTTACTTTTTTAAGGAAGTATGTCTTCTAAAAGATATGTGATGATTGATTTGTTCAACTAAAAATAATCTTCAAAAGATTAGAAGCAAAGTTGAACTTTTTATGAGATATTGTATGTTTTTCATCTCTTGTTTGTTCGATCTAGGTAGTTGATTTTTGGTTGTGCCTTTTGGGTGTGGACTATGTGTAACACCCCGAAAACACGGTCTAGCGGAAGCATACGAGCCATTGGGTGCTACAATCTTGGATCACAACATAAAGTACAAAGAATGGTTTTTATTTCATTTATTTAAAATAAGATTCATTAATTGAAAACCAAAAGTTTACATTAATGAAAGTAGTGCGGAAATAGACCCAAAAGATAATTAAAGTGGTCCCGTTTATTCATCAGAGTTGCCTATGACCATGCCCCTTGCCAAGCTTCTTCCAAAAGTGATCTATCGCCTTAAACCTGAGAACACATGCTAAAAGGTCAGCTTACGCTAGTGAGTTCATAGAGTTTCGTTACAAAATGTAGTAGTGGACCTGATAGAGTTTAATTGCTATGTGCTACTAAGGCAGATATATAATACACATACCAGTCAACAATCAATCCAATCAATAATCAATCCAATCAATAACCAATCCAATACGTGTGAGACTCTAGCCAGGCACCACGTTATAGCAAAGTTTAGAACAATGCTACCCTGGTCTAGGTCGGATACATGTGTCTATTCTTAGCTAGGTATCACGTTATAGCATAAGAAGGCTACCCTAGTCCAAGTCAACAACTGTCGCATGTCTAACCTTTCCTAGTCAGCACATTTAGCAATTCAAAAGAGTAGTGGCAGGTCCAAGAAATAGTTTGTATTCACATAAACACGTCAAACATTCAATCAGCAAATCAAATATACCAAACAACAATAATATTCACATATCCAGTTATAGTTTGTTAAAAACAGCATGTATTCTCCCAAAAAATAGTTATGAAAACTTTAGAAAAGAGGGGATATGAAACTCACCTTAGCTACAACAATGCACTATTCACTATTGACACGACTGGCATCTAAAGCTAATCTCCACGGCATCAAGAAGAACGTACGACGAGTACGATAGAATAGAAGTGACACAACCTAGTGCGTATACAATTATCTCAAAATACGGCTCATATGATAAAGAAATCAAGAGAAATTATTATGTTGTAGTTTTCGTGGATCATTCATGTTACTAGTCTCATGACCCGGCCGATGGCCGGGCTAGTCTCATGTACGTTGTTTAATATTAGTAAATTACATTGGTAGAGTTGATATAGATGCAAGTTATATAAATGTTTCAATTACTTGTAATAAAATTTTGTTGAAACAAAGGACGTGAATGTTTTTAATGGATTGATATATGATAGTGTGTTATGGTAAAAAATATTAATGTATATGCCGATGGCCGGGCTAGTCTCATGTATGTTGTTTAATATTAGTAAATTTCATTGGTAGAGTTGGTATAGATGCAAGTTACATAAATGTTTCAATTACTTGTAATAAAATTTTGTTGAAACGAAGGACGTGAATGTTTTTAATGAATTGATATATGATAGTGTGTTATGGTAAAAAATATTAATGTATATCATATTTCATTCTATAAAAAATTAAAAATATTGAAGGTATATGTAAATGAAAAAGTTAAATGTAAAATTTTTAATGAAAATAAAAACCACATGAAAAGGAATACTAAATACTAAAAGTGTTTACTAAACATTATAGTTATTAATAAAAGACATTTCAAATTTTGTGTAAGAGTTCTTTGTGAACAACGTTTGTTGTTTTATTTGTGTAGATACCATCGATGTCGCAACAAAGAACCTTCAAGCCTTCTTTTGTTTTAACTCTTGAAACCGCTACCGGCTTCTCTAAAAAAAGTCCAACCTGTGACAATGTTTGTCCTTGACTCTTGTTTATAGTCATTCCAAAGCAAACTTGTATGGGGAATTGTCGTCTGTTGAGTTTAAAGGGCATTTTGTTGTCGGATGGGGTAATTATCATTCTTGGTATTGCACAAATAGCTCTGACATTGCCACCGGATATTATCTTTGTCTCTATAATATTCGTACCCATACGAAGGATTTGCATTCTAGTTCCATTACACAAACCAACTCTTTGATCAATGTTCCTCATACACATTACTGGAGCACCAACTTTAAGAGTAAGTTCGTGATGAGGAACACCCGACATTTTAATGGTATTAAAGAATTCTGGTGTGTATGCATCTTCGATAAAGTTTGAATCAGAATCTGCTGGTGATACACTGTCTGAACTATAGTAAACTTTTTCCTCGCCATCAATTTTATCAAGCATATTTTTGTTGATTACGTCAACCATTTCGTGTGTTGGTGCTAATATTGCTCTTTCCTGAAAGTATTATGGGCTCCACAAGTTGGATATAAGATCAGGGTATGTTTAACGAATTATTGAACCAACACGATCTTCGGAATCTGGAATAAGCATGTCATCTGGGAATTCTACATCAGCCTCACCATCATTTTTTCCACCTATCTTTCCATTGCCAATGTCAAGTATCCAATCGGCAAACTCTTTAATTTTCCTTTGTTCCTCGCTGGTTGTTCCGGCAAACAAACGCATATTAACAGTTAGTCTCATGACAGTACAATGTTCCCACAAATATGAAGAGTTGATGGATGCATGGACCACGTCTCGTCTGCTACCATTTGGAATCACTGGTAGTACTTGACGAAAATCACCTCCAAAAACAACCACCTTCCCTGAAATTTGCACACCGCAAAAAAGAGTTAAGAATCATTTATAGACAATAGATGAATATGAGTGTAAATATATGTTGTGAAATATCACCTCCAAACACTTGGTCAGATGGTTGTGAAGGGTTTGATCTACATATATCGCGCATGGTTCTGTTGAATGCTTCAAAACAATTTTTGTGGACCATTGGTGCTTCGTCCCATATAATTAGACTTGTTTTGCGTAATAAATCAGCCAAATCACTGTCCGCACTGATAGAACACATGGACTCCTAAGTCACGTTAATGGGAATTGCAAATCTTGAATGTGCAGTTCTTCCTCCATCCAAAAGGAGTGCTGCGATACCACTTGATGCAACATTAAGAACAATTTTGCCTTCCGAGCGAAGACACGCTGTCATTGTTTTGTATAGATATGTCTTACCTGTAATTGTTTTTCTTACTCTGTTATCATACTGATTGATGAACAAAAGTAATGATACATCTGGATTAATTTGAATTAAAAGGTAATGTAAGTAGTATATAGGACATATACTTGTTACCTGTTCCACTATAGCCATAAACAAAAAACATGCCTCCATCTTTGCACAGCATCCAAAATAGTAGCGTAAATGCACTTTTGCTCATCCGTTAAAGTCTGGTACATCTTAAGTTGCAATGCAGATAACTCTGTCCTATTGTATTTCATTTCATCGTTGACAAGTCTGTTGTAACCTTGCATTGTATATTGTGCATCAGGGTAAGTCATGTTTTCAATTGTCTTTAACGACATGTTGTTGCAAAGTAACATGTTCTCGATGTATGTAAGGCATATATTGTACCTTTGTTCATCAGTCAACTCCAACTCTGTATAAACCGGGATACTTAAGTTATACATAAATGGTAATGTATGTGTATACAAATTTGATAGTTATGCAAACAGGATAACGATGACAAATATGTTAAAAATTGTTTCTGGATATGCAACCTATATACATTCACGCTCATCAACATAGTTATCAAGTTTTTAAAACGTGTGTAAGTAGTTAAATAAAAGCAGGTAAGCGTCTATGTACTTATTGATGCAAATATCAGGTTCTTGAACATGTATTTCATTGCTATGCAAAATCATAAGTTACACAGGAGTGTTTGGGGTTGCTTAATCATTGTTGAAGTTAATGACACATGGTGAAATTATGACAAAAGCAGTGGGGCAAATGTACTAGTAGGTATTAAAAATGGTTTGTGAAGTTGTAGCACATAAGATAAGTAATTTTTGGAATTGGAAATGTATAAATATACCTGGATCATTATGTATACGACGTTCTTTCCACTGTACATCTTCAGCCAAAAGACGCCATGTTTTGTTCCAAACAAAATCGGGACGCGACATACTATCTGTCATGATGAGAGCTACAAATAAAGATCTTAGATAGTCTCCAATCCCCCAGCGGCTTTCTTCTATTAAACCATCAATATACTCTTTGTCATCCTGTAACAAACCTCTTGTGAAGCAAGCTTCTCTATGAGTTGAGTAAAGGATTCCGTCATAGGTCTTAAACTCGTCCCATTCTTGAACTCCATGTATTTTGTTTAACAGTATACGAAGATAGTACATTTCTCCCCATGATGGAGGAACCTGATGTATGCGACCAATGGTATTTCCCTTCTGTCTAGGTTCCCATTCACAATCTTGTTTTTTCCATACATATTTGGATGGAAAATCTACATACAACAGCTGTCTTGCTTCAGCGTCGGCTTTGTTACGTTCCATCCATTTTAAAAACTTTGACGTGTTGTTTGATTCCTTTTCTAGGACGTGATCAATACTCTCTCTTGGATCAAAAAAGACAACATGCTCGTTTGGTAGGTGAAACGGAAGCCTTTCAACCGATGGAGACCTGTGGTGTATATCAAATTGAAAAATCCTCCATGCAGCCTCACATGCGGATAGATAACGGCAATCGTAATAATCTTTAATCTCGTCGACTTCTTCTTCATCCACCACTGCAGTGACTCGATCAGGTCCTTTGTTTATATACTTGAAAAGGTACTTGATAGAACCAAACTGATTGCAATATTCAACGTTTATACGTGCCTTCAACAAACCTGGGTTATACGGCACGACAAATCCATTGTCCAAATCAGCGCCTCTTTTAGACACCTTTCTACCATTTTCAGGTCTCTTGTAAATAGCGTACCCATGCTCATCGATAAAAGTCTCCTCATTAAATGATTTTGGAAACTTTTTTGTGCATTTACGATTGAACATACATGGACAGTCCTGATGTTCAATACCGCACGGACCATGCATCATGTTCTCTGTCACAAGTTGGTACAAAGATGGGTCAAGATCCTTATCAGGAATTTCAGCGGATATACAATTGTCAATCTGTTGTGGAGTACGTAGTTTATCATTTGGTTCCAACCAAAGGCAAATATGACAATGGGGTAGTCCACGTTTCTGAAATTCAATTGTGTACAATTCTGCATATAAAAGACAACCAAACATCAGTTAAATATATAAATAATATTAGTTTGAAACTCAGAATGATAATGTTATTAGTATGTTGATGTGTACAATAATAAATCTGAAATGAATATTAAATACCTCCTTTTACACGTCCGAATGTGCGTTTTTGTTTAAAATCTTTCATCAACATGTCCAACTCCATTTTGAATCCCCTTGTAGTCGCATCTGGCCGATCTTCTGATTTCAACCCTTTTTCCTCCATATACCGCGTAATCTCAGGCCAGCTTGGGTTACATGTAAAAGTGATGAATAGATCCGGGTATCCGTATACCTTGCAAATGGACATAGCATCAAGGTAGTTCTGTAACATGTATCTTGGACTCCCAGTGTGTGACGAAGGCAGAATAACTTTTCTCCCACGAAGAACACGTGGTCCATTTGATGTACTTGCCATGCTAGCCAGCCTAGTATATGTTTCACATCGCAGCTCTTTTTGATTTTTTCTATAATAAGACATCCTTTCAGACTCCACCATAGTGTAACCATCTACCAAAAACTGCTGGAACAACCTTCTTGAGTGAAGGATCACGGAATAAACGTCTGGTCTATCTTGTAGACGATGTGCAAACCACTCACGCATAGTTACTCTAGTGCGTTGTTTTGTTGGTGTCGAGTCTGTAATACCTCTATGGTATACATCAGTTCTATATCCATCTTTTGCGTATGATACTGAATAGCCAAATACTCAACGTGTAGCTCACTAATTCTTCTTGTTTCATCGCCATCCATGTGCAAAATAATGTCTCTCTTATCTTTCAAAGAGTCAAAGTCACCAACTATAAGTGCAGCTACCTCAGATTCAGTTGGTAAATTATGTGTCCGTCCATCACGATCTCTTTTGCCAATAAGCCTAAGTCTTATTTTCTGGTCATCATCTGCGGTTGCCATACGTTGACCAGCCATTCGGAACTCATGAACCAATGGATTATGGGCATCAAGCATCTCTGTTAAGTCTTTTGTTAGCTGATGATCAATTTTGGTGGGGTTTGATGAATTTGAGGAGCCACTACTGCCACATTAAGTTAAAAAAATTATACTATGAAGATAATGAAAACACATCGGAAATGAATATCAGATAAAATATTGGTCACCAAAATTGTAAGTTCAAGCAAAAATTAGAATATGCATACCTGACAACATTTATTCTATTCTGTATCTTGTTTCTTGTGTCATGTATGTATATTTGCGCAAACTTAGGAGTCTTGCCGTTTTCAGGCATCAAAGAACCAATTCTGTGGTAGTTCTCTCCCTGAAGCCTAAAACAATATGGACCCCGTCCGTTGTTAATTGTTTTGTCTACTTTACCACCAAGAGATGTGAATGAAAACATGGAGTTGTAACGCCTTATATTTTCAAGGAACCCTTTGCTTTTTGGATGTTCATTTTTCACCAAGCTCATGAGCAAACTTGGAGGGGGTTTCAATTCAACTGGTAGTTGAACTTTACCCCTCATGCAACATAGAGAATACGTATCATCCGTTCCGTGGCCTCTTTTACTCTCTGCTTCCCACAAAAATGCCCCACAATCAGAGCATTGTACATTTGGATCACCGAGGTCGATGTATTCTGAATAATTTTTGTATTTTACAATAAGTGATGAAAGTGTATATGTAAAGAATAAATTAAGTAATAAAATAGTACGTTTGTTGAATTTATATATTGCTTTCGAATTGAAATTACCACTTGAAATACCAACGGATGGATTTCTGTTCACATGATTTTGTACATTAGCATCATTGGTGAAGTTAATACATCGTGATGTGGATCCTAAAATACGCTTGCTTTTTTTCCTATGTGGCTCATAAGTAAGTGTTGATTTGGTAACATTGTTTGATGTAATATCCGATGAAACCGATGAACAACCTGTGTAAAAGTATAGATGATGTTGGGGCTGAATTAGTTAATACTAACAAAGTCTATTGAATAGTGAAGTGGTTTATTAACAAAAAAAATGTACCTATGTCAAATGCGACAGGAGATTTGCCGCTAAACCTTGTGGTTTTGTTAGGACGCATAGGAGTTACTGTTTAAGAACAGTTAGGTTATATACAGATTTTAAAATACCGAATGGAAAAGATATATTAAAAGGAGTACACAAGCATACCTTGTGTTATGTCATCTAAACGTGGCCTTCCTGGGCGTCTTGTAGTTAATGATGAATGTATTACAGGACTTGCAGTTACAGATGGAGTTGTGGTTTCTTTTGGTGGCCTTCCTGGTCTACGTCTAGGAGTTATTATTGAAATTACACTCGTTGGTGTGACAGGACTTGGAGATACAGATGGAGTTGGAGTTGGTAAATCTATGGCATGAGGTAAACGTATATGTCATTCAAAATGAAAATACAATTTAGTAAAACAGTTTGTAGTTAAAAGATTTGGGAGAAAAAGGATTTATATGCCTGGAGTAGTCATTTCTTTTCGTGGCCTTCCTGGTTTTCGTCGAGTACTTATATTTGAAATTACAGGCGTCGGTATGACAGGGGTTGGAGTTATAGTTGGAGATGTAGCTGATAACTCTGTCAGATTAAGTAAACGTTTTGGTTTATATAAAGAATTTATAGCATAACAACAAAAAATAAATAAAACAAAATGTAGTTAAAAAGTTTGTGAAAGGAAGGGATTAGATGCCTGGAGTAGTTGTTTCTATTGCTTTCCTTCCTGGTCTTTGTCGAGGAATTGTTGTTATTGTTGGATTAACAGACACTTTAGTTGTTGTTTGTGTAGAATTCTTTGGCGGTCTTCCTCTACATCTAACTGTTGGTGTAGCAGAAGATGATCCATCTAAAAGGATAAGTATAGGTTATTACATTATAACTATTTCATATTGAAATTAGTATTGTTGTTAATAAATATTAAAATTAAATTTCATGAAAGCGTTTACTTACTATTAGTTATATCAATAAGAGCAGGTCTAACGGCTGAATTCAGTGTGAACTCATCTATGGAATGAGTTGTGGATGTAGTTCTCATAAAACTAACATCTTCTTGAGTACTTAATCGTCTTCGCTTACTGGAGTTGATATCGATATCATGTAGTAACCTTGCAGTTGGTGTGTTTTCTTTTCCAGGAGATAACGTGTTGTTGATAACAATAGCTTTCCTCTTGTTATTGGAATCCATCAACTATTAGAATTGCAAACCTAAGTTATAAGTGTCTTTTGCAGTCCACAACAAATTTTTAAAGTTTAGTTATCAATATGACTAATACCATCAGTATTGTATGAAGCTGCTAACAATATATTGTAATCCCAACATATGGCAATGAAATGATACTGATAATAGTGTATTAAGTTGCTATAAATATGTGGACATACTAGAGTATTTACATGCAATGATGCTTATACGAATATATTAACAAAAAGTAAAAGAAATTCTAACCTGGATGTGTTTATCTTGGTTTTGAAGATAGGTTTCTTGTTGTAATTGTATTTGAAAAAAAACTCTTAGTGAAAGGATTAGTATATGTTTTAGCTAATGAGTAGGGATAATTCAAAGTTTGTATTCAAATATCATTATATATTTATGGTAAAGGGAATAATGTGATTAAAAATAATTAAATTATCATATATTATGATCCTGATATTTAGGGATTGATATTTAAGTTTAAAAACGGAAATTGAGTATTGAATAATATTAGTATTAATTGACCAAGATTATAGGCTCATTTAATTATTAATTTCTACTTGTTATGTTAAGGTATGTAAACTATAATGGATATTATTTCAAAACAAACTATATATTAGTTTTGAAATAATAATACAATGTACGTCATTGATGTTGTTTGTGTAGCCTCCAAATTTTGATAATCTCGCATAGTGTAATGTGAATTCCATGTGCAGGAGTATTGACCATTTAATTATGTGTATTGCGAATTATTGAATGACATTACAATTTTGTTCAAATTTGTAGCTATCCAAACGGGATCTCTTTTAGTTTCATCGTATTGAACACTTGTTAAGGTTTGAAGGGAATATAATATATGTATTAGTAGATAATAACAAAATACATACATTGGTTATTATAAAATTCCAAGAATGGAGTAATATTAAAGATACTATATAACAAAAACTAAATTAAGTAAAACAAAAAAATAACGTAACATCACATGTTGATAATTATTGTGGATGATATTGTTTGAAACTTTTTCCTCCATTCAAGTGAGATTAATGAATAATCGATGATTGATGAACTTCTTTCGGTCGAATCTTTGGTATAACATTACCCATTTCGTGTTTACAAACGAATAATGAAATGGTTGATAAGAATTCGCATATTGAAGACTTATAGGATAAAGAATTTGTGTTTTATGTATTTTCTTATAACTTTGGATTCATAATACTTCAATGATCCTCTGCATTCAAATCACAAAAACGTTTTCTTGTGATTGCTACATGTTCTTGTGTAAAAAATGTTTTAACTTATAACCTTAGACATGCATTACTATTGAGTATACATTAGTCTTATTTGTATGTCTTTGTAGTATACGTTAGCCCATACATCTAAACATGGCCCAATGTTAAGCCTTATTGACGGTCAACCACCAAAAGTCATATGGTCAAGATATTTTAGCCGTCTAGACATATATTGCGTTTTCCAAGTGAAGAAATCATTACATGCTATTAAGTTTTAGGTGGCACCCTAACACTCCTGTCAAATCATCAACATTGATCAAAAATCCGGAAAGCAACTCCAAGGTTAGTAAGATGAAAACTTATGATCAAAACAGTTAACAAAAACATAATCAAAGGTATTTGTTAGTAGATTTGAAGCTATGAAGTCGTTAGATATACCCCTTTTTGAAAACCTTGCATGATGATAATCTTTAGATTATCCAACTTCCTATAAGATAATGGTAACAAATATGTTAATGATGATAGTTGTTCAGTGAAAAAAATGCATGATATTTGTGAAATTGATTATGTATATAACTGTTATACATCTACAATACCCTAATCGTTTGAGTCTTAGTTAAATAGTAATGCATGTGGTTGTTGTTGTTGGAAATTAGTATTTCTTTATATTAGATTGGAAGTATATTTAACATTTATGTTGGAAATTAGTGCAACACTAAGTTATATGGTAAAAAAAATTAGTTTGTAAGTGATAATAATGGTGTAATCTTATGGTATGATTTTCTGAGTTCGATTGATTAATTGTTTACGATATAGGACTACTGAAATATAAGTGAAAACATGAAATAGATTTTGCTTTGTATGCAAAATCATGTTGTGTAAGTGATGATGATGGTTACTAAATAGTGTTTGCGATATTATGGTTGTATACTTTTAAGTGGATACATTCAAATATGGTTAATAGATTTTGATAACAAAAGCAAGACCATAGTATTATGCTGGTTATGAGTTATAAATACGGTTATAGAATGTATAAGTGGTTTGATTTTTAAAGTACGTTTGACATTATAGCAGGAAAATGCCGTTAGAGTTCGTAGTGTTGGTTAACCGAAGAACATACCCTAAGAAACAGGTAAAGAAAACAACACCATAATATCATTTATAAGTTTTATTGTAGAGTGAAAAGTAAAGTAAAGGTTTGAATCATTATTCAGGAACTTCCTGAGGTGTTTGAATTTGAAGGATACAATGGGAACAAACATCTCTATTTGACCAGCTCAGCAAGAATCCGTAAGAAAGTCTGGTTTATAACACCAATTGTAGGACCTATCGCATTGCAGGGTAGGGATTGGAAGAAGTTTTCTAAGGACAACATCGGTCCGTATGTAGATTGGTTGCATTTCATCCAGGAGGGAGATGACAGTTTCTACATGACAGGATACGATGTTAGGGATGGTAAAGAATTCAGGGGGTATGATGAAGACAACAACCGTTATTATCGTTTTAAGAGCCGTGTCTGGGCTGACACAAACAGGCCCCAGGTATCAATTAATATATACCTTAAACTTGTATTAACTTTATTAGTAAGTTAATGTATTGTATTAAAATGTGTATTTACGACAAACGTGAACTTCATGTACAGATAATTGCTGGTGATTTCTTGAGTGGTATAGGGCAGGCAGATCACATTAGGATTAATTGTGGACAAGACTAATTCATGGTTCCTGTGCTACATGTTAATGTTCCTAATCGGTGAATATGAATTGGATCATCAAATCTGGAATATCATGAAATTCACTTTGGGTTTGCAAGCTGGGCAGATCTTGGTGTTTACCAAAGAGCATAATACTGTTTTGAGGTTGATGGCGTTTAACTTTGATGGAAGTCCGCATACACCAATGCATTTCTATGGTGCAACACAACTCCATCACATGCAACCTCCTATAGAGTTTGATGACAAAGGTAATATAAATATTTACATCTTTATTTAGTTGAAAATTCTATATGTCTTTATATAATTAATTAGTTGAAGGGCATAAAAGTGTAGTTAGATATTAGTGTAGTTCGATAGTATTAGGAGGTATTCTAACATGGTAAATGTATTGTAAGATGATGACAGGATGCACCACATCTGTCGATGGCCAGGACATCAAGACCATTTTGGTGAAGTTGGTGACACTTTCTATAAGAGTTTTTCTATGATTACAGTTTTGAAAAGACTCGTAAGTATTATTTTTAGGTGAAACATATTTATTGTAACACGTTATTAATGTTTATGAAGAATTATGTATTCAAAAGGTGGTCATTGTTTATTGCAGACCATACCTGCCGAGTTCTTGGAATACCACCCGATGCACACATACAGGAGGGTCTTGATGATACACCAGGATGTGGATTACAGATTTGATGTGAGGATGGAGTTTCATAAGGAGGATCCTGGAAGGACGAACCATGTGAACGTATTTGGTGAATGGAGGGAGTTTGCATGTGATTGTAATTTTGGCTACAACAAAATGATAAGGTTCAAGTTCATGCATTTGCTCACAGACGTGGCAGGAGATGAGGTGGAGGAGTACCCTGTGTTCTACGTCTGTTAAAAAATTATCCTATAAAAACTTATGTTTATTTTGGATTGTTAGTATGATCTAAACTAATGTGTGGATATATGTTTTGTTATGTTATGTGGTGATGGTGAAGAAATTTGTTGTTTTTTGGATTATCAAATAGCCTATTATGAATAGGTTAATCAGTGGTTTGTAAAAACAATATCATTGCACTTTAATCTATGTTGTTTTTGAAGATGTGTCTTTGTTTTAAAGTTATGTATTCCTTAAGATGTGTCTTTTTTTTCAAGTTATATGTTTGTAGATGTTTGATGAAATATGTTGTTGATAGTTAAATGAATTGATTATCCATTCATATTTTGTAATGTTGGTCTTATGATTTGTTGGTGATGATGTGAATCTCATATCCACTTTTATTGTTTAATTCAAAGTTCGAAAGTTTGTTAGTAGTAATTTTAGTAGGAGATTGCATTACAAATTGGTTTCAAAATACATTATGATGAAGTGTCGTAATTGTTCTATCAGATATATCATCTTGGTGATGTCCAATATATGATAAGGAGTAACTATTATCTGGTAAGGAGTAAGTATTGTTGATGTCTTCAGATATAACAGTTATCTGATAAGGAGTAACCATTAAGAAACAAACATGTTTTGCAATAATAGATGTAATGACAATTGAGACAATGAAAAATACTTTTGATGATAACCGATAACATATGTTTATAATGACATCTTACGAATAAACTTATTGATAATAATGTGAAAATTATAAGAGTATTATTTGTGATGAAAAACTTCATCACAAACATTTGATGCAGCGGATTCTTCACAAACATTTGATGCACCGGATTCGTTGTCATCATGATACTCCATTAGATGATTGTGATATTTGTAGTCTTTGTTAATGCAGATCCATTCATCTTTGTCCTCATCGACAGAGTCTTGAAGATCAACAATGTTGTTGAATACATAATTGTCTTCCTGCTTAGGATGGTATAGACATCCTTTATTGTTACAAATAAAACTCTCTTTGTCAGTTTGAGCATCGACAACGTGACCACCATTGATAGACTAATGTGAAGAATCATTGAATAATATGTGACATGCCATCTTCTCTGGGATTTCATGGAATTAATCGAATATAAATTACAGTGAATATGCAGTTCTAATATTCATTAGGTATTACTAACTTATATATTACCATTTCATCATCTGAGAGAATGATAACAGGTGGATCTTCAAACCACAATCCATTTGGTGGGTTTGAAATATCTTCTTTCTGTATTGTAATGAAATGTATAAATGATTGTGAATAAGTATAAACTATTAGTAAAATGCATTTTGTATGACTAATATTGAACATTGTAACAAATTGGTAAAAAGCAGTTTTACCTTTGGTGAGTTGTGATGATCCATATGATATTCTATAAGATTGTTTTAGAAAAGAGTTTTGTTTGGTGTTTTCTGTGTTGATGTTGATAGTTTATATAATGCTTAGAGTGATTGTTATAGTTGGAAATGATATGTTTGAATTGTTATTTTTAAATGAAGATTCAAACATTTAATTTTCAGTTATATTGGAAGAATTTCGATTTTTAAAAGATGCATATATATAGTATTGTTTACATAAAAATGGAAATATATATTTCAATTTTATTTGTAATTGTATATTACAATTATGATATTTGAGTCAAAATATCAAAGACTTTAAGAATAAGGTTGTATGATTGATGGAAGTGGACAGGGCAAATATCTAAATGAAGTGGCTATTGCTATAGTGAAATGTGTGATTTGCAGTTTGATTGTTTTAACATGTGTGCAGTAAATGTAACCAATGACTACTCCTAAAAATGAGGCTTATAAAATCAGAATATGCTAAGATGTATACTAACATTGTATGTAATACATGAAGTTAAATAAAGATTCTAATACTTGAATAGGAAATGCTTACTGGTTGGAGAAGTCGGAAACCACAAACCGCTGATCAGACCGTGTGGTTAGAAAACATCTCAGGTGTGATCTTCACAGCTGGATGGGTGACATACCTGAAGATAATCCTGGAATAGTAGTCAAAATGATGATGTTAAAAGAACGGTGTGTTCAACTGTGTAATAACTGTCAATGCAACATCTGCATTTCAGGTAGTATGCACTATTGAGCCACAAGGATAGTGTATAGATATAGAGGTAAAGCATAAAAAAAGGGGTAAGATCAAACAGATAATAAGGCATAACAAATGAATAAAATGTACTGAAAACAAATATATTGATCAAATCTCCATGCCTGATAACAGGATAACCATGGCATAACACATACTGCATTAGCCAACTTATTGTACAAAAAATTGAAATTAAAACCTTAAGCAAATCTGTAAAAAACGACCAAAGGAAATAAAATGTGTAAAGTCTTAACAGCAAAACACATTTGGTACGAATGGAATGAAATAAACATGGAGACGATCAATAGAACGGCAATCACTCGTCTTTCTCGATTTTGACTGTTGCAAGAAGGGGTTTCTTGGCACTTGCTGAGGCCTCATCTTCATCTGGCAAGTCATCCAGGTCAATGATATCTCGTTTCTTGTTCACCGCTTTGCTTCTGGCGATTCATCGTTCTTTTCACCACTAACAGCATTTCGGATGCACTCTTCTTTTCAACGCATCGCACCGACGGCTTATTGTGGATTGAGTTTCATTATCACGGCGTTTCAAGCGAAATTTCGGATGTTTGCGGAGGCTGCAGCACTAAGGGTTGTTGAATATTGAGATTGATTATCTGGTGTTTCGAGTAAGAACTTGTTGATGTTAAAAGCCGTTGCATCCAAGCCAACAGATTATGCAGAAGAACTGTTATCAGGAGTTTTATACTGATCATCCACCTCCTGCAAGCATATGAAATTAACGTTGTAACAAAATATATTACGGATAAACAAATTGAGCAAGAGGGTTTTGGAATTCAAATTGATACCTGTCCATCAGCAAATCCTTCCTTAAAGTGAGCAATTAAATCAGCATCATCGGACGCCGTCTTGGCAGTGTAAACTTGGCTGTTGGAATTTACATTATCTTTGCGTGTAGGTGAACTTAAAAAGGTATTTCTTGCCAACAATAACATTCAATTCATCAGGGAAATACTCCGCTGTGTTCTGCCCATGTTTGGTCATTAATTCATACGCGGAAACACCATTACACATCTTACTAATATTTGTATAAAAAACAACAAATGGTGCTGATCCGGTCTCATCAATAACCCTCAATATCAACTTGAACCTAATTTTGTGATAAACATTGTATTATTACAATTTAAAAGTAAATCTATAATTAAAATTTAAAGGTTTTAACAATATATAATAAAGGTAGAGTAAAATTGTTACCTTGGAACCACCTGGTAAATAACACCATGATAAGCGCAACTGTATGCCTTTTTGGAACCTGAAGATGTAGATGGTTTTGCCATCTTGTTGCACCTTTTACATGCATCATAACACCAGCCGTGTTCTTTGTGGATTCGATGAACTTTTGCATAAAGTACAATTTCAGTGCCCTGTCAATTATAAAGATAAGTGTTATGTTTGTGGTACGTAAAATAACAAAAGCTATGTAAATCTTTGTCGAAAGAGTTTGGTTGTATAATCGAATAGTGATTGCTTACTGGTTGGAGAGATGGGATACCACCGATAGTTGATCTGACCGTGTGTTTAAAAAACATCTCAGGTGTGATCTTGTTAACAGGAGGGGTGAATACCTCAATCTTATGGTCACAGTCAGCGTAACCTTCTTTGGATGTGTACCTAAATTGATTTCAAAATTAACTGTTAACTAAATGAAGCGTTTGGTAAACATATCCGGTAATTAAACAAAAAGATATAATAACTTACATTTCCTTGAATGATGTGATAGCTGGGATTTCCTTGTTAATGAAAATCCTACTTCCGAAAAGTGAGTTGTGGACTGCAGGCTCATCTGAAGAGAAAGTAAAAATAATGAACGGGTTAACAAATTACAAATAGTTTACATGGTACAGTTATTTGGTAGTATTTATTTGTTTCAAACAAATAGTTAGTGTTACCTCTGAAATATTTCACTTTTGCAAGCTGCAACACAAAAATGACCAGACCGATATCCTCATTGCTAGCATACTGATTAAACATTTCAGCCCAGCTGTCCCATAAAGTACATTTAACTCTTGTTCCCCTGAAATAGAACAACAAGCAATTATAAGTTTTAGGAATGTAATTGATTAAACTGTACATCAAGCGTATAAGTTTTAATGTATAATGAATGTTTAAAATAATTCATACTCTTTGTCTTCAATGACAATAGTGCGTCTGACTTTTTTCACAAGAGTATTTGGAACTTGGATAATATCACCAATTGCTACAATAGCTCCAATGACATCTGTATTTTAAGAATATAAAGTAAGGTAAACTGACGTCATGGTATTTGAATTTTTGTGACAATAAAAATAGTGTGTGTTAAGTAAGTAAGCTTACCAACAGACTCCTTTTCCTTGTATTTCTTACTCGGAATCTGACTAAAAGGTTCTAATCTGAAACCGAAAACATCATCATCAAAGTGGTCAATCTGTGTAACTTTGGTTGGTGAAAAAATGTTATCTTGTACTTGTGATTCAACAATGGTAGTATACCATTGTTCTCACCAATATCTGAAATCGTAATGATATAACAATGACCTGTTGAAAAGGGGTTCAAACCGATACATGTCATTGTTCCGTGCAGTATATTGGATGCTTGTAACACCCCGCCTACTCAGAACACAATATTGTCCGCTTTGCCCGCAGGCTCACGGCTTTGTTTTTGTGGCCTCATATAAAGACTTCCCAGCAGGTCACCCAAGCCAATACTACTCTCACATGAGCAGCTTAGCGCGGTTCCTAAGAACTCCACCCTGATGAACCACAAAACGCGTTGTGTCATTGTAAGGCGAATGTTATCTTTATGAGCCCAGCATCTCTCCAGG
The DNA here is from genome assembly GCA_910596185.1 of Chrysanthemum makinoi. NCBI lineage: Eukaryota > Viridiplantae > Streptophyta > Magnoliopsida > Asterales > Asteraceae > Chrysanthemum > Chrysanthemum makinoi. Next base: position 51,066,564 of record OU343225.1, read on the forward strand.
CCACAGCCGATGTGGGATTTTGTTATTTTATCTTCGCACATCCATTTGTCGATCGTTAGATGGAGATTTCTCGTTGAGCCGAAGATGATGGTGCCGACCCTGCATTGCTACAACAATTTCTGGAGAGGTTCGTGAAGCAGAAGCCGCAACCGATCGTGATGCTACCGGAGACGTCAGGATGCTGCTGGAGGGAGCTGGACGGATCAACCAAAGGCTCAAAGACGGAAACAAGATTCAACCGGTGGTTGAGAAGGTTCATCTACTTCATATGCTTTGGGCGCGACTTGTGTCACTCCGATTTGTTTGTCACGCGTTTTGAGGCGGTTTGATATTTGGCTAAGTGATTTTGATCGGTATTGCTTTTCTTTGATTTGTTCAGAACTCGGTTTGAATCGTGAAGTTTTATGATTTAGCATTTTGGTATTATCTCAGCTTTATATTTGAATCATCAGTAATGAGTCATGAGGAACCGTTTCGAGCAAGTTGTTGGCCTTCTTTCTTTTGTGGTGTGGTAAGTTGGTTTGACGTATTATATGTTGTATGTATGTGATCTGATCTGTTTTGGTATGTTACTTGCTACCTGTATGTTATCTGTTTTGTTGTAATTATGTGGTTTGTCATGACCCGAGACTGAATATGATGACAATAAGGACTTGTTATGTGATGCAAGTATTATGACGCCTGATCACCGTAATAATACTAAGATCATATAATGTGACCCTATTGAAATCATACGACATCTTGGGAAATGCCTGGGGTTGGTACGTGAATGGAATACGGCCTATATTCGTTATTTGTCACTCCTCATGTTCGTTGGAATTCTGTACCTCTTCGCGAGATTCTCACCGACATACGTTACGTGTAAATTTTGTACTCTTTGGAATCGAAATCGTTATGATCTGTGTGAGACTATGAATTGCTACATCTGCCTTGAACTTGTACATCTCTGTGTACCTCTGCGACTTTAATTTTCGAGGACGAAAATTTTCTTTTAGAGGGGAAGAGTTGTAAAACCCTAAAAATCGTAAACCGGGTGAAATGACCATAATGCCCTCAAGCTAATAATTATAAAATTCATCAATCTCGTTAAGTACGTTTAACATTTAACTCATGAATGATTTAAGCAAGACGATATTAAATTAAATTTCACTTATGTCTACTTTATAAAAATCACACATTATGGATTTTATTTGGACCATTATGTGTACAATTATACCAACACAATTAAACTAAACAAATATATCTATAATATATCTAAGTATGGTGAACTAAGAAAAAGTGATTTGGTCATTTATTCCTCCCCATTTTCAATCCAATATAACGCCCTTTTTTTTTGGTCGATTACCCTGCAAAATTTGGTTAGAATGTGTTAAGATAAAGCTACATGGTATGTAATTAAACATACAGATTGTATGTGATTATAAATATGATATTAATAAAAGTACCTGCATATCCTGTAACACGATATCGAAAATGTACGCTTGCTAAGGTTTCCTAGCAGGATGGCTATGCCACATTGAAATACACCTTCCTTTGATTTTTATGTTATCAAGCATTGGATCTATTTGATCCAAGGAAGTGAATTCCAAATCACTCTGAGATGCAGCATTTTCCCCCTTATCATTCACTGCAGAACTCTTAACGTTGTTACTAACATTGCTTTCGGCTTGAATGGAATCTTCTGCAAATGTTGAAAAAGTGATGAGCTTTAAAAAACAATGACTTTGAAAAAGAAGGTTTGAATATAAATACATGTATCAAATAAGCGATCTGATTGGTAAAAGCATCCAAATCAGAGAATTGCCAGAACCTCTAGTGTTAATCTACTTAAAATTATAGCAAAAGTAAATTATACTAATTGAACAAATGATGTAGGAAAAATTAACAGTCACGACTTATTGATATCTAATTTCCATTTACAATAAGAGGGATTGATGCTTTGTATTAGTTATGGAGTACTAAATTACCAACATTTACAATACACATTAAACACATATTAGTGATGCTAATGACTGCAAAATAAGGAATTAGTAACATCTACCTGCATCTAAAATATAAGGGATCCATGACATTGGCAAGTTATACTAATTTTTCCTCAAGTTACAATAAACTTTAAACACATATTAGTGATAGTAATGACTATACTTTACAATCAAATGCAGTCAACAAAAATATTATGCATCTAATTACAAACACATTCATAACAGTTAACATTTATACGCATAAGATGGGTATCAAAAAAATTATGAGAAAGTTAAAAAACTTACTTTGGTATCCAAATGTCATTGTGAGATAATGGTTTTTCCGAGCGAATGATTGTGATATGAACAAAACCAACACAATCGTTCAATTTATAGGCGGTTGGTTTAGGGTTAAGAATGAGATTCAAGAAAAGGATTGATATCAATCATTTAATTATCACCATATCACTGGAACAATTAAACACCATTACAATAAATTGATATGGTTGTAACAAATAATTTTGAATCATGACAAAAAAATAGGATGATTTGGTGATTTTCAACGAATGAATCAAGACTTGTTTGGGATTAACATTGATTTCTTGTTTGAAACGTATGTGTAGTTTAATTTTGGGCAATACAAATTGATTGATTGTGTTCTTTGAAGATCAGGATTGGGAGTTTCTGGATGGTGGAGGCGTGTGTTCTTGGTTGTGTTTGTGTGTGTGAAGCGTGTGTAAAAAAATAGGTGGCATTGCCACGTAATTAATTCTGGCCAGCATGGCATTTAAGGCTGCCAAGTGGCATTTGTGACATGGCATGTTCCTCTATTATATATGTGGGGAGATTACTTCCAAAAAGTCCGTTATCGTTCTCAAAAGTTTATAATTAGTATCTCAAAAGTTTAGTTTTAACGTTTCGTGTGGTAGTAAAGATCATAGACGCAACGCAGAACTCATGCGAAAAGTGAGAAGATGTCGACAAAGTCGAGGCACACTAACCAGAAGGCACACCAAAAAGGAAATGACATCGACAACGTCAAGAAATACTGGCAATACTCAAGCTAGTCAAAGACTCGGAAATGACGATGACTATTAAATACAAATAGTCTAACTTGTTTCCCCATAATCCCGAATGTACACGTTAACAATAAAAGATAAGTTTCCGTTTATCACTTAATTAATGAAGATGTCACATTTGTTATTCGTAATTTATTCAAGTTTATAATAAAATACTTCATATAAAGTATATTGAGTAGTGTACTATAAGGACACATTTGTTTACCCAACGCTCCTCAACCTATTATGTCTCTAATAAGTTATCTTATCCAAATAACCGTTTTCAAGTAGTTTATAGAGGTTAATCATGTATTTATAAAACACAAGTTAGTATTGTAGTAAAACACGAATCATTATCGTAGTTAATAAGAGTTTTTAATAAATAAAACCCTATTTGTCGACAATATATATCTAAACATCTCGCCATTAGTTACTATGAGAAAATGGAATATTTAAGCATATTACGAAACAAATATATTAAACTCATTTTCCGAGTCTAATATATTATTCTCGTTCAGTACAAAACGTTTAGCGTACTTATAATCAACATGACTCGTCATAAATTTGTTATTCCAAACTTTATAATTCGTATCAAGTCTTGTAAGTTATAACGTATACATAATATCCGTTATTAATTATCAATCATAGTTTATCGCACCGTTTTATATGTACATATATACATATGTATATAGTTAACTCGTAAGCATATATTATTTAAACATTTCGTTAGTATTCGTTAATTCATTTTGATAACCGATTAGGACTCATATGCTAGTATCGTGTCTAATTCATGTAATACTCGCTACTACTTCCGACTTATACCATAGCTAAGTAATATATTAGGATGAACACCCGAATCAAACCCGAAACCAATAAAAACCACAAGTCAAACGTCATCTCATGCTAATAATCTTACCCTTTTTAATTATTCCATTTTCCATTACTTAGTGTTGATGTTCCTCTATAATGGCAATTTATAATCCCTTAATAATCAATAACTTACATATAATTATCTCGTCACATATTTCCCATTTTAGTTCATTGTCTATACCGGTCACCACTTATTTATTTCGATATTATTTATTATCATTGTTTTATGATTTATAACTAGTTACCGCGTCTAATCCAAGTATCACCCGTCGAGACCCGCCAACAATCTACTAATTCAAATATGCTCTAGTGTGACCGACACAATCAACGCAACTCAGTTTGCACGACGTTTACAACAAATACCCGCACGGGTCATTCGACCCATCCCAACTCGAGGTCGACCCGACTTATTGAGTCTCTTGACTCAAAACAGAAAATGAATTTACACATGAATCCTTAACCGACCTAAAATCAAAGTCAAACCCTGGTAAATTTTCTGTCCCGACCCGAACCATTCACGCGTCCAAAAACAGAAATAATCGACCCACAATTTAATCGAATACATCTCTTGCCATATGTTAATAGTCACAATTATACCCACGAAGCTTAACACCAAAATATTAGATTTAGGGCGCGTGAAGGTGTTTGAACACAAGAGTGTTATGAAAATAGAACCACGGCATCCAGATCTACAAGATGGGATGGGTGGTGTAGTTAGAGGAGGTCGCCGGAATTTTGGCCGGGATTTTTGACTGCGCCGGAACCCTAAAATGGGGTGGCCGGATTTTTTAGAGTGAGAAAGGAGAGATATGTGTGTGTTTTTGTAGAGAGAGAAATAGATGTGTGAAATGGGAGAAGTGTGAGAATGAGTGGTTATTTATAGTCCTAGGAGGGACTAGTCTTGTACAATAGAAACCATAGGGGTGGTTAAGTAACTTATCACAAGGACCTTTAGTGAAACTTTATAAAACTTTCGATATATTTGATTCGGGGCTTGTTTTGACTAGCGAACGAAAGATTCGTGACCCGAGAGTTACGCCATTGCTCTTAAAACATTATTCCCAATAAAAACGATATATAATACGACTCGTATTGCTCTAATCGATGATTCTCCAATTATGACGCATTCGAGGAATTTACGAGTTGTCACACTATGATTGTTGGTCTTGATGTTGTTCTTCTTCTTTTCGTTTTATATTTTTGGTTTGGACTAATGATGTTACAACACTGAAGTCAACTTGTGAATCATCAAAGATTTGAAAGCAAGTTTAAATCTGAGATCATTTTTTTCCTGTATTCGAGTCTTTCTTGTTGTTTTGTTTTGGTTGATGGTCGATGTATTGTTGTGGCGGCTGAATATAATGCCGACATCGGTGTGGTTGGGTGGTGTGGTGTGGGAATATAATAACCCCGTAATTTTTCAAGTCATTAACTAATCTTAAACACGAAGTATTCTATTATAAAGGTTATTTAATCATTTTCACGTGTAAATTTTTCGTTTATTTGAACGATACAATAACGAAGGACATTCGTCAACCAACTATGTGACGTGACTCACATACCAATTAAATGGGCTGACACGCGTATCAACACCAATATAACTATGTATATGTCATTAATATGTCAAGTAAAACATTTCTATTTGATTTTATACGTTATTCCCTTTTAACGTATCATTTAAACGTTTTAACGAAACGGATTTATATATAATCAATACTCCCAACGGTTATTTTAATACATTCTTATGCTTCACAAAGTACTTAAAAAATGCAAACATTATGTTTCTTCACTTCCTATATTTCTTTTATTAAAATTACTTAAACTATATTTAATTACTTTAGTTATTTAGTAACTAAGCAATATCTATTTTAACACCCAATTCACTCACGAAATACATTTTATATAAAAACCACACACACTTTTCCCCTTTTTCTACCATTAGCCGTCCCCCCTTTGTAATAGTAAGCTAGATAATTTGTTTTTTTTCATTAAACCATACCCATGTTACTTAAAACTTGACCATGACTTTATTAAACATCAAACCAACACTTGGACCATGGTGTAGATGGGTAAAGTAGGAGACAATGAGATGACAACACACATCCCCTCCCTCTCTCTTTGCTTGTTCGGCCAACTAATCCCAAAAGCACCAACATACTCATTTTTTTTAATTCCTAGACCTACACTAGTCTAATAAACAATTAACATGAGCCATACTTCATCTCACTATAAAAGGAGGGCATGTGATTCATTCATACACTTGCAAAAACTAGAAACACACTCACTCACTCACTTAAATTTCGGCCAAGGAAAGGGAAAAGAAAAGATTGGGTTTTGCTAGTTCAAGAGGTTAATAGGCCTCATTTGGGTTAATAGTTAAGCCACTAAGGGTTTAAGAGGTTGGATGGGGAAAGTTAGTGTTCACCGTCTTCACATACACTTCCTAATTACTAGTAAGTCATCACACCATTTTTATAAAGTTTACACACTTTACTTATGTGTTGATTTCATTACTAGTGCTAAGCTTCATGATTTACATACACATTAGTATCACCATGTACATGTTTGTGAGATTTTATAACTAAAATGAGTTATAACTAGTTACCATGGCATAAACTTACTTTTTATAATGAACATACAAGTTACTTTCTAATCTTGATGAGATTGTAGAAAACGACACTTTACAAATGACTAGTGAGTATTTTTAGTTAACTAGTTTTGGTGATTACTTGATTTATGATGAATTGAATTTATCATATTGCTAAGCATGTTGTTAAATCACTATCGGATTGTTGGAAAAATTGGTGGAAGATCAGGGATTAAATTTGAAATTGTTGAACGAATTTGGATATTAGAAAACTAGCATATGCGTTTTGACACTAATTAAATAGAGGTTGTTTCATACGACCTAAAACAGAAAAATCGATGGCTTTTTTGTAAGATTAAACTATATAAATAGGAAATAGACTTTATAACGTAAACGTGGTCGCTTGAACGGGTTAAAACGAAGAAGTTACGTTAGTTTAAGTTACACGACTAATTTTCTGGAAATATACTTGCTGTTAGAACTTTTCAAAGGGCAAACTGGACATTAAAAGTTAATTAGACTAGCTGAAACACTAATAATATGATAGTATACTTAAATACGAAACCGGGGATATAAAGAACTTAAGAAACGGAGCTAAAACGACCAAGATACGTTGAAATAAAGTTACAACGAAATCGATTGAGCTGAAGTTCAGTTCTAGACTTTTGTAGATCTTGTTCCATACTCCCTAAATCCACTGACTTGAGTCCCAAACTCTGAATAACCGCTGTTTTACGACTAGTTTTCCGAGGTCACTTAGTCATTTTGGAAACTTAATGAGATAAAAATTTCGACGTAAAACCCTATTTTCTCGTAAATAACTTAAAAAGACAATAGTAACATGTTATAAAGTGCGTCGGAAATTTTTCCTTGATACATATTAACGAGACCACTACAACCCAATTACGAGAATTACTTGTTAAGACATTTAAAGTATAAATAACGACTATTAATACAAATCATCGATGTAACTACATTTTCACAACAAAACTTTTATGCAAGCATGTATGGGTGATACAACTTTTTATAAAATTGCATACGCGACATTATCTTTCGAACCTAAGACATATTATTAATTTAGGTTGCGGTTGTAATTTCCCTGCCTCGATTTCTGTGCACATCATTCCAACTTGTGTTACTTTACTCAAGGTGAGTTCATAGCCCCACTTTTACTCTTTTTAATTGTTTTATAAACACCTTGGGGGAAAATACATGCTACCACTACTTTTTATGATCACAACTGCTTGAAAACTGTATGTTTATCTGAATGTGTTATTGCCTAAGTACCTGCTTTGCGACTGAAAGTCCCTCACCATCATGAAGAACGCAAATATTGTGGATGGTACTATGGGGATTAACGACCCCATCTTTGTTATCGGAAATAACGGGGGCACACTATACTTGAATTTCAATAGGTAATTGGCAATTACCTCCTTGGGGGCAAATAGCCACGTACATCAGTATTTGGATGTATGCAGTTGAGTCTTGGTGTTATGAGCTTAGGGCAATAACAACCATTTTCCATTATGGGCGTATAAAAATGTAGCCCATGTTTCCAAGACTTTGTACGCGATGCACTGTCGATTTTACAAACCGGTATATCTTGTGATTAACCATTTATCTGATTAAACCTATGAATTCACTCAGCCGTTGCGTTGACTTTTTAGCATGTATTTTCAGGATAAAAAGGCAATAGCTAAATTGTGGAGGAGCTTGGGCATTGGCATGACATGGTCATAGACGACTCTGATACATTATGGGGACCTCTTAAATTCTTCTATGAGCCTATATTTTCCGCACTAAAACAATGATGTAAACTTATTTTACTACAATAAATGAAATATTTTAAAGAAAATCTGTTATCCTATACTTTGTGTTGTGATCCAATTGAGTAATGCCTAAGTTACATAATCTTCCGCTGTACCATTTTTGGGGTGTTATAGGTAACCCAAATGAAAGTGGTGTATTTGCATTCTTTTTTGGTTGTTATTTATAGACGCCCAGTGTGATAAAGAAATTGCCCAGTATTGAATGCAAATATGAAGCAATGCCATTAATGTTGGAGACCTTTGATAACCTGTAAACGGCAAAACCTTTCTATTTGTCTGGCATTCATTCTTACATTAAAGTCGGCAACTGTTGAAGCATGCGTATTACTTTCAATTCGTGCCACATTTATCATTACGACCTCACATTTATTATAGGTATTGGGTCTTTTAGTATATCACATATAAGATAATATGCAAACTACTATCAAATTTCCAACTGTTTTTCCCAAAGAACATAGTTTCACTTTTTTACAAAGTCAACTATGTTAGCTACACTTTTTTAACTCGACTTACTTGACTTCAAACTGTATTTTGAATTCCAGTTGTGGTAACAACAACAATAAACAACACAACGGCGAAATAAGTAGTGATGAGTACATGTTTCCCTTTTAGGTTAATAGATTTGTTTTTATGTCTATAAGTATAAATAGTCTCGTTCTGTAAGTTGTTTAATATTACTTAAGAAGATGCTTAAATATAAAGCTAGTTTTTCATTGAGTTTCAAGATGATTATGAGCATGAAAAATTTGATCATGAGCATTTCTTTTTCGTTCCATCTGACAAATAACTAAAATTAGTTTTCTCGATGAATAAGAAGTAAACCCGATAGTTTGCCAAACAGTTTATAGAAGATTAATCAATGCGTATACTCGATGAAATGCCCATAATATTCAATCTATAGCACAACTGTGGGAACTACATGATACACTTAACCGGGTTGCTCATATACATTTCGAAAAACTCAAGGTTACTTAGTTCACTCTTTTGAGTCTGCTGTCATGTGAAAAATCATAACTATAGATTTATTTTATCTGTCTAAACTTGGATTTTTACAAAAAGCCATTGGTGAACACTCTCATATAAGTTTTTAATGAAAGTTTATGAAAAACTTGTCGAGTGAGTTGAAAGTCAATATTGGACTCAAAAGCCATGTTTTATTATGTTCAATGATTTCATCAGAATCGAGAACATACGAATGCGAAGTAAAACTAGTTTATGATCTCGCATAACAAATAAGACTTTCCTAAGTCTATTTTTAAAAGAATCATTTTTCAGCCTTTGATCCAAATCTAATCATTTTCATCAAGAAGACAGTTTGACTTTATCGAGAAGTCAAAACTACTATAAAATAACTTATACTACTTCAAATTTTAAAATGATTTAGAGCAGTTACATAGTAATTGAATCATCCAATTAAGGGAGTAGATCCTACCTCGACAGTATATAAATAGTACTATTTGTTAATAGAAAAATAAAAACAATCGCCTTTTGGGAATGTATCGTCGTATTGATGTTTATACGACTATCTTCATTGACGTTTCTCCATCGCGAGAACAACTGAGCGGAAAGATGATACAACAGTGAAGTTGACATTTAATTTCAAAGAGTGACACCAATTACACTCCAAACTTTTGACTCTTACATTAATATTGAACCGCACCATTGAGCCTGGTGATTGAACATCAAGCATCATCCTTTGGTTCAATCAGATGATGAGAAGCAGAGGCTAAGCACATTAAAACAATTATTAATGCATGGAAAACGTATGCCATGGTGAAAGAACATTTTGGTTGAAAAAAACATTAAAAAAACAAAAATTGAAGAACAATGTAATGGAATACACAGTACAAATTAGATAATTCTTCATTTTTGGCTGAAGTGTTAACTACTACTATCTACGGAATTTAAAAAAGAATAAAAATAAAGATGATTACTAGAAAAACAGAGGAAGTACCAGTTAAGTTGTTTTCTCCTTTGACCACGTGATACGCGACTACTGCTTTGTGTGCCTGTAACAGTTACAGTTGCTTCATTCTCGGATATTTGTATCTTTGATGTTGAACCAGATGACCGAAGCTGAATCTGATCTTCCCCAACAATACGCAGACCTTTTAATTGAAAAATGCCCGTTGGAAGATAACTTATACCTGAACGTGTTATATCCAACTCTTTTAAACAGCCTAAACGTCCCATTTCCTCAGGTAACTTCAGAATCCGACGACATTCAGCGAGATGTAAAGATATTAGACTTTTCATCTTACACACACTGTTCGGTAAATCCTGTAAAACCTTACAATCCGAAAGGATTAGCTTCTCTAAACATTGCAATCGCCCAAGATCCTCCGGTAACTTCTCAAGAAACCAACAAGATACAATCTCAAGCGATTTCAGTTGATTCAACATACAAATGCTGTCTGGAAGGATTTTAATATCTGTTGATGACAAATTTAGCTCCTCTAGAAATACTAACCGGTCTAGGTCCTTGGGTACTTCTGGAATACTGCCTTCAAATGTAAGCTTTCTCAAACATTCTAATCCACAAATGCTTCTTGAAAAACTCTCAAGGTTTGTACAAGCACAAAGACCTATAGAAATTAGCCTTTCAAGATTTCCAAACGATGAAGCTGGATCTTCTGTATAATAACATAAAAGATGAAACTTTGAAGAATCATTGTTAAAGTACAACGGGCAAACATCTGTGGATGTGGATTCTGCAATCAGATGTAACTCCGATAAACAACCAGCCTCAGCTGGTTGAGACCAATTGTCAAACACAAAAGACTTAAACCTCCCACAACACCTTAAGTCTATGAAGGTACGATTTCTCAGACATCCATCGGGAGCATTAATATCTACCAAATCATAACAATTTACAAGATTTAACCTTTCGAGATTTGGAGTGTCGAGATATTTGAGCTTTATATTTTCAATAGGCATTTGAAGTTCTACCAAATCATTACAGCCTTTGATTATTATCTCCTTAAGATTCGTAGTATTCCCGAGGTGAATGGTCTTCAATTGTGAATGACTCAGGTCGAGATATTCGAGCTTTCTATTTTCGACGGGCATTTGAAGTTCTACCAAATCATTACACCCGTTAAGTATAAGTGTCTCAAGATTCAGATTATTCCCGAGGTGAATGGTCTTCAACCGTGAATGACTCAAGTCGAGATATTTGAGCTTTAGATTTTCAACGGGCATTTGAAGTTCTACCAAATCATTACAGCCTTCGAGTATTAGCCTCTCAAGATTCGGAGTATTTCCGAAGCGAAGGCTCTTCAACTTTGAATGACTGAGATTGAGATATTCAAGCTTTAGACTTTCTGCAGGCATTTGAAGTTCAACCAAATCATTACAGCCTTTGAGTATTAGCTCTGTAAGATTCAGATTATTCCCGAGGTGAATGGTCTTCAACCGTGAATGACTCAGGTCGAGATATTTGAGCTTTAGATTTTCAACGGGAATTTGAAGTTCTACCAAATCATTACACCAATCAAGTATAAGCATCTCAAGATTCGGAGTATTCTCGAGGTGAATGGTCTTCAAATGTGAATGACTCAGGTCGAGATATTTGAGCTTTAGATTTTTAAATGGCATTTGAAATTCTACCAAATCATTACACCATCCGAGAATAAGCCTCTCAAGATTCGTAGAATTCCCAAGGTGAATGGTCTTTAACTGTGAATGAGTGAGGTAGAGCTCTTCGAGCTTTAGACTTTCAGCAGGCATTTGAAATTCTAGTAAATCACAACAGTCTCTGAGTTCTAGCTTCTTTAGATTCGGAGTGTTCCCGAGGTGGAGGTTTTTCAAATTTGATTGACTGAGGTTGACCCATTCGAGCTTTGGACTTTCAGCAGGCATTTTAAGTTCTACCAAATCATAACAGCTTTCAAGTATTAGCGTCTTTAGATTTGGAGTATTCCCGAGGTGAATGTTTCTCAGCTTTGAATGACTGATGATGTGAAGATATTCGAGCTTTAAACTTTCAGCAGGCATTTGAAATTCTACCAAATTATGACAGCCATTGAGTTCTAGCGTCTTTAGATTCGAAGTATTCCCAAGGTGAAGGTTTGTAATCTTGTAGAATTGTTCGAGATTTAACTGGACAAGATTTGGAGTATTCCCGAGGTGAAGGTTTGTAATCTCGTAGAGTTGTTGGAGATTTAACTCAACAAGATTTGGAGTATTCCCGAGGTGAAGGTTTGTCAGTTTTGAATTAGTGAGGGTGAGATATTTGAGCTTTAGATGGTGAGCAGGCATATGAAGCTCTACGAAATCATAACAATGGGAAATAGTCAACTGCTCAAGATTTAGAGCCAACCTAAGGTCAAAGGTCCTCAACTTTGAAGTCCTGATTTTGAGGAACCTGAGGTTATTTAGAACCTAACATAAGTAGAAAAGACAATTAATAATGGTGCAATGACAAACCAATAGATGATCATAATGAATCATGAAAAACAACAATCTAACCATTATTCATTCTACCTTTTCTTCTCCATCTTCCCAAAGTTGAACAATATTGCTCCGTTCAATTTCAAGTTCAACAAGATAGTTTCCTTGAAATGTATTCGGTAAACTCGAAAAAGGAAAACCCCACCATCTCATAAATCGTAAGGAACTTGGAAGGTATTCGCTAACTTTATCAAATTGAACAATATTGCCCTTAAAATAATCCTTATAGAGATTCATTAAAACAAATCTAAGATCCTTCATTTTTGCTAGACCTTTTACTGCAATTTCAGCACTCAAATCCTCTGAATATAAGTGTAGACATTTTGTTGCTTGGGTACCCTGAAATCGAAAAAATAAAAACCCTTAATTTTTGTTGGAACCCTAAATTTCAAAACGCCCAAAATCACTGTAAACATGATCAAATTGAGAGTGAATGAAAATGATATAAATCGAATTGAATGATAATTCCATTCGAATTAATGAATTTTTGAATGATTATTAGAGAGAAAGTGAATTTGAGGAAAAACTTTTAGAGAGACAAACAAATAGCAAAATGAGAATTGTTATGGACCAAAAATGAAATTTCAGCAAACCACAAGGACCAAAAATGTTGTTAACTCTCGTTTTGATTATGATTTACTTCTTACCAGGTCATTAGTCAATATATACTCAATTTCCTCATTAATCCACAATCGACTATGTCTTTGAGGTTCATCGGGATGTGACCGACGAACAATATTCCTTCCCATTTCTTCTAAATGATCATGCATCCCCAAGGTCGACCAATATCCAGAAATAGTTATAAGCGATCTCTGCTCAAGAACTCTTAAACCAACTTCAGCATGAAATCCACGGCTTTCAAGGGCTCTAATTGCATCTTCTTTGTGCCAACCTTTTAATATGCATGCAACATCTAAGAATATTTCTTTGTAATCATCCTCTAGACCATCAAAGCTTATTTCCAATCTTTCCATAGTTGCCTTTAATGGAATTTTTTTTAGTCTTTCTATAGCATCTACCCGAAGGTTCACTTTGACCACAAAGAAACGAACCCAATACTTTGATCGTTAAGGGAAGACCAGCAGCATATTGTACAACTTGTCCTGATAGCTCTTCGTACCCTCGAGTTGGAATCTCTCTTCCAAACGCATACCTACTAAAGAGGCAACTAGCTTCCGCTTGAGATAACAAAGTCACATTATGAATCAAGCTCACTCGGTGGGCTACGAGTACTTGCTCATCTCTTGTTGTAATTATGATTCTGCTTCCTGGCTTAAACCAATTACGGTCACCGGCTAACGCCTCAAGCTGGTCTTTATGATCAACGTCATCAAGAACAACAAGTACCTTTCTACCCCGCATCATCTTTTGCATCATACTTTTTCCGCCAGAAACACTACTTACTGTTATGTTTTGATCCTTTAAAACATCTGAAAGTACTTGTTTCTGCAACTTGTTTAGACCTTCCGAAGAGGCTTTTGAAATTTCCTTGACGTTTTCAATAAAGCTTTCACCTTCAAACTGAATGGATATCTGATCAAAAATAGCTCTTGCCAAAGTTGTCTTCCCTGCACCTCCCATCCCCCATATCCCTAGCATGCGAACATCACCAACACCAGGCTCTAAGGATGAAATTACTTTTTCTACACGGGTCTCCATGCCTATTAAATTTCCATCACTGCTCGAATTGATGAAACGTAACTCTAGTGAAATCTCTTCAACGATTTTCTGTATGAACTTAGCTTCATGCCTATATGTTAAAAAAAGATTCATTTATCTTGTGATTTTCCGAATATTTTTTAAATCTATAATACTGACATACAATCGTACATGAACTAAATGGTGATATAAGTATATATGATTTGTAATAAGTAGTGAATGAATAAAAGATGTGTTTGTTAAAGTGAGGGTTTTTTACCCGTTGAAACCCATCGCGTCTACCAGGATAAAAGAAAAGAGCCACTTGTTCATGGTAACAAACCATACACATGAAGTCATGAACTTTCCATTGTACATAGAGGACCAGCGAGTTTGAATGTAAAGACAAAAGAAAGCAAAATAATTCTCTATCACTCACATTTAAACTTTCTAAAAAGTTGATTAACATGACTTGGTAGTGTTATAACTTATAAATGTAAATTCCATACATGTGGTAAATACAAATGACAAATGACCACCGCTAACGCTTCCTTCTCTATAGTCTATACCCTTATAAAAAAGAATAATATAGTTATCTGTGGTTTCAAATTCATACCACGGATTGTAAGTTTGACGACAGTGTGTTAAAGAATGACGAACCATATCATCTAAGAGGTTGTTTGCTAAAAACATTATTTGCCTGGGCGGTTTTGAGATGAAACATAACCTAACTCCCCACCCTTCCAAAAAATATACTAATATTGCATAGATATGATGAAGAAATTTACTTACCCATTAGCAATGCTTTTCAACTCCCAGCCAGCCAAATCAGATGCTTCTTTCAAAGCCTCCCTCCATTTCCCAGCAGCTTCTTCCTCTTTATGTTTTGCAAATGCATCTCCAACTGACCCACTTTGTTTGCGTACTTCAGTGGGCTCCACATCGTAGAACACGGGGTATGCGGTATGCCCAAAACCTTTCCGGCATTCCATAATCTTAACAAGCTCTTCCAAGCACCAAGATGAAGAAGCATAGTTCTTTGAAAAGACAATGATATAAAATTTTGAGTCTTCAATGGCTTGGATAAGCTCATCACTGATCATATTCCCTTGCTTGATATTCTCATCATCTTTGTATGTGTAAATGCCTTTATTCGCTAGAGCATGATACAGATGATCAACAAAGTTCTTTCGAGTGTCTTCGCCTCTAAAGCTTAAGAAGACATCATATTTGAAGCTTTTTTGAATGGATGAAACTGAAGTAGAAGCCATTGGAAGTTTGGTTGAAAGAGTTTGTGTGAAAAAAGTGTTTTGTGTTTGTGGAATGATAATGTTGAGAAACAAAAACCACTCATATGGTCTTTTGGTCAATGAAAAAAAAAAGGATAAAGATTCACGGTTTGAACTTTCAAACCAAATGAAGGTGATTGTGTTTGTGTGAAAACAGAATATTGAATTGGAAAATAAAAGCCACTCATTTGGTCAATGAAAATAAAGATATGTTTGAACTTTCAAACCAAATGACCAATACACACTGTGTGAAAACAGAATATTGGATAATTTGGAAAATAAAAGCCCACGATTTAATTTTGTCAAATGACGATGTTTCGTACTTGAACATAAGATGCATCCACGATCCTTCTTTTATTCACTTCTTCACATTATGACAGAATATGTTAATTTATAAATCAACATTTTTTTTATAGGTTTTGCAATAATAACTTTTATTATTGTAATTGAAAAATTATTCTTATAATTACTTGTCTAAATGATATAACTACTTAAACTTCAAATGAATAAATCATATAAAAATATGCTATCATGCAAAATTAAACTGTTATTCACTTGCATTTTGTGGACTATTTCTAACATTGATAGAGAGTTAGAGACCAATAATAAGCAAAAAGAAATTTCCTCTTATCTATAATAGGGACCATTTTTTAACATTCAATTTCATTACCCTACACCAATAATATTTCTTCAATGAATTTTCTTATCTCTTACAATAATACAAAGATATCATGGAAATTTCTTAGCTATTTGGTCATAAAGTCTCTAATGAAGAATATCCTCAAAATTCCTAGCCATATTGGCCGACAAAAAATATGTAAATATATACGAAAATTATTCGCATAAACTCTTTTGCTGACTAGCGTTATTTCTAACTTCAATATTAACATAAGTATTTTCTACGACAAGCACGCACTATTTAATGCTATATAAATTCTTATGATGTTGGTAATAATATTAAGTCTTTTAATACTTGGTAGGATGTAATGTAAATAGGAATGAAAAAGATTATTACGACGGAATGAAAAAAAATTTCTTTGTTTACGATTAAGGACCATTTGGTTCTTAGCATTCAATTTCAATAAATTTGACGCAATAGATTTTCTTGTGATTTACAATAATACAAGAATACTTTACAAAATTCTATAGCTAGTTGGTCATAAAGTATGTAATGATAAAAGAAACATCCTCAAAATTCTTAGCTAAGTTCATCCAAAAATCTGTTTATGAAAAAAGATATATCTTGGAAATTTCCTTGTCGTTTCTCAATCTAACTTAATGATATTATAACACATTAACTATTGAACTATTAACCATAAAGTTTATCAATGATAGTTAAAACTTCATCTGAATGCATAACATGTTTTGTAATTGGAACTTGTTTATGATACAAGATAAATTATATAAACCGGTTTATTTGTAACATGAATTACCATCACTAACATCTTTGTTAAATTAAACAACAATATATTTTAACTTCAAATATGAATGATTTAATTAAATTCTTTAAAGAAAATAAAAATAGTACGTTATGATATTTTACACGACATATTCCTATTGACGACGGCGATATTTCAAATATTTGATACATTTGAATTGCCTCTTATATTTCAGTAGACGTTATTGGCGGGCCTTGCCACTTGTTTATTTCATCTCATTGCAATTAATATGATATTTTTCTATGTCTAGAGCATTGACCCAGAAGTATGCCCTTATCCTTTAGAGAGTAATTAGACGTGTACATAAATTGACTTCTTCAAATATTGTAAGAACTTGTTATGAGTTTCAATTTAAAGTGCATGTTTTAATATCCAGGAACCATGGTCTTAGCCTCCCAAGTTGAGTTATATGCATGAATAATTGATTTTTTTTTAAATGTGAAGTATATATGAATGTTTTAATTTGAATCATACTATCTCAAAATGTTTGAATCAACGGAGAAACGATGAGGATTCTTTCATACTCAAACAACCTTCCTCAAGTACAAGCCAGATGTAACGTTTGGTTGAAGTTGGGATCGAACTCATATCATCATCTTAGATAGACACCCTTTGTCACACCCCGTCAAAGGCGAAAACACGGGATGTAACTAGGAAAGGCACATCGCATAACATCATAGATTCATACCTTACATTTGTTACAACAATAGTTTACAAAGTATTTCTCGTTTAAAAATTTAAACATGCAACATGTCTTGTTTGAATTCTTATCGTCTTGAAAACACCTAGCGATATATCAAATGGATTGAACCCAATAATCGTGCCTTTCAAATAATGATCACCTAAAATGGTACTGAAAAGGTCAACATAATGTTGGTGAGCTCGTAGGTTTAAAAGTAAAACCACAAAGTTGTGAATCATATATGGTAGGACAAATAATGAGCATGAATACCAATTACAAGCACTTTAGTAAAAACAATAATAGTGTACGCCCAATTGAGCCTATTGTGTTCAACATACATATATCCAATACCATGTAGGGAGCTACCCCGATAGATCTATCATCAAGTAGGACCTCCACAGAGAGTTAAGTGCCACTGCATCCAGCGCCAACTAAGCTTATTGTGTCTCAACTTTTGGGCCTTCAACAGAGAGTTAACAGTCTTGCGATCATGTACTCACAAAACAAACATGTCACATCATATAATCGCATCATCACACATATTTGTCCAAAATCATGTAAAGCAGTAGTCACAACATATAAATATTTATTTGAAAAGTATTGAGTACCATTTCCACCCCAAAGTAAAACATGTAAAAAGTGGGCATACGAGAACTCATCTCGAACATATGGTAATATCAGAACAAGAAAATGATAAGCACAAAAAACGTGCACGAAACCCTATCCCCAACCTAATTAAATAATAAGATGCTTTAGGTGTAATTCATGTTACGTATGATGAAAACGAGTTTTTGTAAAGTTTTTATCACCTTTATATGCTTGTGTCAAAGTTTAATAGGCTAAAAATAATTTATACGATAGTTATTCCGAAAATATTTAAGTACTTAAAAAAGGTGTATTTTTGTCCATACTCGGAGGATCGTAAATCGATCGGTTCATTAACCTTTTCGCCTAATTCCAACTTGCGGAGTTAGTATCCTGTGAGGTCTACCTATCGTCTATATACCATTTTCCATGAATCGATCACAAGGATGCTTAAAAATCGACCTAAAGTAGTGCGGTCGGGTTTTATTTCCAAATATGAGTTTTTAATACTTTTCACAAATTACTATAGCCCAAGTTTGCGGCTGTAAATCACCGTTACTCGACCTCGGGACACGATTTAAGTTCCTACGGGTAGTATTCGAGGTTGTCTGCAAGTTTCGTGGTTTAAGTTTTTAACGGTTTGATGTGTAAAGTGCACGAAATCGAGCTCGAACTTGCTAAGTTGAATCTGCCAAAATATTTAGAAAATTTTTAGTTTTTATTGGGTATTTTACTGATCTTTACTAGGTCATAAATCACTCGTTATTTCACCTTTAGACCTGTTTCAACTTGATATCTCTAGTATTCCGGCTCATCTACAACTTTCATGTTTTAAGTTTTCGATGAAAAGGAGTGCAAGGCGCCCTAAATCAGGATAAAAAAGGATTGGTCGGGGCTGTTTTTCATAAAGGGGCTGTTGCTGTTTGGCGAGAATGACACTCGACAGATTTTTGAAAGACCGTAACTTCTTCATTTTAAGTTCATTTTACTCGATTCAAAAGGCAAATTTTAGGTTGCTGCGTCTCTACGTTTTTCTCAACTACCATGGTCCGCCAAACTAAGCCTAGAGTGCTTGTAATTAGGCTCGAAGAGGGTCACTCGGCTAAGTTTTCACTAATTTTTCAGATTTCGTTTTCGAGATTAAAAGTACTAGATTACTTCCGGTCGACCTAGGTTCCGAGTATGTTGCTATAATATCATTATATTTTGGTGTGGTAACAAGGTTTTTAACAACAAACAGCTTTAAGTGATGAAATGACTAAAGTGGTTATATATTACTACGTAAGTCTTTGCACTATGAGTTAAAAAAAACACGATTTTTGCAACATGAGCACATAATGGTGATACAAAATCATGAAGGTACGATATATAAGTAGAAAATATGTATATATGAAATAAGATTTGAGATGCTTACAATGGCAAGTGAGGAAATCATCAAGAAACCTTGTAAAACTAACCCGAAGACCCTAACTTATCAAACTCTTAACCCAAATATGCTTCCAAAAATTTAATCACCAAAATTTAGTGCCCACTTTCTTGCTTATATTCTGCCGTGGGTTAGGGAAAGCAAAAGGGAGTGTGTGTGTGTGTGTTTTGTTTTGTGGTGAAAATGAAAGGCTTAGGAAGATATATATATATTTTTTTAAGGTGAATTTCTTATAAAGTGCTTCGTGTCGGGTTCGACAGCGGGAGGTATAGACTACGTTGTCTAAACCGGGTCCGCGTTAGAGAGCTCTCTCGAAGCGGAAATGCCTATTTCAAATACCCGATGGGGGAAAACCCCCTACTAATCTGCCCGAAGGCACGACAATTAATAGGGGTAAACCCTTGCCTTTTCCAAGATTTGAACATGGGGTTACCAGGCCCAAACCCCTTCATTAAAGGACTACCTTGAAGAAAAATCCCTCATTTTAACTCCTTGCAGGATTTGAACTCAAGACCTCCCTCCCCCAAAAGCCCCTAAGGACTCCAAGGTGGTCAACTGAACTAAGCCAGTTGGTTTTGGAAGATCTCTTATATAGATAAACTTAGGTGAGGTATTTAGTGTTTGCATGATGGTTCAAGTCTTAACTAGTAATAAGCATGTGAACTATGGTGTAAAATGATTTTATAATACCTAGAAGCTAGATGGTTTGAAAAGTGCATGCTTTGACTTGTCCTCTTGTCGTGCAAAGAGGGGGAAAGAAAAAGTTTCCAAAGCTAACTATGAGTTTTATATTGTATAGGAGCTAGTTTTTTTTTTTTTTTTTTTAGAAAGGCTTGTATAGGAGCTAGTTAAAAAAATAGTGTGCATGCTTCTATGAGATAAAAAAATATATAAGTAAGTTGTTTGTATTTTAATATGTTGTGAAGGACAAAGGTGCTTTTGATGTTGGTGTTGTACCGTTGAACCAAAAAGGGAAGAAAACAAATATTTTGACTTGTTGTAGTATATTAAGGCATGAGGGTGGTACCTAGTACTGCTAATACTTTCTGGAGTGTCACATCACTTCTATCCAATAAAAACTTTCCAACTCAAAACTACCCTAACACTACCCTACGTGGAGGGAGTGGTACCCTAGTACCCGAATTCCATTTTTTTTTAAATACATAAAATCAAATACAATATTTAAAATAAAAACATATCATTTCATTAAAAATAAAAACATTACATAATACTTAAAAAGACTACAAGTTAAAAATTGAAATTACAACTTAAAAAATACATTACATAATTTGAAAATAAATGTACAAGTTGACAAATTGTCTTTTGGTATTCCTTTTCCAAGATCTAAAATGGACTAATTCAGTCTTCTGTACAACTAACAATGCATCAAATACTTGTATTTTCAACTTTCCATTTAAAGTTTTAAACCCATACCTACACCCATACACAGTCACACTTCCACTTCATTCATCTTCTCCAACTTTCTTGTTTTCTTTGGCATTCACACAACAATGGCAGCTAGTGTTAAATAGGATGATTTTTTTTTTTTTCATTTTGGGCTAAACTAGGCGTTTGGAACTTCACACGCTCCCCCCAACGGATACTTTTCTAACGTTAACATGCGGGTTCCGAGCTCGATTTTTTAACTCGATGAAGGTACCCGAGCTACTAGGGGCGGTGTACCCGCTCGAGCTCAACTACTCGATTGGGTACCCGCTGCCCACTCCGTCCTCCCTAAGTGTAGTGGTGTATTAGTGTATTAATTTAAATATTAAGGGTATTGGGTATAATGTGCATGCAATAACAAAACACAGACTTTCCAACTTATCCTCTTCCCATCGCCATTTGTGAACCAATGCCCCGTCCCTTGACCATCCGCTTGAGCCCTTCTTTTGCCAGCATCTTTTGCGATTCCTTTAGCAGTATTGACTTTAGGATTCATAGAACCTTGTGACGTTTCATGAGCCTTGGATTTTCTTGAATTTTCCTTAATGAACTTGTCTCGGCTTTATTAGTTCTAGTAGCTTGTTTAGTTTTGTCGCCACTGCTAAATTGACCCCTAGAAACACAAGAAATGCAACACAAAAAACATGAATCATGGTATAGGATTTTATGAAAAAAGAGCTAATCTTTTATGCAAATAACACCTTAAAATACTATAAATAATATAGCAGAATTAACTTACATGTAATCGATATTCGATGTCTTGGGAAGCTCGAACCTCTACTTTCTGCATTTAACGGGAAAAAGTTGCACAAACGGGTTCGCGCAAACTCTTGGACCCTCAAATCATTCACCCAAATCTACTACAATTGTCCATAATATGACTATTACGGCTACTTTTTCCAATATTACTCTGAACTTTACTTTTTTCTTTCATGGAACTAAAATAATCTTCACAAACCTCATCCGGTGCAGGTGTCGGGATAATGGAACCTCTTCTCGTGTCTAAATCTTCCCATAAATCTTTTTCGGCGGGTGAAGTAACGAGTGATTCACTTAATTTTCTCGGCTAATGTAAACCTACACTTTTTCCCTATCTAAATTAGATTAGACTTACAGGTCTTGTTAGTAGCAACTTTCTGGTAGAAGGAATATCAAAATCGAGTCGGAATCAATCACGAAATTTTCTAAGAGGATGACATTAACTTTGGAAGCGGTTGTTTCTGCAGCTTGTGATTACGGATTCGGCGTTTGAGACCGATGAGATATTTTGCTTTCCTTTTCCGATTCTCGGTCAAACACATAGTCCGTGGCGGGAATTTGGAACTGTTACTAAGCGAATAGTGTTGTGTTGGAAGAATCTCGTCTGCTTTTAGCAATAATAACAACCAGTGAATATGGGAATGATAAACAAGCGCGTGACGATAGCACACTGGTTTATATATAATACGTGTGACTGCTACTTGATGGAATCTTATAAATCATAAAACTAGAACAAATACCATCACTTTTACGCTAAGTTAATCAATGGGAGAAATCTGATTCAGCGGTTCTGCTTCGTAGATATCTTTGTGATCTTTCTTGGATTACAAAGAATCACAAGTTGCTGCATATTTAAGCGTTTATGTCTGAGCTAAATACATTTTGACATTCAATGAAAAATCATTGGTAACGACTACAACTTTCTTGTTTATCTTAAGACATAAGTAAGGGTGTATAATGACAGATTGACAGTCCAAAGGGGTTGTAAGTTGTAGCCCCAGGGCCCAATGGCCCCAATTCCCTAAATACACCAGACTTGCTACATTATCATAAGATTAACTATATATATTACGCAATAGACACAATGAAGTTATCAAGGGTTACTCGTAAGTCCATCCACCCACAACATACAGAAAACAAGTCCAGTTTTTCGTTGCTACTAGAGTTCAAAATAATCTAATTGGCTGCCAAACTCATCCCAATATCTTTAGGAAATCAAGTTGAACCTACTGAAAAAAGCATTAGTGGCGTTTAGGATTGCTCTTAGTATCGTTTTGAAATGGCAAACAATTAGTTAAATTTTTAGTGTTTGGACGGATGTTAACTGAGTGTGATCATGATATCAATTATAGACAAACTAATTCAAAGTTGCTTATTCACACTAACTATCTGATATCATTATTCATGCGACTATCGATTCGATTAATTTACGTACAAAAAGGTATAATACTTATTCATTATTCATACTGACTATCTGATATCATTATTCATACGACTATATGAAACGCAATAAACAGGATAACAAACTCACAACCAAAAGTAACACTGGCACAACTAAGGGTAGCTCTGAAAAGCATTTACTAATTTGCTTATCAAAACTTGTAAGTTGTAATTTGCTACTTCACTCACGAAATCAAATAAGCAGACCCAAACACCCTCAAAACACGTTAATCAGATAAGTAACCAAGCTTATTAAAGAGTCTTGGATATACCCTAATACCAAATCATTTACAAAACCATAAGCAGTTATAATAAATAATCACTTTTACCTTTAGCATTATTATCCTCGGGCGATGAAAAGACCTCGATATCATCATCATCAACAACAACCGAACCCAAATCCACGTAGCGAATCCGACAACCCCTATCCTCGACACTACACGCGCTAAGCTTCAATCTGGCCTTACCTCATTGTCCTCATCAATCAAGCATACAGGCGTCTCAATCACAAACTCCTTATCATTATCATTACCATCAACAACACTCTTCACATCAGCAGCTACCGAATCACGATTCGATGTGGTTTGGGGTTCGGGTGTATTGTCAAAATCGAAGTCAAAACCTAATGAGAATGAAGGTGCTTCAAAATCACCCATTATGATTGATTGATTATTAGAATTGTGAATTGGAAGTGTTTAGGGTTTGATTAATTGATTTGTGGTTTGTAAGTTTTTTGAATTTTGGGGGTTTTTGAACTGTTTGTTTGGCGGGTTTTTGTTGAAATGAAATGTGTGGCGGCATGGTATGGAGCAAAAACATAAATGAGAGCGTGCACATTTACAAAAATAGAGAATATCACAAATTCATTATAGGTAAGCAAAGCCCGGCACCCGTATTCATGCCTTTGAGACCAAATTGATATGAACATTCCGCCGTAATGTCGTGTTATTTGATAAAGTTCATGTTCGTCTCGTGTTCCCAGCTTCAAACTCTGTCCAAACATGGATTTTACCAAACCATTCTCTGATGATAAAGTCTTATTCCCGGAACATTTTAGGTAGCGTCTGTTATTGACTTGGATAGGAAAAAATTCTGTGAATTTGGTGAAAGTCAATAGTTTGACTCAAAAGTCAAATGTTTTAATGGTTCACCATTTTGTCCCAATGTAGAAGATATTTTTATGCAAATCAAAACTTGTATATGATTTTAAATTACTTACAAAACTTCATTGAATATGGTTATAACATGATTATCTCCAACATCATGTAAAATCCAATCATTTTCATCACGAGCACGTTGACTTTTCAAAGTCAACTGTGTTATCTGAACTCCATGAGTTAACATATCTAAACTTCAAAATGTAAACCGCTTATACAAGTAAGTTACTTTGATCATTACACTTTTGAATTTAATAGCTATAGCTTGATTTAATCGACCCACCCACTAGTTTATTTGTTATTCATCTCGTGTTATTTGATAAAGGTCGACCCACCCACTAGTTTAGAAAAACGGGTTGAATAGGCAATCTTCGTGTTATATGTTAGTGGGTTAGGATTGACATAACTGACCTAACTACTTAAACATGTCGTGCTCGGGTTAAGGTGTTTTGACATGCCAATCCGAACCCAAACCCGACCCGTATTTGATTCTAACAGCTTCTTGATATGAAATGGCTACAATGTAACAAGAACTTTCCAACTTACGCTCTTCCCATCGCCATTAGTGAACCAATACCCCGTCCCTTGACCTTCTGCTTGAACCCTTCTTTTGCCAGCATCTTTTGTGATCCCTTTCGCGGTATTCACTTTAGGATTCGGGAAACCTTGTGACGTTTCTTGAGTCTTTGATTTTCTTGAATTTTTCCTTGATGAACTCGTCTCAGCTTTATTAGTTCTAGCAGCTTGTTTTGTTTTGTCACCTAAAAATAACAAGAAATACAAAAAAAAGAAGTATTAAAATAGCTATTTGCATGAAACCCCTTAAAATCTATCGGATAATATGCAGAACTAACTTACATGTAATTGATATTTGATGTACTGGGCTGGTAAGAACCTCTATCTTCTGTATTCAATGGTAAAAAGTTGCAAAAAGGAATTCGAACTAGCTCTTGAATCCTCAAATCCTTAACCCGAGCCGAGCACCATGATGATGAGTTTGGATGATGACATAAGAGGTCCTTTAACTATTTCCTTTTGTCCATTTTATGATACAGCTTTCCCTCCCTTGTTTTTTATACTTTCAAATATGGATAGCTTTATGAGAAAAGACCCAATGAACCAATCATGACTATTCATTTTTTAATCAAAAATAAATAAATATCTTATAAAGCGTTAATCGTTACGCAAAACAAATCATACCATCACAATGAAAATTAAATAATCTTTCTATAGATGGGCACTTTTATATACTTTCGACGAACTTTTTTTTTCAATTATGTCTGAAAAATCACATGTGATTTGTGATTTCTGAAATCACACATGCAATTTATGAAATCAATAACAATCACATGTGATTTGTATACAAATCACTTGTGATTTTTCCGTAAAAAAATGCATTAGTGGTGTTTAGGATTGCTCTTAGTATCATTTTGAAACGGAAAATAATCAGTTTATTTTAGTGTTTGGACGGATGTTAACTGTCATTTTTAGACAAACTATTTCAAAGTTGCTTATTCATACCGATTCCGATTACTTTTTTTTTTCGGTAACAATGATTTCCGACCTTTTGGCCGACTAATCCACGGGGTTTAAACCGACCGCCACACAGACTCGAACCAGGTAAAGCCCCCTCCTTTTTCAAAAGGTTGGTGTGGCCACTTAAGGTTGTTCGCACCTCGCAGGAATTGAACTTGAGACCTCACACATTTTTAGAGTGATAGTCACAAGCCTTTTTGCAACTAGGCCACCTCTAAGTGGTTAGAACAAGAAGAAAAAAAGAGTCACACCAAACACACTGCTTGGATTCGAACCTTCGTTATTCATCTCAAACGAATAAAGTTATCCGGCTGCCTATTTGATAATCAGCATTACCAAAGTAACACTAGCACAACTTAAGGTTACCCACGGAAAACTGCTTATCAAAAGTTTTATATTTGCTAGTAATTCACTCATGAAATCATGTACTAAGCAGTTTGGATAAGCAATCCCTGAAAACTATATGAAACCGCAATAAACAAACAGATAACAATATAAAACAATCCCCTAATCATCAAATCAAATATCAAAATGAATTGAATATATGTATAATGTATTACCTTTAGCATCATCATTAAAAAAGAATGCAAGTCTTCTGTTGTGATTCTTTTTTGCTTATAAGCAATTGATTTCAAAGGGAATTAACAAATTACTAGTTGTTTTAATGGGAAAGAGGGTTCTGTTCACAAATACGGGTCGGGTTTAGGGTTATATGTCACAACACCTTAACCCGAGCCGAGCACCATGATGATGAGTTTGGGTGATGGCATAAGAGGTCCTTTAACTATTTCCTTTTGTCCATTTTATATACAGCTTTTCCTCCCTTGTTTTTTATACTTTCAAATGTGGATAGCTTTATGAGAAAAGTTCAATATAAATCTCATATCTATGGCTATGTTTGGCGCAGAGCTTTTTGGAGCTTTTTGGGGCGATGAGCGTTGAGGAGTGAGCTTTTTTATTTTTAGTGTTCGTTTGGCAAAGGAGCGGCGAGCTTTGCTATTTTTTAGGAAAGCTCATTTTTCCAATGCTTCTTTAAGAAGCTGTGAGCGGTGAGGTGTGGCTACCACTCACTTTCACAGCCAGCATCTATACGACTACTTTTGCCAAACATAGCTTATATCTAAACAACATAAAATGGAAAAACGGTCAAAGGTGAAAAGTGGAAAGTTGAATTGTTGAATTTGATCAAATGAGAGAGAAATGCATAATGTAATTAATACTCTTATTAAAACACCCCATTACTTAAAAGTACAATAATTTATTCACATTGTACAACTAATTAAAAGCACGTCTACAAAATTAAAAACAACCATTAAAACACCCCTTACTAAAAAGTACATAAAAATTTCATAACGTACAATTTAAAGAAGCTACAATATAATCTAAAATATAAAATAATTAAACACACTAATTAATGATATTTTTAAAACACTCTAAAATGAAAAGTAGATGTTATTATACATATTATACAAATTAATAAAACACACAAAACTTCATACAAGCTAACAAGTTGATGTTACATATAGTTTTGAAAACAAAACCGAACCGAACCGGACCAACGTGTTCAACTGGAACAGGTGTCGCCACCGGTTCGGCTAACCAATTAAAGCAATTCGAAAATGAACCAGAGAGGACCCGTTGAAACTGATAGAAACTAGTGAATCATGTCTCATCGAGATCTATTTCTAATGTCATAGAAAATTCCGGCTAAAACGCGCGAGTACCCTGCTATATACTATATATAAAGGAAAAACCAAAAAGTAAAAAGTGAAAAGTTGAAACTAAAAGTGGAAATGTTGAAGAGATATATTTCATAAGGAAACTATTAATACACATCGAAAAATGGGTTGACCCGGGACGCTTCAAACCCGGCGGGTTGACCCGATTTAATTTGACTTGTTTTTGACCCAACCTGTCGGGTTGACTCGGTTTAAATCGACTTGTTTTTTTGACCGGAACGGTTCAACCGGTTGAACCACCCGGGTCGAACCAGGTTTCAAATTTGACAAAATTATATAAGAAATGATGAAGTAGTTGTTGAACCCGTGACAAATTTGGAAAAATGATAGACCAATTATGTAACACCCCCAATTCTTGATATGCAGCGGAATTCAAACTGGGTATTACTTGATGGCACAACAGTCATAATAATAGAAAACGATCTCTAAAGGAGTCGTTTTTAAAAAGGCTTTATCATTCAAATATATCAGAGTTTACAAAATAGGTCCCAGTTGGTTCCATTGATTACAAAACACATCAATATAAAGTTTTTGATGTTTTGTGAATGATAAATAATTTATTTATATAGCCTTCTTGATCTTGCCTTCCGCCTTCCGACATTATGGATCTAAAATACATGCTTAAAACTGTCAACACAAAGGTTGAGTGAAATTCATAGAGTTTGTTTGATAGTTGAACACATTATGTTGGTAGTGTGAGTTAATCAGACTCACACCAATGGTTTGAAAACAAAACAATTATTATTAGACTAAGCATCATGCAATCAAGGCGTTAACGTGTTCCAAATTTTATTGGAGAAATTGTTGGTACATGCCCTAGTAGGTAAAATTGCCATTTTACCTAATGTTACTCAAATATAGTGCGTTTGTTTGCCTCTAACGGGCCAACACAAACGGGATTCGTCAATCCCAATAGATCTATTCACAATATTCGCGCCCACTCTCACATAGTGATTAATGATTCATGATTTAGGGACTTATGTTTGGCAAATGCGGTAACTTAGTGCTAATAAAACAATCAGATAAGCATACAGTTTGAAAGCAATGTGTTCGGTTTAAATAAAGCATGTATCTCCCCCAAGGGTTTGTAAAACAATTAAGTAATAAAAAGTGGGGCTATGAACTCACCAATAGTTGATGATATTAAGCACTTTAACGGATGATGGATAAGTCGGAAGACTTCTACGTGCAACCTAAAAATGAAATGTTGCGACTTAAGTTTGGAATAATGTTTTAGGAAAACATAAACCATCCTATATATATATCCCTATGTTGATCATGATGTAGTCAATTTTCATTTGATGTTTATAGAAAGATCTTTAATATGTCAAAACGTATTTAGTTTATAGATATCATACTACCGTTCGGCCATCATAATTGAGAGGTCATGCAAGAACGTTCGAGAAGCTAGGACACTTTAATTCAGATATCCAAGAACTCGTCGATACATTTTTCTCAAATGAAACCCCTCACATGAAGCTCCCTACTATTGTAGCACTTAGTAAATACAACATATGTTTTGAGTGAAGATTGTTATAACATAAAGTTTATCATGTTTTAATAACTATCTAGTTTTTACAAGTTCTCGTCGTTTCAAACAAGCCTCGAGGCTTTAGCCATGGCCTTGCCGTGACTTTGGTCTTGACTTCCATGGTCTTGAGACTTAGCTTTGGCCTTAGCCGTAGCCGTGGTCTTGGCTAATGGCCATTAGGCCTCTTGGTTTGCTTTTAGTTGTGACAAAAGTATAGTTATGAGACTATATTTACGGCAGTTTCTGTTTTTGAAAGATTTTGGCCTATTTATGCGTTTTCAAGGCCCGAGCTTCTTTAACATTGAAGGAAAACGTCGTTCCGGACAACTTTCGTGTTTTAACTTTTTGATGATTCGGACCAGAAGTACCATTTTAAAAGGGCGTAACTCAAAACAGAAAGTTATGGGCGCGGCGTTTAGGTTTCGCTAACCTCTTTTGCTTATAACTTTTGACTCGTTTGTCCGTTTCGGGTGATTCAAATTGCTATGTTTACCTTTTAATCTTGTCTACCATATTATGTAAGTTATAAAGTCCTTATGTTACTGTTTTTAATGGTCTCTCATGTGTAGAATATGACTAGTTTACTAGTTTGTTACTTTTATGACAATATGTGAATTAAAACAAGTGATTGAGTATATGTACATCATGAATCAACATAGTAACTATATATATAGCATGAAATAGTTAAGATTATGAATAATAAAGATGAGATGATGGTGGTGATAAGTTGCTTACAACTTTTGGCTTTCAAAATAGAAAGGAGTAACTTAGTAAGGATAGGACTTTGATTGATCGGGTAAGACTTTGTATTGAGCTAGCTTTCCACACCTTGGCACCCTTGTAAACTTTAAGAGTTGGTGATGAAGTACTAAGTGACATGAGTGGATTTAAACTTAAGAGGATCACTTAAACTTGCTAGAGATTTGATGAAGTAAGCTTGATCTTTGGAACTTCCTTGCATAAACTTGGAGTTTATAGATCAAATGATGGAAGATGTGAGTGGTTTAGGGTATGAACGACCAAAATCAGTTTGTGAGGGAGTTTATGATGTATTTCACTTCCTATTTATAGGAGGGTAAGTTTGGTTAACCATATATTGGGTTAATTATTAACCATGGTTAAGTTAGGACACTTGTAATGATCAAAATGATGCATGCTTAGGATCAAGCCACATAAATGGTGACTCCCCACCCTTAGTTCGGTTTCAATGCATGACAAGGCTTAGATGATAAGCCTTGGTCTTATCTTGAGGTTAGAGTAAGTTTTGGTTCCGTTAAATGCCAACCGTAAGTCGTTAAGCCATAAAACGTACAACCGGGTATCGTAAAAATACGAAACTTACAGGAATGATGAGACTCATCATTATACTCCATCTAAAAATATAAAATGAGTGATAAGTCTCATTGGGTGCAAAAACGCTGCTTAAAGCTGGAAATACGGGTCAAAAGCGTAATTAGCGTAAAACGCGAAGCGAAAAACGTAAAATTCCCAAACTTGTGGAATTGTCATAAAATGGTAGAAATACATATTTCTAATGTTTATATGGTTTACTGGACATATCGGGGTGTCCGAATGACGTTTTAACCCTAAAGTAGTTCTCGGACACGGTTTCGTGAAAACGGTTCTGAATGGATTCAACGTGTCAGGACGACTTGTCGAGTTTATTTATCTTGTCATGATAGTAAAATAAAAAAAAATATTTACGATATGAATAGTGAAAATGAATAGTAATGTGAATAGTAAAAGTGAATAGTAAATTCTCGAAAATGAAAAATAACCTGAAAATGCGGGTGGTTACAAATTAATTGTAGTTTTTTGTTGTTTATTTTGATTTGACACATGTACGTTATCATTTGTATGATGTTATTTTGAAAAATGTTGGTCTTGCACCATTTAAGGGACTAGCATATATGAATCGTCTTTTAAAAGTTAATAAATATTGTATAACCCTTTGTCCGGTATATCAATAATGTTATGTAAGTTTATTAGAATCACAAAAAATAATTAGTATTGTTATCTTTAGAGATAATTATTTGTACCCCAAACAAATAGCTTTGAACAATGCTTAAATATCTATGCAAATTGATAGTACAAGATAATCTTATTATGGTGATATTAAATTTGTAAGATTACAAGTTTAAAAGCCACACACTAAATAATAAACGCTACACATATAAAAAAAATAGTTATCACTGCCTAATGACAAAACAAGAAAAGGCGGTCACACACATTGGCTATACATCTAAACTACAACATAATATTGCCAACTACATAATACCGTTTCTTTTTGTAATTCTTGAATATATTATTACTAAAATCTTAATAACTTAAAAGTTAAAACAATCCTATTAAAAATATACTCCCACACATAGATCGACTCCACATAATTTTCTTGAAAACTGTATATTTCTGCTGCTATGCAACCACGCATCAGAATTATAGTTATTCGAAAATGATTCTCTGACGCTACAAATACTACAAATACAGTTTGTTCAAAGATCTTATGGGTCGTCGGAATTTTGCAGAAAACTAGACACCGTTGCCGCTAGGCACGGGTACACTACTAGAAAATCGGGCATCAGCAACAAAAGTTTGCATCACTATTCTGTCACTAAAGCCCTACAACGACGGAATTGTGGCGGATATACTCCATCACAAAAAAGGGCTTCGCAAAATTTTAGCGACAAGTTTAGCGACAGAAATTTTAGAGTTTCTGCGATGAATTGTCGGTCTCTAGCCCGTCACTAGAGCCTTTATAAAGTTACCTAAATTAAATTTTATTCGACCATCAAGTGACAGCTTAGCGACAAACTTTCTGTCGCTAATACTAACGACGAAGCAGTCACTAATGCATTGCTAATCCATTTTGTTGTTATTCCATCACTAAAAGTATTGTCTCAAAACCATAACTAACAATTTGTTGCTTAAATCAGAACCATTTCATAGCTTTCATCGCTAATTTGTCGCATTTAAATATCTTTTGAGGATAGAATATGTCGCTAATCAATCAATAAACGATACAATCTATTTGCCATTTGTTCAAGATGTCACACACACGAATATCACAATGATGATAGTCACAAAATCCATATTCAAAATCAAATAACACATATCCAAATCAAATAACAAGCTGATTAAAAAACATTTGATCTTCGACAACATAAAAGGAAGTCTAAACCAAAGATTCTCTCTTACATAAAAGTTAAAAGTTCCTAAATAGATTTAAAGCTCTTCAAAGTGTAATGGTTGATGTTCAAGATGTACGACTACTTGCATTACCTTGTTTTGTTATTGGTTGGCGGGTAACATGACTCTCGATACCATACTCAACAAGCATATCTTGAATTTCTGCATGCATTTCTTCCTTAAGCCCTACATGAATTTCTTCTTTGAGCTCTTCGCCAATTTCTTCCTTGAGTTTATTCTTAATTTCTTTCTTGAGCTCGGCTTTCATTTCTTCCTTTAACTCTCCACGAATACTATCAAGATAGTTCTTGAACACAACAGTCAAATATTAGTTTTTTGAAACATGTACTGAAATAAAGATATGTGATAATTCTTTGGATGTAAAAGAAAGAAACACACCTGAACATCTATAGATCTTAAGGATGGAGCACCAGCACATCTTGTAGTACTTGGTGTACCAGTCATCGTGTACTGTGGACCTGACATTGAACCCCACCCAAACACTCCACCTTTCGTATCATCTCCAGCATATTGTTTCCATAGGTCATCATCATAGATGGGACAGTTAGCAGGATCTGATCCATATTTATCTACTTCTTCGATGTTGGGGATATGTCGGTGTTTGGCTAATTCATGCCTACGGGTTCATGATCAGAGGACACAGTTGCATTTGTATGAGAAGGGATACCAAAGGTGTTAGTCTGTCTACTGACCCCAACCACGAGCAGTTGCATGATCACTAAGGCCACGTCCACCTCTACCTCCATGCCCAACACTAGTACGTGCCATAATCTGGTAACAAGTAAATATTACAGTCAGGCATTTTAAAGTGAGTGTAATATAAACATCTACAACAATCGTCCTCCATACTTATGGGCAAGTGCTGCTGTTTTCTGATCTTTGTGAAACTCCATATCATAGACATGTTTGATATGCTTTAGTTGTATAACACAACACCATGCATATCTAATTTTTAACTTTTTCATCAATACAGCTATAAAAGTCTACAAAAAGTAGCAAAAAACACATGGTACGTCCAGTAACTTGAAACACAACAGGTAATGTCGTTCATGCATAGGTGAGAGTTCAAGGAACTTAAAAGTCAGATGAGTAATTGACGGTACCTCACAAAAAAAAAGTTGGATTGACTTATCTAACGCTTGTTGGTCATGCGTAGCAAATCGATAATAGAATATTCTGATAAAGTTTAATGTAGTTATCAAGATTATCTAAAGCTTAAAATTACGAAAAAACAACATAAACTATAAACTTAAACTTGACACATTCAATTCCTTAATCAAAATTGCAACTCATGTTTTCAGGAAAAAATAGGAGTAACCTTAAGAAGAACAAGTCCGGTAAATATGCTTCAAATCTATAATGTATCACTCAGTCACACACCATAAAAAACACATGAGCCCCATAAGCATTCACCAAGTCTCGATATTCCGTAACCACCATCTAAAGATAAAAAAAACATTAAGGGGGTCTTTGGATAGCTTAGGTTTATGGATCATAAGCTTCTTTGATTTTAGAAAAGCTCATAAGACCACTTTATTCGGCTTGTGGGCTTATCAAGTTGAGCTTGCAAAATTAAATAAGCCATATGCTCAAGTAGATAAGCGCCTCAAATGCTAAAAAAATGAGCTTGTGAGCTTTTCCAAAATCAAATAATCCTATAACCTCGAATAATAAATTGATACAAACAACCTTTAAGTCGAACTAGTACAGTAATTACACCTAATCGAACTAGTTCATTTTGGCTATTCACTGAATCAACTAATAACGTCCCATATTTGGCATCACACTTCTTAAAAAACGGCGATAATCTATCATTTTCTAGACTTCACTAACAAGATTAATACAGATCAAACCAACAACATAATAATTTACCAATAACAACCTATTCAACCAATCACACACAAATGAAACTAAATCATAAAAAGGAAAGTAACAATCATATAAAAATATAAGCACAAACACATGATTAGACCAACGATTGGGAGGTTAGAATTAAGCTAGGTCTGGTAAAATTGGAATATATTATCCCTAAATTAGAAACAAACATCCATAACATATGCATACATTACTCCAAAGAATAATCGACATAAACTAAAACATAACAGTGAAGATGTACCTAAATCAAAGTTGTTGTCGTATCTTGATTGCACTTGGGTGAGACTTAAAGAGAAAATAGTGACATAAGAGGGTTGGGGTTTTGTCAATTTAATAACTGTTTCACCCTGTAATTGTTGTTGGTGGGATATTGGGTTTACCGAGTCATAACCGTATACCACTTTGACTTTCTCATCTATCTAAACTTAACTGTTGCCTCCATTGGTTAGCGCTGGTAGTAACCGTTGCCGCCTACATCGTTTTATTTTTGTTGCCTGGTTTGATGTGAGTTGTGTTGTCCCTCTTTTAATCTTTGTTAACAAATTAGATGTTTAATATGTAAAGAGATAGAAAATATATATTTTAAAAGATAACTTAATTGCTTAAAAATAATTGAAAGATATACAATTCTTTATGTTATTCTAGAGGTTGCAAAATGGACGGGCCGGGCGGGCACCGGCACGGGCTAGAATGGGCACGGGCCAAACGGTCACATGTTATACAAATCGCTTAATAAAAGACCTAAAATGGTGAAATAAATTTCTTAAACGTAATATCTTATTTATATTAAAAAAAACTTAAATATATTATATAAAAAAATTATTTCTTTGAAACGATCGTAATGTTCTACAATTGAGAAAAAAAAAATGTGCCTGTTAGTGCCCATTTAAGTTTTTAATGGGCTATATGTGTCCATTTTAAAAAAAAGAGGTGGCTAAATGTGCCCAAATCTTTTAAAAATTTGCCGATTTAGCTCATCTTTTTGTTTTTGAGCACATTTTGCCACCTCTATGTTATTCTTAATTGTAAAAATGTTTTATAAAGAAAAGTAAACAAAAAGTTTAAACATAAAAAGTTGCATATACAAATTTAGTGATCAAAATAACAAGAAGAAAATTTATACAATTGCCGTGAGGACGACGTCGTCTAGGGGTTAAACACGATCGTTTTTGGCTCTTAGAAACAACATCGTTTAGGCAAAAAGGAAAAAATGGTACGTATCTTTTGCATAAAGAATCCACCATATCCATTTCTCTCTTGCCTCACCGTGTACCACAAAAATGCCTCTCTCTTAGATTTCTTCGGTCCTTTCGTTGCTTCCATCAATGGCATGTGACGATGGTGAGCTTAGGTGGGTGGTGGGTTTGTTTGTTTGAAAAATAGGGGTTCTTTATTCAGCCTGTTAAAGTTGAAATTGTTTTAAGAGTTTTGGTCGGAATGATGAATTGAACACTCGATGATGCTTGTCATATCATAACAGTTAGCCAAAAATGTAAATCAGGTGTTAGGGTTTAAGTGTTCTTCAAAAATTTGATTTTTAAGTGATCCTCAAAAGGAAGATGAGGAGAAGAATTTGAGATGTAGTAAACACGTTGTTGCTACTTTTGTTGCGAGTGCATATAGATTCTGTTTTCGAATTGTGCTCTTTCGTCGAAGCCTGGAAAGGTACACTACCTAGCGTACATTTGGCAATGAGCTTTTAAGAGTGTTTAACGTTTGGAATTGAACTATTGTCAAGAAGGTTTAGCATTTTGTGTTTTTCCAAAAATGTTTAACTTTCAAATGCAGCATAAAGAAGCGTTTAGCTTTTATGTAGTTTAACAGTTTATAACTAAATATACAGTTGCGTTACCGTTGGTACAAATATCCGTGTAGATGTATAAACGGGTAGAACATACAGTATGCCCGAAAGTTATCCAATCCGATTGGAGATACAATGAGTGAGTGTGTGTGGTGTGTTAGTATGAATAGATTCGATATGATATAGAAGGAGCTCCGGTGTTCCCTTTCCAAGATCGTTCTTTAGTAAGTTGCTAAGAGAAGAGCTTATTGTGAGCCTCATCACATGTTCTCGCTCATGACCAAGCTCTAGCATGAGAGTAAGTATTGGTTTTTGATAGAATGTTATAGTTCGGTATTAATGATAACATCTGATGCTTACCAAATGAGGTGGGTGAGGATATTTATAAAACTTCATGACACTCCTTTTTTTTACCTGGCGGACTATGGCATAGGCTCGGGTTTTGAGTACTTTAGATCGGTATTATGTTCTCCAATCCCCTCAGGGCACCGAGTCATAAACGCTAACTTATATGAATATTCATTGTGTTGTTTAATTGGTAGATCCACCGGTTTATAATTGGTTCCTTCAGCGACGCTAATAACTCCAGCATTGTTCGGGTTCTATCAAAAACCAATTACTAAAGACTTTTATGAAGTCCGAAAGACAATGTTTTGTGCCAATAGATTGGTTTGGGATCGAATAATCGATACATCATTTGTTACGAAACACTTATAAAACAAATACTACTCACAACTACTACAAACTACGACTACTAACTATTATTGTTAACTGTACTGCTCATTATACCAAATATGTCCAAAAATAAATCGAGCTTTAAAAGGTTCAGCTCGAATTTAGAACTTTTATCTCAATTAAACATGATGGTATTTTTGAACTAAAGTATGCAACAAATAGAGACGTTGTAAACGATAGTTTAAAACACGAGTATTAAGACTGAATCTTAAATGAAAATCATGTGTCTTTTATACGAAATAAAGAGACTGCTCTTTTTTTTTAAAAACAGTGTCTTTGACTATGCAAAGACACCAGTTTCACTAACACGGCTGGTTTGTATGCATTTGGCATTGTAGAGCCCGTGTTTTCTTGAAAACCAGTATTATGCCACATATCACTGCTTTTTTTACAGTATAGAGACTAGTGTTTTTATAACCGCTCTTTATAATCTTTAGTATAAATGTTGTATTTTTAAAACAAAATTTTCACAAAGTCTTATATATAGATTGATATTTCTATTCCATGAAAGAAATAATCAAACAATAGAAAGTACGATATTGTACTTTAACTCATTTGATCAACGTTCGGTTTAGGTTTTTATTTCTAGATATATGCGGTTAACCGAACCGAACCGCAATAATATATAAAGGTTTCTAACTAAATATTCGAATAATTATATAAGTGTTGATTACATTATTGCACTACTTTTATTGTATAACGACATTTTTGCTCTTAATGTAACCATTTACCAAACATTTATGAAAATTGATTAATGTGATCGTAACATATAAACTTCGAATAATTTTTTTTTGTTAATCTATTATGTATGCTTATTTGAATGTAATTATTGTAATGAAATAACTTTAATATACTCACTATCATTTAGTAATTTTACTAAAATGACATTTTACGTTTTAGATCATGTTATTGTTCATACGGTAAAACTTGATAAACGTCTAAATGGTTAAGCGTGACCCGAATCGCGTGTAACCGCTCATTTCGGGTAACTGCATATCCGGTTACCCTTTGATGCGGTTTGATTTCGGTTACTAAAATGAATTACCCGGTCCACGATATTCCAACGGACCGAACCGAATGACCCACGAAACCTCTACCAACTCATAAGATTATTCTACTTCTGTAAAATGTTTATTTTGATATTACTTACCATCTTTATATCAATGTCTCCGTTATTATACTTTTACTTATTAGTTATAAAATATAACTTCTCGTGATATTTGACTCAGTGAGATTAGACTAAAGCTACAGTAACTTGAGCATTTTTGCTCATGGTATTTGACTCAGTGAGATTGGAGACTGGTTTTATAAACCCCGGTTCCTATCGCAGACCCAAAAACAGATCGACCGAGAAAACCGACCGAAAACTGACCAAATCGAAGAACCAACGGTCCGGTCTCGGTCTCAACATTTTTCTTATTTCAGTTTCGATCTGGTTCGGTTCGGTCCGGTCTTACGTACAAACCGACTAATAATGCCTTCTTGAACCGGACCGACCGAAGGACCGGACCGAACACGTTCAGTCTGGTCCTTGGTCCGTGGTTTTGGTCTAATTTGGTCTCGGTCCGGTCCGGTGTTAGACTGATGCTCAGCTAGAGAGCTGAAGTGAAAGGTGTTAACCGGTCTCTATTAAATATTAATAAAAAAAAAAAAAAAAAAAAAAAAACTAATTTGTTTTTGAAAAAACAGTCTAGCATTTTTCCATTTTCTTTTCAGTGTTGTTATATAGTTATATGTACGTGTAATTGTGTGATTCCGAACACGATATGTGACTGCCAAAAATATTGGCGCCACATATACCCTACAACTTATTCGAATTCAATTACCAGTTTAGAACGTAACCAACTAATTGACATAGTCAAAGAAAAAAGAAATTGGCGCCATACTTTTAATAGGTTCCCTCCATATGCGTACAACAAGGTATTACATAGAATTTGGAACTATAGTGTATAGACTATTTAATTTTAAGTATATGTGTATGCAAACTTATACTTAAAAAACGATTATTGATGATTATTATGAAGGGGGCCTTTTTAAAAATGGAAAATCTTGATTCATTTGTTAAATTTTTGTACTTCTAAAAAATTTAAACACAAAGTCTTCGACCGGTAGAATTCGGACTTGGGTGAAAAGTAGTGCTGAAAATGGGTTAAGCCGCTCGAAATGAGACGAGTTTACACGAGCTCAAAATGAGTCGAGTTTAAACAAGCGTGTACTTGAGCCTTGTATAGTGCATGAAATGGTTCCTCACTATGGTATAAAAATTCTTATACCTCTTGATAAGTGTTTGACCTATTCTTAAACATCCATAGTGGATGCTCTAGTCAATAGCTAAGTAAAAAAATTTAGCGACGTATTTGAGACAGCTAAAAAAATCCATCGTTTATGTCGTCAGAATTCTGTCGTTAATAGTTCCAACGCTAACTCCGTCTCTGTATGATTACATTTAGCGAATGAATTGTGACAGATGCGTAATTCATCTCTAATTTTGTTACTGATTTGTCACTACTTTGTCGCTAATTGATCAAAGCCAATTTTGTAGCTAATCTATCTCTCATCCGTCACTGTCAACCATTTTCTTGCGACAGAATAGTTCGGTTGCTCATTTCCGTCACTGTTGTCCAATATTCTAGTAGTGGTACTCGTCTAGTTTTCTAAAAATCTAATGAACTAATTATTACCATCCTTTTTTAATCAAAACAAAATAAATAAACTTTTGCCTTTTTTTAATTAAATATCTCGCAAAGCGAATTATACCATCGCAATGAGAATTAAATAATCTTTCTATAGACGGGCATTTCGATATGCTTTCGACAATTTTTTTTTTTTTTTTTTTTCAATCTTCTTTTTCAATTATGTCTGGAATAATCACATGTGATTTGTGATTTATGAAATCACACATGTGATTTTTCCAAACTTAAATAGAAAAAAATAAAATAAAAAAAGTTCATCGAATGTATATCAAAGTACTCGTCTACTGGAAAAAAAAAATACTCGTCGTGATGATGTATTTTTCTATACTTGAAGAACTCGTCGTAATGATGTATTTTTTTTACTTGACGATTTACCGTTTGCAAGATATTTTATTTAAAAAAGCGAAAAATAGGTTTTTTTATTTTAATGAAAAAATAAGTGGCTAAAATTTGGTTTTCGTTCATTATTCATACGTTTTCGTCCATTTGTGTCCGTTTTCGTCCGATTTCATATTTGTTTTTACGCTTTCATACGTTTTCGTCCGTTTTCAACATATTCGTCCATTTTCTTACGATTTCGTCTATTTTTAAATGTTTTCGTCCGTTTTTAGACGTTTTCATACGTTTCTGAATATCACAAGTGATATTCTGTGATATTCAAATGATCACAAGTGATAATCTGTGATATTCAAATGATCACAAGTGATAATCTGTGATATTCAGAATATAACTTGTGATATTCTAAATATCACAAGTGATTTTCAACTAATATTTTGTAACATGAAAATCACAATTGATAATCAGAATATCACAAAGTGATATCCAGAAAATCACAAGTGATATTCATTATATCACAAATTGATATTCAGAATATCACAAAGTGATATTCAGAAAATCACAAATGATATTCAGAATATCACAAATATGTAATATGAATAGCAGCTACATAGTTTGGGGGTATTTGTTTAACCTTATATTATTTGCTTATGAGCTTATATGATTTCGGTTTATGTTTCACAAGCTTAATTTGCTTATTTTGAAACTTATAAAAATGTGTAAGTTTATATTTACCACGTATAAAGAGAAAATGGTCACATTTTGGTTTAGAGTTCATACATATTCATCTGTTTTCGTCCGTTTTCATAAGTTTTCGTTCATTTTAAATGTTTTCGGCCGTTTTCATATATTTCTGAATAGCACAAGTGATATTCTGAGATGATATTCTAAATATCACAAATGATATTCTGTGATATTCAGATGATCACAAGTGATATTCTATTAAGAATAAGAATATCACAAGTGATTTTCTGAATATTACAAGTGATTTTCAACTAATGTTTTGTAAAATGAAAATCACAAGTGATATTCA
The DNA here is from genome assembly GCA_910596185.1 of Chrysanthemum makinoi. Taxonomy (NCBI): domain Eukaryota; kingdom Viridiplantae; phylum Streptophyta; class Magnoliopsida; order Asterales; family Asteraceae; genus Chrysanthemum; species Chrysanthemum makinoi. The sequence continues at coordinate 51,107,668 of OU343225.1, forward strand.
TAATACCACAAAGTGATATCCAGAAAATCACAATTGATATTCAGAATATCACAAAGTGATATTCATAATATCAAAAAGTGATATTCAGAATATCACAAAGTGATATTCAGAATATCACAAAGTGATATTCAGAGAATCGGAAAATCACAAGTCATATTCTGAATATCACAAAAAATCACTTGTGATATTCAGAAACGTATGAAAACGTAAGAAAACAGACGAAAATGTAAGAAAATAGACGAATACGTATGAAAACGGACGAAAACGTTTGAAAGCGTAAAAACACGTTTGAAAATAGATGAAAACGTATGAAAAATGGACGAAAACAAAAGAAAACTGATGAAACCGGACGAAAACGTATGAAAACAAACGAAAACGGACAAAAACGTATGAAAACGGACGAAAATGTATGAAAACAGATGAAAACATATGAAAGCAAAGAAAAAAACTCGAATTAAAAAAAACGTGAATTAATAAAAAAAAATGCAAATTTAAGAAAAACGCGAATTAAAAAAAAACGTGAATAAAATTAAAAAAAAACGTGAAATTAAAAAAAATATATATATGTGCATAAAAAAAAAAGACAAAAAGACAAGAAAAAAACATGGACTTAGGTTTACCTTTATTTTAGGTTAATTCCCACCATTAGATCAAACTAGATGGATAGTGGGGATTTGTTCCTTAGTAAGTATGGGTTTATAGGTAAGCAAAATAAAGTGCCTCACCAAATATAATATATGCAATTTTTGACCGAAATTGACAAAACTCTACATTAGTACCTTGTTCCCAAGTTTTGTACCGAAAAAAAAAGAAGAGTTAAAATAGGCACAAAAGAAGAGGAGATAAATGAAATTAATTTTTATATCATGCTCCTGAGTTAGTAGAGAAAAGAAAGGTAACTCATTGATTTTACAATTATACTCTTTGTCATATTTAAAATTTAATATTTATGTTTTATATGAGATTATTAAAGTAATTATATTTATTAAAAGCTTTAAATTATAACTTCTTTCAAAATCCTCTCACTTTTGGGAAGAAAGTTTTGCAGAAAAGTTTAACCAAATTTATTCTCTTCTTCTTTTCTCTTCTCTCTTACAAAAATAAAAAACATAAAATTTATTTTGTTTTATTCCCACTTCTTTTCACTTCCTTCAAAAATAAAACTCGAGAACGCAACGTAAGTTCACGTGATGGGTTTGGTGTTGTTAGGACTTAGGGTTATTTATGTTTGATGAAAGAAAGTATTGAACCAGCTTCATACTTGGAAATTTGATAAATAAATCATCCAAACAAAAATAAAGTCACGTTAGTACGTAGGACGAGATTTACTTAACTCCAACATTTTATAAGTTTGGATTGCAATCATTTCAAGTTGATGTAAACCTGGCCGATTATGTTTATTCACAAACAAAACAGTGGGCCATTTAATTTTAGGAAAATTGGCTCCCTCAGTAGGTTTTACTGTTTTGCATCTTCAATTCAATACTGGAAACAAACCATTAACACTGGAGAAAGATGTCAAGGATTCTTACTAATGGTAGTAACGTATTTATATACTACTAGTGGGTTCAAAACTAAAACTAATTAAACTTGGTTAAGTTTAGTGAAAAATTCAACTGGGTTCAAGTGATCATGACAACTTACAGATCACCCTAAAAACCAAGAACTTGAATGATAATAAGTGACAACTTACCGATCACGTATATGGTACAGTGACATGGCGTACATGTAGGGGGTAGCGTACATAGCGTACCAACGGAATATATGTTCTTGACGGATAAGTTAGAGCATGAAAGCCACCAGAAAAAACGAGAAAACAATGCTAATATATCAAAAGGAAGGGGTGATTTGCACACTCTATAAAATGTGTTAATACAAATAAGCCGTAAAAACGTTTATTTATATTTTACGATCTTCTAATGTTTTGTCGATAACAAAAGTAAAATCATATTAACGAAACAAATAAAATACGTAAATGGTTTGAACTAATAGTTTTATAACACACTTACGTTTTCACATAAAACACTATAACAAGTGATGAGTGTGTAAATACTCATCATTTTTGGGTCAATCTGAACTGCAAAACGTCTAAAAATGCTCAGAAATGCATCAAAATACTGAAAATATCTCAAAATTGCATTTTATATGTTTGAGATGCAAAATGTTTAAAATCAGATGAAAAATGAGCTAAGTTTGCATAATTGGCGGTTTAGTCCCCAAGTTTCTAAAATTATCAGAAATAGTCCCTGAGTCCTAATTTCAAAAGAAAAATCACCAAAGGTCCTTTTAATATCATAACTTGTCAAAATTAGTCCTTTGGTGAAAAATATCAAAAGTTTGAGAAAATTACAAGTTTGGTCCTCCAAGTTTCAAAATTGGCAAAAATGGTCCTTGGAAAATTGGAAAATGTCAAGTTTGGTCCTTGTACTTTTAGAGCTTGTCACTTTTAGCCCTTGGAACAACTTTGTGAAAATGGCAGCCTAGGTCCTTGTAATTTCAAAATTTACACATTAGGTCCTTGTGTTTTAAACTCTTTCAACCCTTGGACCCTTGTCATAATACATTGGACCCTGCCTGTACCTTTGGACCCCTGTCAAGTAGCATTTTGGACCCCTTGCTTATTAACCGCCTCAAATCCCAAGTCAAACAAAACCCCCCTTGGCGCCAAAAAGTTTTCTTCCCCACTTGATGCCTGCAACATCCCTGCAACACACAATCCTCCCTCACCTTATCCCTTCCATGTTCCCCCCACCTCCACATAACTACAAAATACATTAATTACCTCACCCCTCATCTCACTCAACCTCAGCAGGTCAAAAACCAATTTTGGCGCCAAAATCAATCCTATGGCCAATATCACTTGAAGTGATCCAAAGGCCTCAAACAATGGTGGGATATTCTCAGAGATGAGAGAGAAATCATTGGGAGCTATAAAAGAGAGAGATGAAGGAAGCAAAAAGTAGTAGTTAGTTTTAATAATTTTTCTTAAATGTCGTTTTTTTAAATTAATGTTCTAGTTAAGCCAAAATGTTGTAGTTTCAGTTTATTTGTATCTCATTTAAGTTAAAACATCATTGTATTGTACTTTTGAGTATCAATTCAAGTTTTCATATAAGTTCCAAGTTTATAGTTTACTGTGGAAATTTTCAGTCTCAAATTTTATGTCCAAGCTTCTCATAAGCTTAAGTTAAAATCAAATAAGCTTATTTAAGCTTATTTTAACCTTGGGTAAGCTTGCTTATCAGTTTTAAGCAAATTTGTGAAATGGTCAAAGAAAGTCAAGCGGTGAAATCTTGGTTCAAGCAGTTTGGTGATGATTTGGGTGTTGCAAAGACTTGGATTTGGGTTGGAAATGGTTTAGTATAATGGTATTGGGGTTTGGTTTTAGCTTTGCAACATAAAATTTGGACCTAAATGAGTGAGTTTCTCATTTTCAAATTTCAAGCCATTTTGCATCTTATGCTTGTCTGTATCTCGTGGTCACCACTAGTGTAAACCTGTTTATATATTTGTATTTAGGTCATGTAAACTTAATTTGATCAATATAGCAAGGTAGTTCAGTAGTTTAAGTAGTTTTAATTGCATATCAGTGTTTAATAGGTGTGTTTGGATTTGCTGTCAAACCTGTCTTTAAGGTTAGTTCAGTGTTTAACTCTTTTTGTTATATGCTTGTTTAGTTCATTTAAGCTCAAATCTGTCTTCATTTTGCATCAGCTCACCACCAAAGTCAAATCCAACTTAAATCTGTCTTAGCAGCTTTACTGTTGAGATTTTGTCAAAACAAAATCTTGTTTTGTGTTTAAATAACTTAGATACAACTTGCAGTAGTCTCATTTAACCTTATTACATCAATCTAAGTCATTAAAATTAGTTGTTAAGTTCACAAAAGTCAATTTTCAATTCTGTCAAAAATAAGTCAAAGTGGTGAATCTCAGTTTTGGGCTCAACTAGGGAGAATTTTCTTGGATTCATTTCTGAACCAAACTTAGTGAAATTTTGGTTTTAAAAAGCTCAGCTGGTCCATTTTCTTATTAGCATTTTTTTACATTTTTGTGAATTTTTTATATGTCTCAAACATGCTTGTCAAAATGGGTCTACATACCCTGTGCACAGGGACTTGAACTGCACAGGTTTTGTGCAGTTCTTGCAGCCCTTGCACAGAGCTCACAAGAGCTTGTCTAAGCTTGGTTTTTGGTTTACAAGCTCTCACCCAGGTCTATTTTAGGTTCCAGTTGTTGGTTTTCAGTTTCAGCTTATCTAAGTGCTTATTCTCTAGCTGCTAGTAGCCCCACATGGCTGTTTTAGCTCATTAGCTAAAAACACAAATCTGTGCAATTTGCCAATCCAGAGGTTAAAAGCAGTTGAGACCTGTTGCATTTTGATACTTTTAGCTATTTACATCTTCGTGTCAGTTTGTAGCTTGTTTGTAGCTTTTGGCTTATCCAAGTGCTTATTCTTAAGCACATTCCACTTGACCTCAAATTCCTCCACACAAGCACTTGTTTTTCCATTTTTCCTAGATTCCTCATTTTATTTTAGAGTTATCTTGAATTTTTCATATTTTTCCTGTCCTGTTTGCTATTTTTCTTGATTTAATTCAGTTTTTAGTACTTTTTAATTAGTATTTAATACAATTAATTAAGAAAAGCTTCAAAAAAATAATTTTTCAATTTTCTTAAGTTAAGATAAATATAAAAAGCCAAAAAAATATTTTTCTAGATTTTTCTTAGTTAAATTTGTATTTTTAAGTAATTTAATTAGTTTTTAATAGTTTTTAATTCATAAAAAATACAAAAATATTCAGAAAAATACAAAAATAGTTTTGAAAATTCTATTTTGTTATTTTAGATTTTTCTAAGTCATAATTTTATTTTTCAAGCTTTATTTCATATTTTCTTGTGTTTTAGGTTATTATTTAATAGTTAAAAATTAGTTTTTAATTAATAATAATTAATTTAATAGTTATAAAAATAATTTTCTTTTTCTATAAATTTTCTTTTATCATTAGGTTTGTAAAAATGTCATTTTCATATTTTTAGGTGTTTTATTTCTTAGATCTCACTTTTTATTTTGTACGTTTACGTAATTTTATTTAAACGTAAGTTTTAAGTTTTAAGCGTTCATCAATTTTAAAAATAGTGATAGCGTTTATTTAATATTTTTATCTTTTTAATTTTCTTTAATTTGCATTTAAGCCCTTTAGTTTATGAGTTTTTTCGTAGTTATAATAATTCAAATCCCTTTTTCCGTTCAAATCTCGATCACTATTAGTTTGGTGATTCTTCGCATAGCTCATTTGGGACATAACGACCGGGAAACACTATACTCCCAGATCTTCATTGCATTCGTTTCGAGCCGTTTAAGTTTCTTACGGTCGGCCATTCACAAGTGGCCGGTTTGTGTGAGAAAACTTGACGGTTTGGCGCGGATCAAATTTTTGGCGCCGCCGGAGTTGGCTTTGATTATCTTCCGTTTATCAGATTAGTGATTTGAATATTCACTCTTTGTTCATACCATCCATCTACATATATTTATATTTTCTTATAAAAATGCAAAAATACTCTTCTCATTCCTCTTATCAGGTATGATTCTATTTCTCTTACCCCTCGTACCGTTTGATTCTACTCTTCTTTAACCTCAAAACCGTTTAATTCTATTTCTTTAACCCTCTACATGTTTAATTCTCATGGCGACGTTCGATTATCCTCGTTGTTTCCACTGCAAAAGCCGTATGGAAGAGGATCGACTCTATTGTCGAGAATCGGATTGTTTATGCAAGAGATGTGGAAGGATGGGTGCAAGAAAATATTGTTATTGGTGCGAATTATCTGATAACTCTCTCATTGATTCTCCAAGTTTTTCCGACCATCCGCCACAACCCGATGAACCCGTTCAAGAACCGGAGACCATAACGGAAGTGGTGGAAATTGCTAGCTCTCAGAGCACACCACTTGTCCCACCTCCTGATTTTTCAAAATGTTCTTCGAGATTTGATAGTCATTCGGATCACCATGTTGGTTTTGTTGATTCTTTGAATAAACTGATTCATTCTCATAACTCTCAAATGCAATCGTTTATTCCTTGTGTCGGTTGTGGTGAGCCTCTTTTTGGTTCACCACATGCGTTGGTGTACGTGTATACAGTGTGGTAATGATATTCATAACGGGAGTTGTTTGTTTTGTGGTTCGAGGAATTCATTTGATTATGATCCTAATCGAGAACTCACTTAACGACCCTCAATTTTTCCAATTACCCCCAGCCCGACTTATCTTCATATAATCAACAGTTTTACTGTTGTGAATATTGTGGAGGTCCTCACCAAGGATTTGAGTGTCAATCGGGAAACACGTTTGTCTATGAACAGTTTTCCGGTGATGCTCAGAACTTTGGTTATAACCAAAATCCATATGATTCACCAGTCCGGACTCAACAGTTTTCTTGTTGTGAGTACTGGAGGTCCCCATTTCACTCGATTGTCAAATAGGGAATCCATTTCCTTGTAACAATCATGACTCTTGAGTTTGACAATTTCCAATCTCCACAGCACCATACGGTTCAAACTCCACCTGAGCCGTTGTCTCAAGAAATCTCCCAAGATTTTGAAACCACAATGAAAACACTTGATGATATGATTAGTAACTTTAAGAATCAAGTGAGTGATGAAAAGACCATAGGAGAATTACTAGCCGAAGAACGAGAAGAACGAGAGGCCCGCAAATCTAGGGAAGAATTATTAATCCTAGAGCAAGCAGCTCTAAGGCGTTGCCAATTTCTCAAGGCAACTCTATATGACGATGACGAGGAGAGTTTTTATCCTTTTAAAGATAATATTTCTCAACTCCCTCATTCAGTTGATATCCCAGATTGAGATTCCATCTCAAACAACTGCTATCACACCGAGGCTCCCACTCACTCTCTCAACATGGGGGCGAGCATCTCGACACTTGTTCACGAAAGGAATCGGACGAATTCATAAAGTCTAGTGTTGAGAACCTTGTCCCAATCCCAAGAGAGTCGCAGGGAATTCTCGAGCATTTGTGTGATATCCCTACCCCTCTTGTCTTCCCAAAATATCATGTTGAGATGTTCTCCGATTCTGATGATGATGATTCGTTATCTTATGGAGACATCATTTATGTGGAAGATTTACCTTCTGAGCTTGTTAGCTTAGAAGAAGAGAATGATGAAGTTCGACACGAAATCAAAGATGAAGCTCTTCGTGCAACATTATTGAATGTCAGTCTTCTCATTTCTAAAATCGAGGCTTTCAAAGAGAAACCAATTTCATCTCCTATCCCCATTAAGGGTAGTGACATTCTTTCAATGATTCTAATCGAAATGAAAGCCTTCTGTTTTGATAATATGGGAGAGAAGATTAGTGGCACTTTTCATTCTCATAATTCTCTCCCCGATTATGAATCATGTACATTGGAGGAGTTCACCAGTGAACCCACTCATATCAATTCCGAATATGATTCATTCACCTTCATGGAGTTCTCAGATGAACTCACTCATATCATATCTCCGCAGGAGTATGATAATTTCTACTTTGATCTAGACACTCCCATAATATGTCTTGATCAAGCAAGCTTAACTGATGAGATTCATGAAACTATGAATTCTCCTATTGAGGATGAAGAGTTAGTCATGATTTCTATCATGATTTTCTTTCTTTTCTTCATATATTCTGTCACTTCTCCTGTTCTTCACTCCTTCGGGAATGAAGACATTATCTTTGATCCCGGCATTTCCATGTATCATTATCTTGAACCGGGAATATATCTCATCGGTGTGGAACTTTCTCGTGCTTCAAATGTTTGTCCAAACATCTTGAACGAAAGTCCGATGGAGATTGTCTCTTCCACGTTACTTTCCCCATGAACCAATGAATTCGGGGTCGAGTCAAGCTAGCGACTCGGTAATCAAAAACAGTAGCTAAACATGGGTTTTCACCCATGTGTTCCACCCTAGTGTGGGGGAGTTGCCCCACATATTATATATATATAAGTTTTCAAAAAAAATAATAAAAAAATAAAAAATAAAATAAATAAATAAATCTTGCTAAATAATGGCCGTAGTATTTCCCTTTTACGTTCTCAGTTTCGGCATAACCGCCGGTACTTTGAATATTGAGGGCAATATTCATTTCTAAGTGTGGGGGGGAATTCTCACGAATTTTATCATGTAATTATACCGCCCAATTCCCCCGTTTTTGGCCAAAATTTGTTTTTGGAGTAAGTGTTTTACACTTACTCAGCTATTGGTTATCGATCCGCCATGTCTAAATAAACAAAAGGATTGGCTAATCCAGGAGCAAACGGCTCTTGGTAAAGATATCTCACATCCGTTGACGGCTTGCAATTTGCCCAAAATTGTATGGTATTCAGCTCATCATATCCTTAAAAGTGAAGAGTTGGCTAGCCCGCAAGATTATGGCTTGTGGTAAAGGCGGTGGAAAAACCATAATTGGTAATCAGCTCACCAAAGATAATATTGATAATTTATCTAAGAGTTGGCCACAGAGCAAGCGGCTTCGGTAAAGACAAATCACAACCGTTGAAAGCTGGTGGTTTGCTCAAAATCACATGGTTATCGGTGTACCATGGTTCTTACTTGAACTAAAACATTTGGCTACTCAGTAATGGCTTTTGGTTAAGAGATTCAAATCCATTAAGTTTTTCTCAAAAGATTGCTAGGGACTAGCAATAGTTTAGTGTGGGGATTGATGAGTGTGTAAATACTCATCATTTTTGGTCAATCTGAAGCAAAACGCGTCTAAAAATGCTCAAAAATGCATCAAAATACTGAAAATATCTCAAAATTGCATTTTATATGTTTCGGATGCAAAATGTTTAAAATCAGATGAAAAATGAGTTAAGTTTGCATAATTGGCAGTTTCAGTCCCCCCAAGTTTCTAAAATTGTCAGAAATAGTCCCTGAGTCCTAATTTCAAAAGAAAAATCACCAAAGGTCCTTTTAATATCATAACTTGTCAAAATTAGTCCTTTGGTGAAAAATATCAAAAGTTTGAGAAAATTACAAGTTTGGTCCTCCAAGTTTCAAAATTGGCAAAAATGGTCCTTGGAAATTTGGAAAATGTCTAGTTTGGTCCTTGTACTTTTAGAGCTTGTCACTTTTAGCCCTTGGAACAACTTTGTGAAAATGGCAGCCTAGGTCCTTGTAATTTCAAAATTTACACATTAGGTCCTTGTGTTTTAAACTCTTTCAACCCTTGGACCCTTGTCATAATACATTGGACCCTGCCTTTCCCTTTGGACCCCTGTCAAGTAGCATTTTGGACCCATTGCTTATTAACTGCCCAGTCAAATCCCAAGTCAAACAAAACCCCCCTTGGCGCCAAAAAGTTTTCTTCCCCACTTGATGCCTGCAACATCCCTGCAACACACAATCCTCCCTCACCTTATCCCTTCCATGTTCCCCCCACCTCCACACAACTACAAAATACATTAATTACCTCACCCCTCATCTCACTCAACCTCAGCAGGTCAAAAACCAATTTTGGCGCCAAAATCAATCCTATGGCCAATATCACTTGAAGTGATCCAAAGGCCTCAAACAATGGTGGGATATTCTCAGAGATGAGAGAGAAATCATTGGGAGCTATAAAAGAGAGAGATGAAGGAAGCAAAAAGTAGTAGTTAGTTTTAATAATTTTTCTTAAATGTCGTTTTTTTAAATTAATGTTCTAGTTAAGCCAAAATGTTGTAGTTTCAGTTTATTTGTATCTCATTTAAGTTAAAACATCATTGTATTGTACTTTTGAGTATCAATTCAAGTTTTCATATAAGTTCCAAGTTTATAGTTTACTGTGGAAATTTTCAGTCTCAAATTTTATGTCCAAGCTTCTCATAAGCTTAAGTTAAAATCAAATAAGCTTATTTAAGCTTATTTTAACCTTGGGTAAGCTTGCTTATCAGTTTTAAGCAAATTTGTGAAATGGTCAAAGAAAGTCAACTGTGCAGTGAAATCTTGGTTCAAGCAGTTTGGTGATGATTTGGGTGTTGCAAAGACTTGGATTTGGGTTGGAAATGGTTTAGTATAATGGTATTGGGGTTTGGTTTTAGCCTGCAAAATAAGCTGGACCTAAATGAGTGAGTTTCTCATTTTCAAATTTCAAGCCATTTTGCATCTTATGCTTGTCTGTGTATCTGTGGTCACCACTAGTGTAAACCTGTTTATATATTTGTATTTAGGTCATGTAAACTTAATTTGATCAATATAGCAAGGTAGTTCAGTAGTTTAAGTAGTTTTAATTGCATATCAGTGTTTAATAGGTGTGTTTGGATTTGCTGTCAAACCTGTCTTTAAGGTTAGTTCAGTGTTTAACTCTTGTTGTTATATGCTTGTTTAGTTCATTTAAGCTTAAATCTGTCTTCATTTTGCATCAGCTCACCACCAAAGTCAAATCCAACTTAAATCTGTCTTAGCAGCTTTACTGTTGAGATTTTGTCAAAACAAAATCTTGTTTTGTGTTTAAATAACTTAGATACAACTTGCAGTAGTCTCATTTAACCTTATTACATCAATCTAAGTCATTAAAATTAGTTGTTAAGTTCACAAAAGTCAATTTTCAATTCTGTCAAAAATAAGTCAAAGTGGTGAATCTCAGTTTTGGGCTCAACTAGGGAGAATTTTCTTGGATTCATTTCTGAACCAAACTTAGTGAAATTTTGGTTTTAAAAAGCTCAGCTGGTCCATTTTCTTATTAGCATTTTTTACATTTTGTGAATTTTTATATGTCTCAAACATGCTTGTCAAAATGGGTCTACATACCACATGTACAGGGACTTGAACTACTGAGGTTTTGTGCGTTCTTGCAGCCCTTGCACAGAGCTCACAAGAGCTTGTCTAAGCTTGGTTTTTGGTTTACAAGCTCTCACCCAGGTCTATTTTAGGTTCCAGTTGTTGGTTTTCAGTTTCAGCTTATCTAAGTGCTTATTCTCTAGCTGCTAGTAGCCCCCCACAAACTGTTTTTAGCTCATTAGCTAAAACAGCAAATCTGTGCAATTTGCCAATCCAGAGGTTAAAAGCAGTTGAGACCTGTTGCATTTTGATACTTTTAGCTATTTACATCTTCTGTAATCAGTTTGTAGCTTGTTTGTAGCTTTTGGCTTATCCAAGTGCTTATTCTTAAGCACATTCCACTGCAGCCTCAAATTCCTCCACACAAGCACTTGTTTTTCCATTTTTCCTAGATTCCTCATATTATTTTAGAGTTATCTTGAATTTTTCATATTTTTCCTGTCCTGTTTGCTATTTTTCATGATTTAATTCAGTTTTTAGTACTTTTTAATTAGTATTTAATACAATTAATTAAGAAAAGCTTCAAAAAAATAATTTTTCAATTTTCTTAAGTTAAGATAAATATAAAAAGCCAAAAAAATATTTTTCTAGATTTTTCTTAGTTAAATTTGTATTTTTAAGTAATTTAATTAGTTTTTAATAGTTTTTAATTCATAAAAAATACAAAAATATTCAGAAAAATACAAAAATAGTTTTGAAAATTCTATTTTGTTATTTTAGATTTTTCTAAGTCATAATTTTATTTTTCAAGCTTTATTTCATATTTTCTTGTGTTTTAGGTTATTATTTAATAGTTAAAAATTAGTTTTTAATTAATAATAATTAATTTAATAGTTATAAAAATAATTTTCTTTTATCATTAGGTTTGTAAAAATGTCATTTTCATATTTTTAGGTCTTTTATTTCTTAGATCTCACTTTTTATTTTGTACGTTTACGTAATTTTATTTAAACGTAAGTTTTAAGTTTTAAACGTTCATCAATTTTAAAAATAGTGATAGCGTTTATTTAATATTTTTTATCTTTTTAATTTTCTTTAATTTGCATTTAAGCCCCTTTAGTTTATGAGTTTTTTTCTGTAGTTATAATAATTCAAATCCCTTTTTCCGTTCAAATCTCTCGATCACTATTCGTTTGGTGATTCTTCGCATAGCTCGCTGGGACATAACGACCCGGGGAAACACTATACTCCCCAGATCTTCATTGCATTCGTTTCTGAGCCGTTTTAAGTTTCTTACGGTCGGCCATTCACAAGTGGCCGGTTTGTGTGAGAAAACTTGACGGTTTGGCGCGGATCAACAAGATTAAGTGATTTTATATTTTAGATACACATGTACAACAACTAGTGTTTACATATTGGCTTAACAAGTTTGAGTAACTCTATGAGTTAGATACATATGTACAACAACTAGTGTTTACATATTGGGTTAATACATACTTATATTTTGGGTAAAAGCAAGTATATACTAAATAGATAAAAACTAGCAAATGGTTTTGACCCATAACCCATGGTTTTAAATATACCACTTACACAAGTTCAATGTATCCTTAAGGTACATTGTATCTAGATAGAAAACCATGGATCAACCCATAACCCATGACCCATGACCCATAACCCAAAATACCCATGGGCAAAGAGGAGCGGACCACGGATCCCTAGCTTTGTGCTAGCCGGATCCCAAGTGGAATGGATCCGTGGGATCCGGGGAAACAGTAGTGAATTTCCTCTATAAATAGAGAACCATTTCTTCCTTTCTATTCATCCCTTTACACACATACTTCCCCCAAGTATTCTAACCCTCTAACCTCAGATCCAAGAGATCCATGTAGCTTTTCTCTTTTGTTTTTGTGTGATCTTGTAGATTCCTATTAAAGGAAAGATCACCACATCTTGAAGACGTGCAAGCTCAAGTCCATGAGTTGCCATGCTTCGTCATCATCAAGACAACGAAGGTTCTCTTGTTGATAGTTCTTCCTTTCTCCATAGATGTTGGGTTGAAGGCATTAGTGAAGAATGCCGAAAGTGTCAAGATGAAAGCATTAGTGAAAGATACTGATCATCCGCGTCAAAGCATTAGTGAAGAATGCTTAAGGTGTCAAGACGAAGGCATTAGTGAAGGATGCCAAGCGTTGTGTCAAAGGCATTAGTGAAGGATGCCGAAGAATCAAATCAAGTAGCATTTGGGAAGAATGGTTAGGTCGTATAATCGATGAGGTGCATCGTTATACATATAAGTGTTTATTTATTCACAAGGATGGTGATATCCTTGATGGTGTTGTAACAAGGAGTAGATCTCCTCGATAATAGGTGTTGTGTCGTGAAGGGTAGTAGTTCCTCCATAATGGAACTAGGTGCTTAGCCTAGTACCTAATAAAGGGTAGGCGACGTTGTGATAGGATTAGTTCTCCTAAGGTGTGAAAGAACTCGGTGGTTAGCCTAGCACCGTATAAAGGGTAGGCGACGTTGTGATAGGATTAGTTCTCCTAAGGTGTGAAAGAACTCGGTGGTTAGCCTAGCACCGTATAAAGGGTAGGCGACGTTGTGTTAGGTGTGGTTCGCCTTGGTGTGAAAGAACTCGGTATTTAGCTTTGTACCGGAAAAAGGTTAAGCGACGTTGTGAAGGCTTCTCCGCCATAAGGAGTTGGTGTAGTGTTTACGAACTCTCGAGTAGGTGACTCGGGGAGTGGATCAGGGCAAGGAAGGTGTCCTTGTAGCCGAACCACTATAAATACTTGTGTCGTGGTGATGTGCTTCTTACTCTTTATCTTTCATTTACACGTTTATATATCTATCTATCAACGTCCAACATAAAACAACCAAATAGATTGACATAAGTCAATCTAAATATTTAAAAAGAAGTTTTAAATTGGTAAAACTATTCAACCCCCCCTTATAGTTTTCCACAATTGGTATCAGAGCTTCGTAACCAAGTTTCTTAAAGTATATTGTACTTTAAAGACTTGATACGATCCGTGTATGTTTGAAAACTACAAAGAAGGATTTTTTCCTTGGATCATATTTTCTGTTAAATCATTTTGTTGGACATTGATAGATGATTCTAACAATATTCCGTTCTCGAGTAATTTTCATGCTAGAATTCTCCAAAATCTTCACTCAAAGATGAAGTCAACATTCAAGGAAGGATTCTTAAAGTAATCACAACTTAAGTACATCCAGTACAAAGGATTACTTTAAAAGCTCATGAAGTATCTTTGGTTTTATACAAAATCAAGAAGCATAAAGGTATGTTCTACTTTTCATTAGATAGGATACTTGAGCTCTACTTATTTTCACAAGTACTACTTTGATTATTATAACACTAAAAGCGTTAGAAGTCTCTTTCGTCACTCTTCCACCTTTCTCGTCATAGGGAATAATTTTTTTAACGCCGTCATCACATCCTCGATATGAGATTCATCAAAAGCCGTCATTCAAAAACAATCGTCACCTAAAACCTCCGAACTATTTTTTTGTAAGCTATTCCATAAGCATACTACAAAAAAATAATGTCAAACAACCTCCTTTATGTTCATTGTAGCCGGATCCCTCTAGTTGTACTAGACGGATCCCAAATACAAAGGATCCGGGGGAACCGTGGAATAGAACTCAGCCATACGCTTTCAAAAATCACCACTGATCTTTTTCCCTCTATTCTCATAACACAAAAATGACCAAGCTACTGCATCCATCCTCATTGGCTTTCATAACGTATTTCTTCCTAGAACACCATTGTAAGTAATTACATTAACTTGTTCTAATTTTCATCATCTTCATTCTAGGGTTTATGGTTCCTTAAGTTTTAATCAAATTAATTTAAATTAGGGTTTTTCAAATTAATCTTGAAAAGGGGCTTTTTAACTAAATCACATTGTGCTCACAACATTGTTAATACAAACCAAAAACCATAAACCCATTTCCAACTAATTTTACCTAATTGGAAAATTTGTATTTCTAGGACCAACCATGCCCAAAGCCACTCAACAAGATCATCATGACACCGTCCACTATCTTACTCACTACTATCGTAAAAGGGGCCTGACCAATACTAACCGTAAAATTTTCAAAAGCCTCACAAAACGACTTATTCACGAAGGTCGTGTAGTCAAGGAATGTTTCCTTGAAGATACCGACATTCGTCAAGTTTTCTCGACAATCAACTTTGATTGTCTTCTTGACATTGATGAACAAATTTGTCCGGTTTTCATTTTTGAGTTTTACAAAAGCTTTAGGATCATTAGAAGCACCGATAATAGCATCTCAATCGCCTTTATCATCAACACACAAAACTTTACTCTTTCTCTCAACACTTTTGCTCAAATTCTTCGCATTCCTTGTGAAGGAATTTGTATGTATTCTCAAGATTGTGCAATTAACGCTCAAAACCTTGCACTTGATCCTAAGCCTCTTTACAACACTCCTCTCGACAATCCCGAAACCATTCGCGATACTATCTTTAAAATTAGGACCGACCAATCCCGTTACGATCGTAACAAAAAGCTAATTCACCGTAATCCCTTTAAAATGGAACTTTTTGAAATGCATCCCATGTTTAGAAAATGGGAAGAAATTCTTAGGGAAAACATCATTAGCCTAGTTGGAAACAAAGATCATCCAAACTCATGCCTTGTGCAAATGATCTATTGTCTTATCCACCAAAGGCCATTTAATCTTGCCTATTACATGGTAAGGAGAATGGTTGGGGTATTCAAAGCTTCCAACATGGTACTCCCATATGGTATGCTCCTAACACGACTTTGTAAGTACGTTAGTGCATTGCAACCATCCCCTATCAACGATGACCATTACCTTTCCGATCGTCATGGTACCCTTACCAAACAACCATCCAAACGATTCATGATCAATGGAAAGAAACCGAAGCTCTCGGACTCCTCGGCCGGAGAAGAAGAAGAAGAAGATGAGGAGGACATCGACCCCGTATCCAACATCAAATTGGACATTCTTGAATACCACGAACAACTTCCAACCATTCCAAACCAGTGCGGAATACAAACAAATAAGAGGCATGATTCAAAACCTAATTACAATCTCACTAAGCCGTCAAAAAGAAAGAGGAAGAATTGACGAAAGAGACAATAGGAATGTGTTTATTTTTATTTATCTTATGTTTGAATGATTTCTTTTTAGCATTGTTGGTTTATGGAATTTTGGATATTGTTTCTGGTGCTATATGATGGCTTGCTTGTTTCTAATTGCTTGTTTCATAGATTTAATAGTGTACAAAATCTGCACATTTTTTGGTTCGTGTTGATTCGATCTGCAGATGCCGGATCTCTAGGATTAGCCTAGCCGGATCCCTCCCTTGAAGGAACCGTGGGATCCGTGACATCAGATCAACAATGCAGCATTCAGCACATCAAAACTGCTTTCTAGATAACATCACATTAGCTTGGCATATGATTTTAGAACCCAACTAAGTCCACGTCAAGGATGAGAAAGGCTTAGACTCACTAAAGGCTTACTTACGATCTTAGTCTAATTCTATCATCACATCTAAAACTCACCATACTTCCGCTTCAACCACTCACAAAATAAGTCTCATCTCTCAAAACACTTAGGAAAGCAAGCTAAACAATTTTAGGAAATTACTTTTAGTCTTCTATATCTCAAGGTAAGACAAAAATTAGTTTTTCAATTCTTGAAATTTTTGAGAATTTTTCTTAATATCACCTCAAGCTAAAACCTGATCACTAGGATCATTTATTATGACTTGTCACCCTCATAACTATTAGTGTTATTCTTGGACATCCATTGGTAGTCTTCTTGTCCCTTCCTTCTTCCATAAAAAGCAATCATGAGCACAAACACTTATTACTCATGATCATTCAAGTACCCTCTCTTCCTAAAACACTTAGGAGAGCTGAAACACCCAAAACAAGATAGGCTTTAGCTTCTAGAAACCCCATTTCAAATCTGTCATAACTGCTGAGAGCCGGATCCCTAGGAATAGCCTAGACGGATCCCTCCAAGGAGGGAACCGTGGGATCCGGGTGACAGTATATGTCTAACATTGCTAACCCAAACACTCCATCTCATCTTAAATGAGTTCCTAGATCAGTGAAACTCTGAATTTCAGCCTTGTGCATGTCAACCATGAATAAATACAATTATTTGTTAGGATTAAGGATTTAAGATAAGACTTCAAAATTGAGTCTATCCAAGATTAAACCAATCTTACAACATCATAATCCTTATCTGACAACCGGATCCCTGGTCTTCTACCAGGCGGATCCCTAGGGAAAGGGATCCGTGGGATCCGTAAATGCAGAGAGCATAAACCAGCTCCATGTTTAAATTTAAATCACCTTTTAGGTCTCCAACCACCTTTAGCATTCATTGATTATCCTCATAGAACTTATCAAAACCCCAAAAGCATGCCTAACCTTTCAAATGGCCAAGAATTTAATTTCCTAATTCATATCATCCTTTATAAACCAAACAACCTTAGAGTTAAGGTACCACTCTCAAATCACATCTCATAATCAACAACTTAAAGAGTCCTTACTAGCATCATCACTATGACTAAAGCTCCTAGTGCTAACTCATCCACTCAAAGACCACCCAAGAAACTTGCTAGAATCATGCATGAAGTTTCCTCAACCAAATCACCTTCGGGTAAATCCACCAAAACTAGGATCTCTCCCACACTAAGAAAACCAATCAAACTTATTCACAAGAAGAGTGCTTCCACTAGGACTTCATCACTTAAATCTACTAAACCCTCCACAACTCAACCTACCTCACTAGTACCTAGAGCCACTTGAAGATCTTCAACCTACTTCACTTGAACCTCCACTTCAAGACCATGACTATGAGTGCGACCATTGCAAACATGTTGAGAGAATGAAACATGAATTAGATGTATTAATACATGACCTTCAAGCTCAAACTGAGAATGCTTAGGAAACCTTTCTCATCCTTGATCTTCAATAAGCTTTTAGTCAAATCTTAAGTTTGGAGTAACTTATTAGCATTAATAGCATCTATTTGGCTAGTTCATTCTCTTAGTTTTTAGAGATTTGGTTGTGTATCTCTTTGTTTTATTGAATGAATACTTTTATGCCATGACTATTATGTGTGTTGTGCTTGTTATATTATCTCATTCCCTCAAGTTGCACTCCTTGACATTTCTTCACTGCTGAAGAAACTGGAACAGATAGCCGGATCCCTTCCTGATAACTAGGCGGATCCCTCCTTGAAGGGAACCGTGGGATCCGTGGTACAGAAGCACAAATTTCTACTAACTTGAGTCTCTTTTGCAGGAAATTATGCACTATACTCTTGTTTTTCTAACCTTTACTTTGTAGATTTTCAAAATAACACATGAAGATTTTGACACCATAAAAGCTAGGGGGAGCTTTGTGTCAAACAATATTGCAAAATCATTTGCAACTTAATCCATTTTTGGATTACACTTCATGATACCCCATTGCAACTTTGCAATATTCGAGGGGGAGCACGTTTTCGTCACTTAGACGAACCATTTGCAAACTTAATTGCAAACACAAGTAGCTTAATTTACATTATGTCCTTGACGCCCTTTTTCAAAGGGATGGACTCGATCAAGGGGAGTTAAGACGAGTACCATTCCCGTCACTTGCTCTCGTTACATCTTTTATAATTTTTCTTATAAAAATTGTGCTAGTTTCTTCAAACACTTTTGTTTGACAAAAGGGGAGAAAAAGTAAAACTACAAATTCAAACGTTTACAAATTTTAGCTTTTTCTTAAAATAATTTTATGTTTTGTCATCAACAAAAAGGGGGAGATTGTTAATACAAATAAGCCGTAAAAACGTTTATTTATATTTTACGATCTTCTAATGTTTTGTCGATAACAAAAGTAAAATCATATTAACGAAACAAATAAAATACGTAAATGGTTTGAACTAATAGTTTTATAACACACTTACGTTTTCACATAAAACACTATAACAAGATTAAGTGATTTTATATTTTAGATACACATGTACAACAACTAGTGTTTACATATTGGCTTAACAAGTTTGAGTAACTCTATGAGTTAGATACATATGTACAACAACTAGTGTTTACATATTGGGTTAATACATACTTATATTAAGTATATACCAAAATGGGTAAAAGCAAGTATATACTAAATAGATAAAAACTAGCAAATGGTTTTGACCCATAACCCATGGTTTTATATATACCACTTACACAAGTTCAATGTATCCTTAAGGTACATTGTATCTAGATAGAAAACCATGGATCAACCCATAACCCATGACCCATGACCCATAACCCAAAATACCCATGGGCAAAGAGGAGCGGACCACGGATCCCTAGCTTTGTGCTAGCCGGATCCCAAGTGGAAGGGATCCGTGGGATCCGGGGAAACAGTAGTGAATTTCCTCTATAAATAGAGAACCATTTCTTCCTTTCTATTCATCCCTTTACACACATACTTCCCCCAAGTATTCTAACCCTCTAACCTCAGATCCAAGAGATCCATGTAGCTTTTCTCTTTTGTTTTTGTGTGATCTTGTAGATTCCTATTAAAGGAAAGATCACCACATCTTGAAGACGTGCAAGCTCAAGTCCATGAGTTGCCATGCTTCGTCATCATCAAGACAACGAAGGTTCTCTTGTTGATAGTTCTTCCTTTCTCCATAGATGTTGGGTTGAAGGCATTAGTGAAGAATGCCGAAAGTGTCAAGATGAAAGCATTAGTGAAAGATACTGATCATCCGCGTCAAAGCATTAGTGAAGAATGCTTAAGGTGTCAAGACGAAGGCATTAGTGAAGGATGCCAAGCGTTGTGTCAAAGGCATTAGTGAAGGATGCCGAAGAATCAAATCAAGTAGCATTTGGGAAGAATGGTTAGGTCGTATAATCGATGAGGTGCATCGTTATACATATAAGTGTTTATTTATTCACAAGGATGGTGATATCCTTGATGGTGTTGTAACAAGGAGTAGATCTCCTTGATAATAGGTGTTGTGTCGTGAAGGGTAGTAGTTCCTCCATAATGGAACTAGGTGCTTAGCCTAGTACCTAATAAAGGGTAGGCGACGTTGTGATAGGATTAGTTCTCCTAAGGTGTGAAAGAACTCGGTGGTTAGCCTAGCACCGTATAAAGGGTAGGCGACGTTGTGATAGGATTAGTTCTCCTAAGGTGTGAAAGAACTCGGTGGTTAGCCTAGCACCGTATAAAGGGTAGGCGACGTTGTGATAGGATTAGTTCTCCTAAGGTGTGAAAGAACTCGGTGGTTAGCCTAGCACCGTATAAAGGGTAGGCGACGTTGTGTCAGGTGTGGTTCGCCTTGGTGTGAAAGAACTCGGTATTTAGCTTAGTACCGGAAAAAGGTTAAGCGACGTTGTGAAGGCTTCTCCGCCATAAGGAGTTGGTGTAGTGTTTACGAACTCTCGAGTAGGTGACTCGGGGAGTGGAGTAGGGCAAGGAAGGTGTCCTTGTAGCCGAACCACTATAAATACTTGTGTCGTGGTGATGTGCTTCTTACTCTTTATCTTTCATTTACACGTTTATATATCTATCTATCAATGTCCAACATAAAACAACCAAATAGATTGACATAAGTCAATCTAAATATTTAAAAGGAAGTTTTAAATTGGTAAAACTATTCAACCCCCCCCCCCCCCCTTCTAGTTTTCCACAAAATGATTAGGACACTCTAATTTATTGTGCTTAGTCATTTATACTCTCATAGTTACCCTTACATTTTTACCCTTGTGAGGGTATAAATGTCCAAATACAATATATTAGAGTGTCCAAATCATTTTGTAAAGTGTGCTAATCATTTCCCATATCAAAAAGTTCCATATTTGCCATTATACGAAAACTCACGTGTAAAGTGTAATAAGTTGGGTAAAAAACTCACGTTGGGTAAAATTTTTTACCCAAGACGGATCACCTATAGCTATATGCTTACTCCGGAAGGCTTTGTAGAGTAGGCCTCCAAGATACTTGATGAGATTCAAATCGATCACTAACGTTCATTAACCGAGCAAGCACTTGTTCTACCGTTAACCCTTGGACATCAGTCCTGGCTAATAATTCCTCCAACTTTTTTTTCGATATCTTAATTTTTATTTCTGTCTTCGCCTTGTTTTCACCATCTCCCGAATAATTTTCTATCTTCTCGGGGTAGGAAATAAAGTTTTCCTCGGCTGAAGCTTTTGGTGATTGGAAATCATCAGCAAATGGGTGAATGGCCAGATGCTTCTTTATACAATTTCCCATTCATTCTTTTGTTTATAATATGAAAAATGTGAGTTAGTTTATGAGTTTATATAGGGATGCAAAGAATGCCAAGTTGGAATAAAGACTGCCACGTTGGATCGAGCAGGTGTCTTACGTGGCATTGAAAGTTTGACCATTCATCTTCACATCTAGTTATTACCTGGTACACTTCGTACCATACCAATTAGTTAAATTCTTAGTTACTTGGGATCAGTTTAGGAAATATATGAAATCGACTTGTTTTTAGTTAAGATTAACTGAATCGTATAAATACTTGACTTGTAGCGAGTTACGTTGAGTGTGTATCATTTTACATGTATTCACCCTCTTTACGTGTACGTAAATTTGCAAAAGTCCACTACTATACTAGTAACTAATCGAGTCGAACTATATATAAAAAGCAATAAAGTTGGCGAGTACAAATCTTGGTCGATTGATATTATTATTTGTTATTGTACTAAACTAGAAATTCAGCCAAGTCAAGCTTCAAGTTTTAGAGCTAACTCGAGTTTTAAGTGCTCTAGTGTAGTAACTCGAGTTTCAAGTTTAAGATGCGTTTAATAAAAATTTATGTTTTTTCAAAAATTAACACTATATCGTAAAATTGTAAAAATCCATATGGGTCCCGGGCATTTGAATTTTTAACGGGCATTTGAAGTTCTACCAAATCAGCACACCCTTCTAGTACAAGCGCCGCAAGATTCGGAGTACTCCCGAGGTGAAGGGTCTTCAACTTTGAATGACTAAGTTCGAAATATTGGAGCTTTAGATCAGGCACTTTAAGCTCTACCAAGTCATTACAGCCTCTGAGTATTAGATTCTCAAGATTCGGAGTATTCCCGAGGTGAAGGTTTTTCAACTTTGAATTAGTGAGGTCAAGACATTCGAGCTTTAAACTTTCAGCAGGCATTTGAAGTTCTACCAAATCACTACAGCCTTCGAGTGTTAGGTTCTTTAGATTCGGAGTATTTCTGAGGTGAAGATTTGTCAGCTTTGAATAACTGATGTAAAGATATTCGAGCTTTGAATGGTGATCAGCAGGTATATGAAGCTCTCGGAAATCATCACATTTGTAAATAATCAACTGCTCAAGATTTGGAGCCAACCTAAGGTCAAAGGTCCTCAACTTTGAAAACCCGATTCTGAGGAACCTGAGCTTATGAAGAACCTAACATAAGTACAAATTAAACAATTAATATTGGTGCAAGGAGAAACCAATAGATATATAGGATCATAATGAATCATGAAAAACAACAAATCAACCATTATTCTACCTTTTCTCCTCCATCTTCCCAAAGTTGAACAATACTGCTTTCATACAATTCAATTCCAACAAGATATTTTCCTTGAAATGTATTCGGTAAACTCGAAAAAGAAAAACCAATCAAATTCATAGATCGTAAGGAACTTGGAAGGTATTCGTTAACTTTATCAAATTCAAAAATATTGCTCTTAAGATTATAGAGATTCATATAAACAAATCTAAGATCCTTCATTTTTGCTAGACCTTTCGTTGCAATTTCAGCATTGAAATCAGGTGACTCGAAGTATAGACATTTAGTTGCTTGGGAACCCTGAAATCGAAACAATAAAAACCCTTTAATTTTTGTCGGAACCCTAAATTTCCAAAACGCCCAAAATCACTGAAAACATTATCAAATTGAGAGTGAATGAAGATGATATAAAGCGAATTGAATGATAATTCAATTTGAATTAATGAATTTTGGAATGATTATTAGAGAGAGAAAGTGAATTTGGGGAAAACTTTTTAGAGAGACACAAAGAGGAATTGTTATGTGTTTTTTATAAGAAAAGTGACGGTAACTTATTAAATGGTCAAACCCGAATGAGTCTTTCATTTTAGACCAAACTCAGAAACTTTTAAAATTATTGGACCAAAAATGTAGTTTAATTAAATCTTACTAACTTGATTCTTACCAGGTCATTAGTCAATATATCTTCAATTTCCTCATTAATCCACAATCGGTTATGTCTTTGAGGTTCATCGGGGTGTGACCAACGAACAATATTCCTACCCATTTCCTCCAAATGATCGTGCATCCCCAAAAACAATATTCCTTCCCAATTCTTTGAAATAGTTATAAGAGATTTCTGCTCAAGAACTCTTAAACCAACTTCAGCGTGAAAACCACGGCTTTCAAGCACTCTAATTGCATATTCTTTGCTCCAACCTTTTAGTATGCATGCAACATCTAAGAATATTTCTTTGTATTCCTTTTCTAGACCATCGATACTTATTTCCAATCTATCCATAGTATCCTTAAATGGAATTGTTTTTAGTCTTTCAATGGTCGCTATCCAAAAATTCTCACTTTGACCACAAAGAAATGAACCCATAACTTTGATCGTTAAGGGAAGACCATGAGCGTATTGTACAGCTTGTCCTGATACCTCTTCGTACTCTCGAGTTGGAATCTCTCTTTTAAATGCATACCTACTCAAGAGGCAAATCGCTTCCGTGGGAGATAACATATTGATGTCATGAATGAATTCGTTCACTCCGTGGGCTAACAGCAGTTGCTCATCTCTTGTGGTAATGATAATTCTGCTTCCTGATTTAAACCAGTCAAGCTCGCCTTCTAACGCCTCAAGTTGTTCTATACGATCAACATGATCTAAAACAACAAGTGTCTTTCTACGACTCATCATGTCTTTCAACATGCTTTTCCCGTCATGAACACTACTAAAAGTGATGTCTTGTTTATTTAACACATCTTTTAGTATCCGTTTTTGAAGCTTCTTTAAACCGGACAAAGAAGGCTGTGAAACTTCCCTTACATTATCAACAAAGCTTTTTCCTTCGAAATGATTAGAAATATGATCATAGATGCGCTCGGCTAGAGTTGTCTTCCCCCCACCTCCCATCCCCTTGATTCCGATCATACGAACATCTTCGGTGCCAATATCTAAAGATGAAAAAACATCTCTGATTCGGGTCTCCATACCCACTAACTTTCCATCAGCGTTCGAAAGAGTGGAACATTTCTTGTTGAAAATAACATCAACAATTATTTGGATCAGTTTAGATTCATCCCTGTATCATTAAATAAAGATTATATTATTAGCTTGCTCAAAGTGTACATAAACAATTGGGATTAACATATATAAATGCAGGTTAGGCAAAATATTACATAGATATGATGAAGAAAATTGAATTACCCATTAGTTGTGGCCTTCAACTCCCACCCAGCCAGATTTGATGCTTCTTTCATAGCCTCTCTCCATTTTCCAGCAGCCTCCTTCTTTTCGTGTTCGGCAAAGGCTTCTTTAACTGCCCCACTTTGATAGCGGACTTCAGTGGGCTCCACATCAAAAAAGACGGGATAAACGTTCGCTTCGGTCTTCTTACAATCCATAATCTTGACAAGCTCATCTAGGCACCAAGATGAAGATGCATAAGTCTTGGAGAAAACAATGATGTAAAACCTTGAGTCCTCAATGGATTTGAATAGCTGATCCTTGATCAGTTTTCCTTGCTCGATTTTCTCGTCATCCTTATACGTTTCAATGCAATTGCGCTGAAGAGCTTCATAAAGATGGCCAACGAAACTGTTACGGGTGTCACCACCTCTAAAGCTCAAAAAAACATCATACTTGAAGCTCTTTTGAATGGATGAAGATGAAGTGGACGCCATTAATGAATGCAGGATTCAAGATTTTGAAAGTTAAAGAGATGAACTATGGTGAAAAACGTGTTTTTGATGAAAATAAGTGCATATATGAGTAGTTAGTACTAGTGATATTATTACATGGTTTGGGATGGGGAACATGATGTGACAATACAGTAATATCTTCTTTTGAGGATATGAAAGGAAAAGTTATTGCAATTGTCATGTGGTTTCTTAGGGAGGGAGGAGTGGAAATTTACTACCCTAATACCCTGAGGGTGTCACATCACCTCTATCCAATAAAAACCTTACAACTCAAAACTACCTCAATACTACCCTAACACTACCCTAACTAGACGGAGTGGTA
The DNA here is from genome assembly GCA_910596185.1 of Chrysanthemum makinoi. Taxonomy (NCBI): domain Eukaryota; kingdom Viridiplantae; phylum Streptophyta; class Magnoliopsida; order Asterales; family Asteraceae; genus Chrysanthemum; species Chrysanthemum makinoi. The sequence goes on from OU343225.1 coordinate 51,132,729, forward strand.
CCCGATCCTACCCTAACACTAAATTTCATAAAAAGACAAAAAAAAAAGAAGAGAACAAAGCTGATGTTGAGCGGGTTCCGAACTCGAAATAGTACCCGATTTATGGTACCCGAACTAGTAGGAATGGTGTAGCCCACTACCCGATTGCTACTCGATTGAAGCTAGAGCTCCACTCCGTGATGCCTTAGTGGGTTCCTTGACCTTCTCATGAAATTTGTATTGTACTTATTTTTTTATATATTTTTTTAAATATATAGTTTCTAAATTTGGCTCTTTAGTTAATCGTGTATTTTATGATCAGGAGCATCTATATATATAGTCTCAAAGTTTACATTATGATCAGGATTTAGAAGCATGCATATAGTCGGGATTATTATCCAGGTTTCGGAGAATAAACAATTTACATAATTTCGAGCTTACAAAGAGTTTCGGTTATTCGTGGCAGCACGAAACCAAAATGAAGATAAAACTTTATCTCGAAACCCAATCTTAATAAGAGTTAAGGTTAGTCGAGTTGCTCGGGTTTGAATATTCTTGAGACCCCTATTTCTAGTATCTATAAGCTTTTATAATTTTTCGACATGTTAGTTAGTAGCATTTAAAAACATTTGGTAGCTAGCATTTTTTAAAGTCTTTCACTACACATTTTGGAAGGTACATATGCTTTTAAGAAACCTTCAAATATCCTTTACGATTTACAATTCTAGTACCAGGAAACTATTACACAAATATATGATGTCAAATGAACTATGTTACTTGAGAGTGGATATAATCAAACTTCTTTAAAAAAATGATTATTTGGGAACTAAAGAACAACGAAAACAAGCTAAGAATTAGAGAACATTGAGATCACTTTGCCAATTGGATTAATCGAGTTATAAAATGATATTATTATTTAAATCATGGACTCAGATAATGATAAGAATACGATATCCTATGAGATCATTTAGTGTTAAAAAGGCCGACCTGAGCCAAACCTAATTAAAACTATTCTGGTCGAATTTATAAAGCGATTCGGGTCGAGTTAATCATGTTAGAAATTTATTCGGTCGAGTTAATCATGTTAGAAAATTTTGTGGACTATTTCAAAACATTGATAGAGACCAATAATTTACAAAAAGAAATTTCCTCTTATATATAACAGGCACCATTTTTTAACATTCAATTTCATTACCTTACACCAATAATATTGCTTCAATGAATTTTCTTATCTCTTACAATAATACAGAGATATCATGGAAAATTCTTAGCTAGTTGGTCATAAAGACTCTAATGAGGAATATCCTCAAAATTCCTAGCCATATTGGCTTACAAAAAAGGGACAATTTCATCCAACAAACAATATGTAAATATATACGAAAATTCTTCACATAGACTTTTGTTGACTAGCATTATTTCTAACTTCAATGCCATATAAATCCTTATGATGTTGATAATAATATTAAGTCTTTTAATAATTGGTAGGATGTAATGGAAACAGGAATGAAAAATATATTACAAAATAAAAAAAATGTCTTTGTGTACCATTAAGGACCATTTGGTTCTTATCATGCATTCAATTCCAATAAATTTGACGCAATAGATTTTCTTATGATTTACAATAATACAAGAATACTTTCCAAAATTCTATAGCTAGTTGGTCATAAAATATGTAATGATAAAAGAAACATCCTCAAAATTCTTAGCCAAGTTCATCGAAAAATTTGTTTATGAAAAAATATATCTTGAAAATTTCCTTGTCGTTTTCATCAATCTAACTTAATGATATTATAACACATTAACTATTGAACTATTAACCTTAAAGTTTATCGATGATAGTTAAAACTTCATCCGAATGCATAACATGTTAATTGGAACTTGTTTATGATATATATGATAGATTATACAAACCTTCATTAGATTTATTTGTAACATGAATTACCATCAGTAACATCTTTTTTAAATTAAACAACAATATATTCTAACTTCAAATCTGAATGATTTAAATTCTTCAAAGAAAATGAAATTAGTGTAGGGAAACGGTTACACTTTTATAAATAAAATCTAAATTACAATAAATAAAATTAACAGTAAATAAATAACAGAAAATTAAATACAAACAGAATGTAAGCAGATAAACGATAATTAAATAAGATAATAAAATATTCAAAAGACTTACTTGATCACCAAAATAAAGATCAACAAAGAAGCACTAAAAGCTGAGGCACGTGTTTGACACGCTTCCCTTAAAAGATTAAGCGTCTGCTTCCGTGGTACAACAACCAAAACGAAGGTTGTATCTGTCGGACTTAACTAAACAGCCAGGAATTTCATCTTAAGAGATGCGTATTCCATATGTTGGAAATCAATAATAACTATTGATTTGATGTGTGAAAACTTGTGGAATTAGGGCCTCTATTTATACACAATAGACTCCCTCTAAGTTTACTAATCCCACCGATGTGGGATTGAAAATAAACTATTTTTCCTCTTTAGGCATGGTACCGAATACCTAACTTTGAGACCCGATATCTCATTCACATCAACTCTATTTTGGACACATAAAGGCTTATTGCGAAGCTCTCTTCAAGGAGAACGCGAACCTACAAACTATTACTCATATATGTGACACATACATATAGATAATTGTGTTCAAAGTTGGTCAAAAGTCACTTTTGCCTACCAATTTTCCAACAATCCCCCACATGAATGGAGATCGGTCGTAATACACAAAATTTACGATGAAATTCCAATAGTTGAATCTTGCAAAGGATAGGTAGGTGTGACCCTTTGAACCTTCCCTTGTGAAATGCACTTAGCCTCCTAGTCAGTCAGAGACGCGATGTCTTTAACTGCCTTGCTTTATGTAGACGACAATACATTTCACACAAGACTCTACCTAACATTGTTAAGCCCTCATAGTCATGTTCATTATGGTCCCGAACATTTGCCGGTTCTGTAAGAGCTCTTAGGATTTCGCCCCCAATTCCCTTCAAAGCGACCCCACTTCTCTCTCACATAGGTGATTTCATCTTGAATCATTAAAACATATGTTTTGTGATTTCATCTCGAATCATTATGCTTTGTGATTTCATCCTGAATCATTAAAGCCATATGTTTAACCTCTCAACAAGTCACATTTGTTATAGGAATGGACTAGGAAGTTACAATGTTAAGTAACTCCCCCACATTGACGTGACTTCCCTCACATTTATATGATTAGGTCCCCAGATCTTGGGATCTCTAGTCAACTGGGTTAGGTTTTCCTTCATATAAACTCATTCCTATAAGGGCTTTAGTCTCATTTCTTTAGAAGACTTACTAACTAACTCTCTGTTTAATCCTTTCGTAAGCGGATCCGCAATGTTATCTATTGACTTTACGTAGTCAATCGTGATAACTCTAGTTGAGAGTAGTTGTCGCACCAATCAACGCCTATGATGGATATGTCTTGACTTACCGCTTTACATTGTGATATGAGCTCACAATTTCCAATTGACTATCACACTTTATATAGATGGTCGTTACCGGTTTACGCTATCTTGGTATGTCCTCTACGAATTAACGCAGACATCCGCATATTCTATAACTTTATCTCAAATGATAAATTCAAATTCCACCATAGATTTAGCTATAAAAGTCTGTTTGAAATACTTTCAAGATTTCCAAGACACAGCTTCCCACGTAGAGTCAATACATCCGCTCTAGTGGATCTAAATTCTTTCATGTAAGAATCCATATTTGCATTACTCTATCATTAGATAGCAGTTGGATATCTTCCAAAATGCAATATCGTAAATTTCATAGTACTTGTGTAATACTATTCAAATGGTCATCACTTGAATTACTGGTATATTTACTTAACTTGATTATAACTTCTAAATCAAGTCTTACATACGTCATTAGACACATAAGACGCCCAATATTCTCTGAGTATTCAAAATAGGCAACACCTCTACCTCTATTATTAATAGATTTAAAAGATGTCATTGGAGTTCTAGCTAGGCCGGAATTCCCCAGATTGAACCTCTCAAGAATATTGTCCTTATAGTGTTTTTGACTTCAAAATAAATCCATTTGGTTTCATATGATCTTAGTTCCAGGAACCATATCGAGCAGCCAATGTAGTTCATGTCAAATCTTGACTCCAACATTTCATTAGTGGATTTGATCATCTTGTTATCACTTTCAGTGATAAGTATACCATCTATGTATAGACACATGATTACATATATACCAGCAATTATTTCTTTCCACAAACATCCGTTATTTTTAAATCCACGTTCTGACATGACGTGAAAAAAATATGATGTCATTGTTTGGGAGCTTGCTTTAAGCCATATAATGACTTAACAAGCCTACAAACTTTGTTCTCTTGTCCAGAAGCCATGAAACCCTCGGTTTGGTTCATGTAGATTTCTTCTTCTAAATCTCCGTTTAGAAATGCCGTTTTTACATCCATTTGGTGAACTTCCAAATTTCTTAAAGCGGCAATAGCAAGTATCATCCTAATTGAGGTTATTCGCGTAACAAGCGAATATGTATCAAAGTAATCAAGACATTCTCGTTGTCTAAATCCTTTGATTACTAATCTTGCATTATACTTGTCAATGGTGCCATCGGCTTTCATCTTCTTCATGAAGATCCATTTATAGCCTAGTGGTTTACAACCAGGAGGTAAATCCACGAGCTCCCAAGTATGATTTTGTAAAATAGAATCTATTTCACTTTTAATGGCTTCTTTCCATTGAGGCCCTTCTGAGGAAGTAACTGCCTCTCGGTATGAAGTAGGTTCGTTTTCAACCATAAAAGAAACAAAATCGGGTCTAAACGATTTCTCGGTTCTTGCCATTTTGCTTATTCTAGGTTCAACCTCTTCTTCCTCAGTTTGATCTTGTCTCTCATCTTGGAGATCATTATCAACTCCTTTGTTGTCTCTTATCACGAACAACATTCTCATCTTGATGTCTCTCATCATGAAGTACTTCATCATTTAGTTGTCTCTCATCATGGACAACTTTACCGACAAGCCTAGATGAACATCCATTCTCCTCTAATAATCAAGGAAACACTGTTTCATACAATGAAAGTTTTCCTATGAGCATATCCAAACTTATGCAAACCACAGTTTTAGGTCCAATATTTTGAACCTTGGGTGTCAGTCTGAGATAGACACCCCCCCCCCACATTCGTAAGTACTTATAGGATGGTTTTCTTCCCATCCATAGTTCATAAAAACTATCTTCTTTTCCTTACAGGGGATCTTATCTAAAAGATAAGTAGCCAATAAAACCGCTTTCCCCCACATGCCATTGCTAAACCATGACTTTAACAACATGGCATAACCATATCTTTAAGGCACAATTCTTTCTTATCAACAATTATGTTGTGGTGTGTAAGGAGCAATAGCACATACATGAACTGAAGACACATATTTACCTCCAATATCACTTCGAACCGCCTTGTTTTCGATAATAAGTTGATTCTCAACTTATTTGTATAGATCAATCTTGTCTATATTCTTACTCTCAAGTAAGTAAAAGTCGCAATATTTTGTACTACCATCAAAAATTACGATGATGTACCTAATTGCTACCTTTGTAGGTATCGATTCCAAATCACATAAACTATGTGAATCAAGGGTTCGGTTAATTTTTGGTCAACCGAGTGAAAAGACAATCTTGTCAATTTGGCTTCAACATAAGTTTTACTTTTGTAATCCGTGTTCATTTATTTAATTAAACAACGTATTGAGTTAAAATTAACATGTCCGAGTTGGCCATGCTATACATTCAAAGGATCAAATAAGTTGAATTCATACTCATTTTTATTTAAAAAAAAATTCAGCTTAAACATTTAATGAAGGGCATAACCCGTACCGTCCAAAATTTTATTCAATGTTAACTCAATTTTATTTGATTAAAATAAAAATAAAGCCAAATTTATTAAGCAACCATCCAGATACAAGATTCCTACGAATCTCCGGCACATACAACGTGTTGGTTCACTTAAGCTCTTTTCCACATGTGAATTTCAACATCACATTTCTTTTCCCTTGCTATTAGCAGTTATAGAGTTGCCCATAGATTGCATCTCTCCATTTTCTGCTACTTTGAAAGAGTTAACCAAACTCTTATCATCATACTCATGACATGATGTCAAGTGTTAATCCACCATTTTCTAATGTCGGATCCCGCTTTGGCAACAATTTTCATTTCATTCAAGCCATTTAACCCATAGTTATGGCACATAAAATCTGAATGTTTTAAAGCATCTACCGTACACATAACTTGAGTATCGGTCTCCCTTTCATCAAGTTCGGGAGCAGATTTTTTAGATGTCACTCATGACATTCTGAACATTCTGTTAATATTCCGTTATTAGTGTAACACTAAATTTGGAATAATTAACAACTTGCTATATCACAAAGTGTTTCTTAACAAAACGATAACATCAAATTTTGTTTAAAACACTATTGTTTTGTAAGATCCATTATACAAAACCGCTTTTAAACAAGTCTTTCGATTAAACAATTAAACAATATCGCATATTACATAATGTTTTGAAACAAAAACAAATTTGTAATATGATTTTGTTAATCATCCTTAACAATATCTTAATAGATCAGCATCACATGGTATAATTCTACAATGAAACTCGACAAGGTTTCAAATAGATTTACTCTTTCAAAGAAACTCAACAAGGTTTCTATAGATCTACTTTCAAATGCATAAAGTGTCAAGAACTATATTTAGTTTATAATTAAACTCAACCCGGTTTAAATAAGCTAAACAAGTCAAAGAAACTTTTCCACAAAATATGATAATGTTTCTATTATCGATTTTGTGTAAAACAAACTCATCTTGGTTTCAATAAACACGTTCTAGTAATCTAATAAAATAACAACTTGTATTTTATGAGATTTATTTCAAAGAAACTCCACTTGGTTTCAATGAATCAGATTTCATCATGATATTTAACCATGTTAGTAATTACGCACCAATTACATTCTAAGATTCATTAGGGTCACAAATTATGTTACCATCAGCTTAACTTGTGAATATTTAAACACAAAACAGCTTAAAATTGTTAAAATAATATGGTATCTAATAAACTCAACATGGTTTATTAAACTTGTACCAAATATGATTCCGAGAAACACAAACTTGGTTTCAATATCCATATTTAAACAATAACATATGCAATAAACAAACTAAATAAATCAGTTTGAAAAGAAACTCATCATGGTTTCAATATAAACCTGATTCAATAAAAGCTTTTAAAAATCGCTTTATAAATCTGTTATACCAAATCTGTAATTAAAATTGCGTTTAGTTATAAAACTGATTTTCAAAGAAACTCAATCTTGGTTTCAGGAAAAAGCAGTTTGTATAAAATCATTAATTATATAAATCAGATTTTAATAAAAGTGTTTTAATTCGTTATACGAATCTGTTTTAAGACTGTAGGGAAACGGTTACACTTTTATAAATAAAATCTAAATTACAATAAATAAAATTAACAAGAAATAAATAATGAAAATTAAATACAAACAGAATGTAAGCAGATAAACGATAATTAAATAAGATAATAAAATATTCAAAAGACTTACTTGATCACCAAAATAAAGATCAACAAAGAAGCACTAAAAGCCGAGGCACGTGTTTGACACGCTTCCCTTAAAAGAGATTCGCCGTCTGTTTCCCGTGGTACAACAGTACCAAAACAAGTAGTTGTCTTTCGGACTTAACTAAACGCCAGAATTTCATCTTAAGATATGCGTATTTCATATGTTGGAAATCAATAATAACTATTGATTTGATGTGTGAAAAACTTGTGGAATTAGGGCCTCTATTTATACACAATAGACTCCCTCTAAGTTTACTCATCCCACCGATGTGGGATTGAAAATAAACTATTTTTCCTCTTTAGGCATGGTACCGAATACCTAACTTTGAGACCCGATATCTCATTCACATCAACTCTATTTTGGACACATAAAGGCTTATTGCGAAGCTCTCTTCAAGGAGAACGCGAACCTACAAACTATTACTCATATATGTGACACATACATATAGATAATTGTGTTCAAAGTTGGTCAAAAGTCACTTTTGCCTACCAATTTTCCAACAATTAGTACGTATTATTAGTGGATAAATAGGCTCAAAACCCACAAACCGGGATTTGGGTCTATTTATCCAAATACGAATGATGTTATACCACATGTTCCTATTGACGACCAACGATATTTCAAATATTTTATATATTTGAATTGGCTCTTATATTTCTCTAGAACGTTATTGGCGGCCCTTGCCACGTGTTTATTTTCGCCTCTTTGCAATTCTATATATATTATAAAACCGGACGTCGGTTACATATTATATTCATTTTTTAATAATATTATATTCAGCCTTTTATATTACTTTTGCTTTATTAATTAATATTTTTTAATGTCTAGAGCATTGATCCAAAAGTATACATAAACCCACTTCTTCAAATATTGTTATTGATTAATCGGCCCACCTAGGCTATTTTTGCCTCTTTGCAATTCTATATATATTATAAAACTGAACGTCGGTTACATATTATATTCATTTTCTAATAATATTATATTCAGCGTTTTGTATTACTTTTGCTTTATTAATTAATATTTTTTAATGTCTAGAGCATTGATCAAAAAATATACATAAACCCACTTCTTCAAATATTGTTATTGATTAATCGGCCCACCTAGGCTATTTTTACAACACTGATTGTACGTAGTGTTGTTATTTTTTTATGCATATTTAAGAACTTGTTATAAGTTTACATTTAAGAAGTATATGTTTCAACATAGAAATGGTTCTTCCATGTATAATGCGTTCGTGAAACGAAGTACATAATAGTATGTACGAAACCAAAAATACCAAATTTACTCTCCGAAGTGAAGAACAATGACTTAGTTATATAAGAATTAAACAAATTAGACGTATTAGGTAAACTAATACAGTTGTGGTGTTTGACCATTGTGACGTTTTACTATATACAATGTTTGAAAAAATATATACAATAGAAAAGAAGAGGAATATAGAATAAGCTCAGAGTGCTATATTGGTAGGACAAAACTTGTTTTCACAATTTTAGGAGGGGCTTAAATGTATTGCATACATAACTTGTCACTACAATAATAAAGGTATACTAACAATTCACTTTCTTTTTTCTTTTTTTTTTTTGAGGCCAATGATGTTTATTAGTGGTTTTATTAGTATTTTAAAAAGTTTGTGATAACGTAAAACAAACTTATTGGTATAAATTATGTCTTTTGGTGGAAAATTTAGCGATTCAACTTTTGTTTGTGTAAATTAGTATGTCTTAACTGATTAAATTTTAACTATATATCAAGAGAGGATACTTATTTTAATTCTAATCAATCAAAATGTAAGCTTTTTATAATGTTACTAGATGCATAAATACGAAAACACGCTAAACTTCCGTCGAACATTTTTTTCCCTTCTTAAAACCAATATGTCGAAAAGGCATTGCAGAAAATATAATCACACGAGTACCCGCCGCCGCAACGCCGCAACGCGCGGGTACTCGGCTAGTAAATACATAACACACACACATATATAAATGCAGAGCCACCATAAGAGTAGTGGGGGGGAATCGCCCCCAACGACATTCTTGCGGATACACAAAATATATATTAAAAAAATTAAATTTATGGGGAAAATTTCTGGTGCCCTCGCCCATAAAACCTGAGTGCCCTCATCTCTTTCAGCCTCCAACAATTAAAGAGTGCTTTAATGTAAAAAATTGGATCTTTCCATTGAGCTTGTTTGATCGGAAAACATGGAGGAAACTAGATAATATGGAACTGTGAAAGTAAGTCTAATATGGTGAGGATGAGCTAGAAATATATAATATTATTTACTTTTTTCTTTTTGGCCGTACATTGGATAATATATCTACGAGTAAACTGCAAAAATCATCCCTGTGGTTTGTGTAAATTTGCAGATATCATCCCTATCTCAAACGTTCAGCAATAAACACCACCAAGTCCACAAACGTTTAGCAAAAATCATCCCTAAGCACTAACGAGGTTAGTTTTCCCCGTTTTCTACCCCACGTGCAATAACACGTGAGGGTATTTTTGTCATTCTTGATTATCTTTCCCCTTTTAAATCTCAAAACCACCACCACGTCTCTGTTAAATCTCAAAACCATTAATGTTGATCAAACAAAGACCCTAAATCCCTAATCTCTAAATAAGTTCAAGCAATGGTTGTTTCTGAGTGGCATATTCGTACGAGAGATCAAGAGATTGATGAAGTACATGCATATAGTAAGTTATACCCAAATCCCAATATTGTGTTTTTTTTATTGTGGTTTGTGTAATGATCTAACCCTAGTTTTGAATTGTGGATTGTTTTTTACAGGGAATGATCCAAGCATGTTCTCAATAAAGATTTATCATGGTGGATATTTCACTGACCCACCGAATAGGAAATACAAGTCAGGGAGTTTCAACTACTTTGATATGGTAGATGCTGATTTGTTTTCAATTATTGAGATAAATGATATGGTTGTGATGTTAGGTTATGATAGAAAAGAAATCATGTATTATCATTACAAAATACCCAACAACAATTTAGATTATGGTCTGCAAGCATTAGGAAGTGATTTAGATGTTTTGGGTATGACAAAATATATAGATAAGTGTAAAAGAGTTGAGGTTTATGTTGAACATGGGTTTACAAGTCTTGAAACTTACTTTAAGATACCCCAAAAGGTAATGATAGAACAACTACCAGATGAAGTGGACCCAAACAGTCTTAAGAAGAGAGTGAACAAAAAAAGGCAAAGATTAGCAATTGAATGGCCTAGTGGAGAAGGAAGTGTTATGGGTACTGATAGGCAACGTACTGATATTGGTAAGGGTAATGATATTGGTCAGGGTAGTCTTATGAATGATGATTTTGATCCTTTTTTCCAGTCATGACCTACATTCAACCCATAATGAAAACATACAAAACAAAAAAAACCCAACTTAAACACAATAGCATCTTCATCCTGCTAGCTTGACGGGCATTCAACCTAGTTGTTTCTTCAGCATTGTTGATCCTCCTCAATAACCCAGGTATGATAACCACAGATCTTGGACACATTGGAGGATCCATCCAATCATCAAAGCCACGCTTAGGCACATAAAGAAGCGGATTTATTGTTGTCCATGATGTGGTAATTCTTGTTGGTGCCGCACAAAGATGACAAAGTTTTGGGTTATTCATAATTAGGGTTATGGCGAATTAGGGTTTGAGGGGAAAAGCAGGTTTGGGGAAAAATGGTGTGGGGTCAAGATAAGAGAGATTATATAGGTGGGGAAATGGGCGGGAAATGGGTGTGAGAGATATGTTGCAAAAATCATCCCTGATACTAATTGAAAAAATACCCTCACGTGTTATTGCACGTGGGGTAGAAAACGGGGAAAACTAACCTGGTTAGTGCTTAGGGATGATTTTTGCTAAACGTTTGTGGACTTGGTTGTGTTTATTGCTGAACGTTTGAGATAGGGATGATATCTGCAAATTTACACAAACCACAGGGATGATTTTTGCAGTTTACTCTATATCTACTGATCTACAACATGTGGGTACAGTAACTTCAAGTATTTTTTTTTATATATATATTTTTTTTTATATTTGTGATTTTGAAATGTAAAAACGTTTGTTGTAGTTACATTCATAAAACTATGACCACTTTAATACAAGTTTTACTGTGGTATTTTAGAATTTTTGCTTAAATTTTTATATTTGATCCGTAAATATATATTATCTATGCTATTAGATAAATCATTTAAGTTATGAGCTTTACCAAAAGTTAGGATGAGAAACTTAAATCATAGAGTGACATGTGTTACTTCTCAACTAAAATAACACTTTTATTTTTAAATTGAAATATTTTTATCTATTTTTTTATGATATAATTTTATAATATTTTTTAAAATTTTTTGTTATTTAATTCAGCATCCATTTCGATAAATTTTTACGAGCTTTTAATTTTTACATTTTTAGTGGGTTTATTTTATTTTGATTCAAAATTTTTACAACTTAAACCTTTATTTCAATAAATACAAAACTTGATTCGTCAAAATTATTCTAATAGATACTTGAAATCACCGACTAGTTTATATTTCATCAACGTCTTAACTTATAATTGGTGTTAATCGCAGCATAGTATACCCGACCCCACCCGATTTGTTATAGATTACGCTAAAAATGGCATTTTTTTACATGTATTTCACTCCTCGCTTGATTTCCCCCGTAATCATGTTTTCTGGCTCCGCCACTGTATACTAAGTACCTTAACTTTGCGTTTATAACATTATTGGTCCGACAACACCAAGATGAAGAAACATACTTTTTAGAGAAAACAATTATGTAGAATCTTGAGTCCTCGATGGACTTGATTAGTTGTTCATTGATCATTTTCCCTTTTTCTATCTTCTCATTATCCTTATATGTTTCATTGCCTTTCTGCTTCAGAGCTTGATAAAGATGGCCAACGAAGCTGTTACGGGTGTCCTCACCCCTAAAACTAAGAAACACATCATACTTAAAGCTCTTTTCAATTGATGAATTTGAAGTAGAAGCCATTGGAAGTAGGACTCAAGCTGTTGAAAGAGTTTATGTGAAAAAGTTCCAGCAGCAGTGATTTGTTTGTTTGGAAAAAAAAATAGTGGAATGGACTAGAAAAACAAAAGCCAATGAAAAAGATAGATAAAGATTCGTTCTTGAACTTTATGAAGTGTTTGGATATTATATATTCACAATTTACAACAATATATATTTTTCTTTATGATAATTTCTTTTTCTCAAAATATTGTTCCAAAATCGTTATTTTTTTAGGCTATATTGTTTTTTAATAGTTACGTAAGAACATTGTTTATATATGCTTTAAAGAGCAAATAAAGTATCATGCTTGGTACAAAAAATTAATCACTCGTTTTTCAAAACCTTTTGCAAAAATGCACATTTGTTGAGCACATATAAAAGGAGTGATTTGTTTGTTTTGCATTTTTATTTCCATGCTTGGTGCTTCGGTATAAAAGTGTAGCAGAGCCAGAAAGTAATGTGAACAAGATATTTTCGTTTGAAAACATTGGAATGTGGTGGGACAACAAATGGCTTCTTTTGCTAAAGGAAATTACAAAGAAAAATACCATATGAAAAGATCATGATTAAGATTCCTTTTTTCATGAGCAAATGGCTCCTTTTGTGGGTTTTCTTTGTTATTTCATATGAACTTTGCACATCTATTTCATATGAACTTCACACATCACATGAATGCCTTGATTTACAAAATTCAATCAAATAACTTTATGTACTACAATTCATGAAAATAATACTTTTTAGATATAAAGATAAACTAACCTCAAGCAACTTCTTGATCTGGACTTCAACTTGTGCCTATACTTCACATTCTCCCCATATATATATTGGCACTATAAGAATGCTTTGTCATTCTTATATTTGAGTCTGTAAGTGTTCTAAGGGACCGAGATGAGGAAAGTCCCTTCATCCTTTTCCTTCAATGTTCTTTGGTGTAATGCATTTTACCATGGTGAAAAATCCTTTTTACCAAAAAAAAAAAAAAAAAAAAAAATACCGCAACACATTTAATGTTTTGCATTCAATTTTACCTACATTTACTCTCCCATATTTATTACCCTCCGCTTATTCTCACGACGGAGCTTGGTCCTGAGACAACACCCGGGTCAAGGCTAACACGTGTTGCTTATTGTGCAGGAAGGATCAACTCCTTTCCTCCGGATTAATTGGTTGAAGCTTGGACTTCCGGACAAGAACCGGGTAGCAGGATTTTGCTTCAACAAATTGACGCCATCCGTGGGACCCGTTATTCCTTCTACCGAAGAACTCAATAACTAACCCGCCAGAAACACCGACATCCGGTTCACTTCCCCCACCTCCGGAACAAGCAGGAGGGAGTGGAGTCACTAGTAACCCACCACCCGGACTGTCGAAACATATACAAGCCCATGTATCATCATTGGAAGCCCTCATCAAGAAGTACAATGCGACAGGAGCTAGTGCGATCAAACCCATCCGTCTATTCATTGAGGATGATGAAGAGACGCCGGAGAGGACGACGGAGTAAGACCCCATGGATGACTTGAGCAAACCCCATAAAGAGGTGGCTAGGTCGCCCACCAGAAGGGTGGAGTTTGCTGGTCCCAAGTACACCATGCCAGCCAATTTGAAGTTATACGATGGGCCTGTTGAACCAGGTGATCATATTAATCGTTTTGTAGGGGCGAAAAATCAAGGGGAATGGCCGATACATGTGTGGTGTCGAATGTTTCAGCAGACTATGGATGGGGCCGCACAAGGTTGGTTCAGCATTTTAGAACCGGGAAGCATCGATAGTTGGGATGACTTGAGGGAACAGTTCACCATAAGGTTTGCTCCTTGGTTTAAAATTACGTTTTGCTATCCGATGCGTTAAAGGTACCAGAGGCCGATGTGTGATGTGTGTTGCGAATGCGAGCGCATTTTGGACGCGGTGCGTTTTGTATTAAAAAAATACAAAAATTATTTATACATAGTTAATTAAAAAATTACCAAGTAAATGCAATAAATTTACAAAAAAAGTCACAAAGACACAAATAAATAAGCAAATAATCTATTGGTAAAACAAATAAGTCAATTAGTCAGGACATAAAACACTTAGAAACAACATTATAAACTCCAACTAAATTTTGTTTTAAATGAGAAACTCCTTCTTTAATTACTTTCGAATAGGATGAACATGTAAGTTTATTTTTAATTTTAGGATCTTGAATTCCATAATTTCTAAATCCTTGTTATTGTTAGTAGTAATGCGGTTGAACATGAATGATTAAAGTCTATTCTATACATATACATGATTTTATACATATACATGATGACATGATATTATAATGTGTTAAAGGTATACTGATAAGTTATACCAGTGGCTAACAATCATAATTCATTCATTACCAAATCAACAACAAAAGTCAAAACTAAAAATTTTAGTCAAATTTAATCACACATATGATTTTCAGCTAAACTATTTAACATATATGATTATTTGTGATCAAAGAACAATATGAACTAATTCATAACATGAAGATGTAATAAGATAATTGTTTGCGGGATTTCAAATCATGTTAATGGTGCATGATCTTGAACCGAAGGGTAATTTGGATGTAGGGTAATTTGGGTGTTGTTATTGTGTTTGTTTTAGAAGTCTTTCAACAACTTCTATTTTTCAAAGTCCATTAAAATATTTTTATCTTCTTCTAAATGGTTTGTTTTTTTTCAAAATGACTTAAATTCCATATTGCGACAATTGCGACCATTGCTAGCATTACACAAATGCGGCAAATTGTGGTCTAATGTGAGTGCATTTTGGGATGCCCTCGCATTAGGAATCATGATGCGAAATCCTAAAAGCAATGTAATGATGCACGCAATTTACGCAATGATGCGCGCATTTTTAGACAAGGTTAGCACATATTCTTGTCACTAATGATTAAGAAATATATTGGTAAGTCCTAGTCTATTATTCGAAGAAGTCTGTACTCGAAGATTCTTGAATTGATCATATCATATTTTACTTCGCCATGAACACAAATTTCCATTGCATACTCTAATGCTAAATACGTTGACATAAAGCTCATAAACAGATAAACTCTTCTAGTCATATCTTATTAAATTACATTTCTAACACCTTAACCATCTTGAAGTATGTACATATATTTAACAAATAGTACTAACTTAATTTTTTTGACGTATATTTGTGATTTGTCACATATTTGAAATTGAAAGTACACAATGGCTAAAAAGGTAGTTAACATATTGTTGAGGGGTTTCATACATTCATTATATACCTAGAAAAACTAACTTGTTTATTAGATATGGTATATCTGAAAGTACAAAGTACTTCGTAAGTTTTCTCATGGGTCATCTCTTTACCTCGTTTTGACCCAAGTAAGACTCAAACACAAACAAATAAAATCAAGCTCCATTTTCTTAGTAAAATCAACATGCAATGTAACCGTATATACTTAACCATCAAATACACTAGTAATCATGCATAAATAGAGCTTTAATTCGATAGAAATTAAAGCTCAAATGTCTTACTATCTTATAAAAGGTTTAAAAATACAAATTAAAGGTATAAGCAACGATTTACCTTAAATGTTGCCTTATCTCATATTTGATGAAATCATAACTTCATTCTTCAAACTTTTTTAACAAAACATGTGTCTCTTATTAAGGTTTAGGGGGTAAACACCATGGGTCAATACTTTGACTAAAAAAGTCAAATGTTTTTAACCCAGCTATTGTGTATGATCATACATTACTTGAAAAATCTTCATAGATTCATTTGTAAAAGTTAAATTTCATTTCCTGTGTTCTCCGGTACCGAGCCGCCTCAGAAACTTCACCAACACTTCTTAAGCTACTAGTGTCAACTGTATTTGAACAATCCCATTGAGATTCTAAGCGTCTCAAGATGAGTATATACCCCGCCACACGATCAACACTCATTTCTTCTTGGTGGAAGTTTTCTTCACCTTTTAATTTTAAATCCTCCACCACTCTCTTGTCAAAACGATAGATATTCTTCTATGAATATTAAAATCAAACTTGCTAAGTGACAAAAGCATTATTACTTAGCTCATTGATATTTACTCACAAAAAATAAAAGTTTAAAACAATGTTTAACAATTACTAATATAAAGCAATACAATGTGAAAAAGTTGGGAGATATAATTGAGAAGTACCTTTCTATAGTGAACGTAAGCAGCTTTGCCAATCATTTCTTGCCCATTTTTACTTACATAAACCTGAAAGTACAAGAAAAATCTATCCACGTCATACAACAAATAAAGAGATGCAATCAAAAAGTAAGGATGGAAATTCCTAACAAGAAACACGACCCAAAACCCACACGGAACTAAGCTGGAAGGGTCTGGTCTAAACAGTTTTGTGGCCATGGGTGTTAAACAATGTGACCCACCAACCCGATTGAGTTTTTTTATTTTAGAAAAAAAATATGTTTACAATGGGTCAAACAAGTCGACCCACCCACCCGTTTAGAAAAACGGGTTGAATAGGCAATGTTCATGCTATCTGTAAACGGGTTAGGATTGACATAACTAACCTACCTACTTAAACATGTCGTGCTTGGGTTAAAGTGTTCTAACATGCCAATCCGAACCCAAACCCGACCCATTTATGGTCTGAACAGTTTCAAGATTTGAAATGACTACAATAACAGAACAAGAAGTTTTTTTAAATTTAGATAATTTATGTTTATAATGCATTAAATTAGTTAAACAAGTCACTAATTTTGAAATACAGGTTAAATAGGCAATGTTCAGATTATGCGTAAACGGTTTAGGATTGACATAGTCTGAAATACCAATGCCCCGTCCTTTGACTATCTGCTTGAACCCTTCTTTTGCCAGTATCTTTTGTGATCCCTTTCGCAGTATTCACTTTAGCAGCTTGTTTAGTTTTGTCACCATTGCTGAATTGGCCCCTAGAAACACAAGAAAGACAGCATAAGAAATGATATCGGTCTTTATTGAGTCATTTGCATACAACCATCTTTTATGAAATTAATCCTACGAAAAACAATCAGTAATACAGCAGAATTAACTTACATGTAATCGGTATTTGATGTACTGGGCTGCTCAGAACCTCTATTTTCTGCGTTTAACGGGAAAAACTTGTACAAACGAATTCGAACTAGCTCTTAAATTCTCAAATCATTATGGAAAAATACTGATGTGCTGGCGAGCGAGGATCATCTAAATCTATAACGCTGTCCATAACATGACTATTATGGTTACTCTTTCCAACATTACTTAAGCTTTATTCTTATCTTTTAAAGAACTAAAATATTCCTCGCAGACCTCATCCAGTGCTGGTGTCGGGATACGGAAACTCTTCTCGTGTTTATAATCTTCCCATAAATCTTTTCTGGTGAAATTATTGAGTGACTCATTTACTTCTCTGCTAATTTAAACCTATAGAATGCTCCTTGTTCAAATAAGATTCCGACTTACTGCTGGTCTTGTTAGTAGCAACTTTACTGATTGAAGGAATATCATAATCAGAGTCGGAATCAATTAGCTGAAACTTTCTAAGTGGACTGACAGTTAACTTTGGAAACGGTTGTTTGCTGCAGTTAGTGATTACGGATTCTGGAACATTTGAGAGATTGTGCTTTCTTATTCCTGATTCCCTGGTCAAAACACCTAGTCCAGTAAGAGGGAATTTGGAACTGTTACTGACTGAATAGTGTTGTGTTGGAAGAGTCTCATCTGCATTTAGCAATAATAACAACCAGTGAATATGGGAATGATAAACAAGCGCACGTGACTGTAATTAGCACACTGGTTTAAGATACATCTTTCTGCAAATTACTTTTATGGAATCTTATAAATCATAGAACTGGCACAAATACCATCCCTTTTACGCAAAGTTAATCAACGTGGATATCTTTGTGATCTTTCTTGGATTACAAAGAATCACAAGTTGCTGCTAATTAAGTGTTTATGTCTGAGCTAAATACATTTCAATATTCAGATATGAAAAATCATTGGTAATGATTACAACTTTCTAGTCTATATTAAGGCCTAAGTAAGGGTGTATAATAACCGTCCAAAGGGGTTCTAACTTGTAAATTGTAGCCCAAGTGCCCAGCAGCACCAATTCACTAAATACACCAGACATGCTACATAATCATAAAATTAACTAAATATATTACACAATGAAGAAATTTCTGTTTATATCATACAACACATAAAGAGATGCCATCAAAAAGTGGGGGTGGCAATTCCTTGCACGAAACATGACCCCGACACGGAAATAAACGGGTTAGGATCTGGTCTAAACATTTTCTGGCCATTGGTGTTAAACATGTTAACCCACCAACCCGGTTAAGATTTTATTTTATTTATTTATTTATTTATTTATTTATTTTTTTTTGGAAAAATTATGTTTATGGGGTTAAACAAGTTGACCCACCCACCAGTTTAGAAAAATGGGTTGAATAGGCAACGTGCGTGTTATGATTAAACGGGTTAGGATTGACATAACTGACCTATCTACTTAAACATGCGTGCTCGGGTTAAGGTGTTCTGACATGCTAATCCAAACCCAAACCCGACCTGAATTTGGTTCTAGCAGTTTCTTAATTTCAAAATGACTACTATAACAAAGAATTCAAACTCAGAGAGATATCAGTTTCCTGATTTGAAATGATTACTATAACAGAACACGAACTTTCCAACTTACCCTCTTCCCATCGCATTTGTGAACCAATGCCCAGAACCTTGACCATCGGCTTGAACCCTTCTCTTGCCAGCATCTTTTGTGATCCCTTTCGCAGCATTAACTTTTGGATTCATGAAACCTTTTGACGTTTCTTGAGTTTTTGATTTTCTTGAATTTTTCCTTGATGAGCTTGTCTCGGCTTTATTAGTTTTAGCAGCTTGTTTTGTTTTGTCACCACTGCTAAATTGAGCCCTAGAAACATAAGAAATGCAACACAAAAAACATGAATCATGATAAAGGATTTTATGAAAAAATAGCTAATCTTTTATGCAAATATCACCTTAAAAAACTATCAGCAATATAACAGAATTAGCTTACATGTAATCGATATTCAATGTACTGGGAGGCTCAGAACCTCTATTTTCTGCATTTAATGGGAAAAAGTTGCACAAACGGGTTCGAACAAGCTCTTTGATCCTCAAATCATTATGGAAAAAATAATGATGTGCTGGCGGGTGAGTATCTAAATCTATTACACTGTCCATAACATGACTATTATGGTTACTTTTTCCAACATTACTCTGAGCTTTATATTTGTCTTTTAGAGAACTAAAATATTCCTCGCAGTCCTCATCCAGTGCAGGTGTCGGGATATGGAAACTCTTCTCGTGTTTAAAATCTTCCCATAAATCTTTTCTGGTGAAAGTATTGAGTGACTCATTTACTTTTCTCTGTTGATTTAATCCTATAGAATGCTCCTTGTTCAAATAAGATTCCGACTTACTGCTGGTCTTGTTAGTAGCAACTTTACTGATTAAAGGGATATCAGAATCATAGTCGGAATCAATTAGCTGTAACTTTCTAAGAGGACTCGCAGTCAACTTTGGAAACGGTTGTTTGATGCAGCTTGTGATTACTGATTATGGAGTGCCTGTGACATTTGAGACATTTTTCTTTCTTTTTCCTGATTCTTTTGTCAAAACACCAAGTCCGGTAAGCTGGAGTTTAGAACTGTTACAAACTGGTGTTGTGTCGATAGATTCTCATCTGCATTTAGCAATAATAACAATCTGTGAATATGGGAATGATAAACAAGCTTATGTGACAATAATTAGCACACTGGTTTAAGATACGTCTGACTGCAAATTACTTTATGGAATCTTGAACTGGCACAAATATCATCCCTTTAACGCAAAGTTAATCAATGTGGGGATCCCGAATACCTTTGTGATCTTTCTTGGATTACAAAAAATCACAAGTTGCTGTATATTTAAGCGTTTATGTCTGAGCTAGAGCTGACAATCTAGACCCAACGGGTCTAGATGGGTTTATACAAAAAGTGCTAACTTGTACGTTGACGTTGGTCTAACAAACCGGCATACCCAACATACTTATTCTAATAACTTTAGAAGTGACCCAATTAGACCCATGAGATGTCTAGACAAACATTAATGCACAAGTTCCACTTTCCCATATAAACCCATGTAGACCCATTGGGTCTAGATTGCCAGCTCTTTTAACGATTACAACTTTCTTGTTTAGCTTAAAACATAAGTAAGGGTGTATAATAACCATCCAAAGGGGTTGTAAGTTAACAGCACCAATTCCCTAAATGCACCAGACTTGCTACATTATCATAAGACTAACTTAATAGATTAAACAATGAAGTAATCAACGGTTACTCGTAAGTCCATCCACCACAACATACAGAAACTAAGTCCAGTTTTTGGTTACTATTAGAGTTCAAAATAATGTAATTGGCTGCCCCAATAAGAAATACAGAATCACAAACGTTGTTTTTCTCTTTATGAAATCAATTTGAACCTACTGAAAAAAGCCTCAGTGGTGTTTAGGATTGCTCTTAATCAGGGGCGGAGCTACGTATGAGCCACCTGTGGCATGTGCCACACATTTTCGTGACGAAGTGTAGTTTTTCAGTAAATGTTTTTGGTTTTCTTTAAGTGCTACACCCATTTGAAGTGAAAATTGTTTCTTGAGCTGTGTTTTTAGGAGAAAATATGAAGATGATGGAGATGGAACTCGATGATGATGATGAACATTAGTATTTATCAATGTTTTGTTTCATTCGTCTTTTAGTTAGTTGTCTTTTATCTTTTAGTGTGGAGAGTGGGGCTATGCCACAGGGGTGATTTGACCGAACATTTCTTTATGTAGCTTTCATTTTGTGAAAAGGTATAGATACAAACATTTCATAAAGTATTAATTTTTTTAACGAGTACTGTTCAACGAAATTTATTATCCAAGTACCTTGTCTAAATTAGGGGTGAGCAAACGGACCGGATGGACTGGACCGACCGAACCGAAACCGAACGGACCGAAGGACCGGCGGTCCGGTCTCGGTCTACTGTTTTTGGCAAATTCGGTCTCGGTGCGGTCCGGACCACAAACCGAAAATTTAGCCTTGTTAGACCGGACCGGACCAGACCGACCACATTCGGTCTCGGTCTCGGTCTAGGATTTTTGCCGGATTCGGTCCGGTCCGGTTTTCACCCGATGAGCAGCCCTAGTCTAAATTATCCGCATCTGAAAACGAAAACCACAAAAAACCAGTTTTACTTTTAAAATGGACTACTAAAAGTAATAACTATTTGTGAAGTGAAGCGAGCCGAAAATCGTGCTACACACACTTTAAATTCTTGTATCCGCCACTGCTCTTAATATCTGATTATAACATTTTGAAACAGCAAAGGATCAGTTAATATTAGTGTTTGGAACTGATTGTGACCATGATATCATTTTTAGACAAACTATTTCAAAATTCCTTATTCATACAGATTCAGATTACTTTACCATTAAACTTCATTGAAAATCAGCATTACCAAGGTAACACTAGCACAACTTAAAGTTACCTTAGAAAAACTGCTCATCAAAACTTGTATAGTTGCTAGTAATTAACCCACGAAATCATATAATAAGCAGTTTGGATAAGCAATCCCTGAACACTATATGAAACCGCAATAGACAGCTAACAAACAACTCCCATAAAATCAATCACCAAAATGAATAGTATATATTACCTTAACCGCTTGAATCTCAAAATCATAATCATAATTTCCATTATCAACAACAGTCTTCTCGTTAGCTACTGATGAAACCCGATTCGATGTGTTTCAAAATCGGGTTTTCATTCTAACCCGCTTTCTACCCAAAACAAACAACCCACATTTTGGGGGTTTTGGAATTACTTGTGTGGTAGTGTAGCAATTAATGAATTTGGAGGTATACGTGTATATGGCATAAGAGGTCCTTTAGCTCTTTTATTTTATTCATTTCTTACCCCTTTTTGTACTTGTGGTCAAAGTGTGAAAAACCAAAACTTAACTAAAATACTAACTTCATTTTTCTCTCGGGCATCTTCTTGACCCACGTACAAGCATGGCCGAACGTAGAGGGTTTTCGCAAACCCGATGGATGTTTGTCGCCATTTTGTAAATTTTTGTTAAAAAATTAATATAGTCTTGAAATTTTGTGCCACACAAATACATGTCTTTTTTATTTGTTTATCAGTTTTAATAAAATCGTACAATTTTTTTGCGTTTATGTTTTTCTTGTACGCGTAAAGATAATTTATACACATGACGATTTACAGTCCTCTCTTATCTTTTTCTTATAAGCTACAACCAAAGTATGACCCGAATCAAAACTGACCTATTTTAAGGTCATGTTTGAAGAACAACCACCAATAACTGCAGAAACTCACCTCCAACATAAACCAATAATAAACTTAAACTTAACATTGAAGACTAAATGCAGTGATTTTACCTTCAAAGTTTAATCACCCCAGTTAGTAAACTGGAGGTATGACATAATAGGTCCTTCAATTCAACTCTTTCCTTTTATTCATTTCTCACCCATTTTTATTATACAGTTTTAAAACGTGTTTATGATTAAATAGTACTATCACTTATAAAACCTTTACTGAGTATAACTTTAACATGATAATATGCAAACTAATATCAAATTTGACTTTTTTACAAAGTTAAATGAACTTTTATTACTCAACTTACTTGACTTTAAACTGTATTTTGAATTCCAGTTGTAGTAACACGGTAAACAACACAATGGCAACAAAAGTTAATAACATATGTTAAACAGTAAGTTTACTATGGCAAGTGATGAGAGCATGTTTCCCTTTTAGGTTAATAAATTTGTTTTTACGTCTGCAAGTATAGATAGTTTCGTTTTATAAGTTGTCTAATATTACTTATAAAGATGCTTAAATATAAAGCTGGTTTTTCATTGAGTTTCAAGATGATTAGAGCATGAAAATTTGATCATGAGCATTTCTTTTTTATTCCATCTTGATGAATTACTAAATTAGTTTTCTCGATGAATAACAAGTAAACCCGATAGTTTGCCAAACAGTTTATAGAAGATTGAGCAACACGTATACTCGATGAAATGACCATAATGAAGAATTTATAGCATAACTTTTGGAACTACACGATACACTTAATCGGGTTGCTCATATCCTTTTCGATAAACTCAAGGTTACTTCATTTGTACACTCTTTTGAGTCTGCTGTCATGTGAAAAAGCATCGCTATGGTTTTATTTTATCTGTCTAAATAAACTTGGATTAAAAAAAAAAAAAAGCCATTTTCTTACTAATTCTGATTACAGAAACGTGTTCAATAGCACCCTAACTGTTAATCCATATGTTATACCAGCCCATAGTTGTGTTGTATTAGTGTAATGGGTTGTAGCCCACATCTAGAATATTCGGTAATGTAATATTTATGCATGTACGATGTATTTTTGTCAAGCAATCAAATCAGAATATTCATTCACCAATATCCCTCCAATCACATTAACACACATGGTATATTTACTAAAAATCCTCTTATATTTTTGTTGCAATTTTTGAATTTTAATATTTTTTCAATAAATTTATTATGTGCATTTGGAAACTATATTGTGTATGCTTCTTTTTTCCCCAGGACATTATCGTAATCCTCAAACAGAAGCTTTGTTACAGTTTTTAAAACTTCCCTCTGTTGAATAAGTCAATTACAGTTTTTAAAACTTCCCTCTGTTGAATAAGTCAATTTAAGAGGTTGTGACTTGTAAGCATTTAAATACACTCATATCGACTTTTAAGTTTTAGCATATTTTACCAGTTGGAAATAAATATCATCTAGATTGACTAGTTTTGATGTAAATGGGTCGCTACTTAACACAACATTAGTACAATAAATACTTTAATTGTTGGATTACAACAATTATATTTAGTCATTAAGAGTAACTGTTCAAAACTTTAAGACCAATAAGAATCAGGTGGCAACAGTGACCGGCCCATTATTATGGGAATGATGAAGATCTTGGTGGTTGGTTGGCATGGTTGTAACGGTTGTATTGGCGGTAGTGCGTCGTGTGTTTGATGAAGGTATAAGAGGAACTTGAGGGATTAAAAAGGACTATAGATGTCTATAAAACTCCTTTGGTTTTTCTAATATATAAGCTTGTCCTGTACCTTTTACAGCACCATATATGCATTCTCACCCAAATGCATGCATTTTTATCAAATATAAAACAATTAGTCATTTTTACCCTCTTTGACTTTAAAAGTCAAAACATGTACTACTGGATATAAGTA
This sequence comes from Chrysanthemum makinoi, assembly GCA_910596185.1. NCBI lineage: Eukaryota > Viridiplantae > Streptophyta > Magnoliopsida > Asterales > Asteraceae > Chrysanthemum > Chrysanthemum makinoi. Next base: position 51,157,640 of record OU343225.1, read on the forward strand.
CTTGGGTCTGGAGTGACCCATTTGACCAATCTCTGATTAAGACTTGCTTTCTTTATGTGACTTGTCTTGTGTCAATCTGATATGATCTTTGTCGTTTAGTAATTACTCGTACATGACAGGTTCATTGCTAGATGGACCGTTGCTCTATATATCATGCTTTTTTATGGGACTTCATACAACGCAGGTACAAACTATGGAAGAGATAATAAGATTGCAAGAGGACAATGCACATATGAGATCACGTTTCGAAAGAGATATGCAAGTGCATTTACAACGAGAAGTGGAACGTCATGTGCAAGAACACATGCAACAACAAGAATTGAAAACGAATGCTCGTGAACAAGCTTGAGAAAGAGAATGGCAACAAACGATGAATGACATTAACTCGGTGTTAAAGAAGTTTACCGATTCACGCCCCCTCCTTAGTTCGATAATGTCATATCAATTTGAATATTTGGATTAAGTAATATACTTTCATCTTGAAGGTTTTAAATGGGTCAATTTGTATTTTGATTTGACAACAACTTTGTGATGTGAATGCTAAATTTTCGTAATTATTTCGTTTCGAATTATTCATTTTATTTATTAGTTTCTTTTGAGCTATTTATGGTACTGAATAAATGTGAGCTTTAATCTATGAATATATATGCATCTTTGTGACAGAATTGTGACCCATTACTAAGTACAATTTAGTGACGGATTTCTGACAGACTTTTTTCTGACGAATTTTCGACAGATAATTTACCGACAGACTTCCAACGCATGTTTTTTGTCGGTATTTCCAACCAAATTCCGACAGACACAAATTATCGACCAGGATTCACCGACAGACTCTTTCCACCACAAATCTGTCGGAAACTGCTGTTACCGACGGATTTCCGACAGAAATGTCCGTCGGTAAAGACCTGTTATGTAGTAGTGAAAAACCACCCTCTTTCGAACTCTGTAAGACTACTCTTCAATAGAAACAATAAACCAAAACAGTATATCACAAAACAAAATAGAAGTTGAGAAGCTATTATCTGAGAACACAAAGACACCTCTAACATCCAAAATCCTTATAAAACCTATTCGCATATCTATACAGCTGCAAAAAAAGTACTCCTATGTAAATGTAACAAACCTTATACTAAAAGATGAATACAAAGAATGATGTTATCGGAAGAAATAAGGAACAAATGTCTAATGAGTGAGGTTTTGTAGAGTGCTTGAGAGTTGAGAGAAAAGTGGGTGAAAATGAGAGTGGGTGAAACTTGAAAGGAGCTAGTTTTCTTTGCGTCTTTGTGCACGCAAAACAATTAAACAAGATAGCATTGGTCAACATTTAGTCAGTACATATGTAGCTTATTTTCTACTTTTTCAAATCTTTGCTTAGTTGTCAATTTTTGAAGACTACACTTGTGTACACGTGGCTTTTTCTTAGGCATCAACAGTAAAAAAGGCACTCTCGTTTATATTATAGGTAGATAGGGTATGCAATGAAGACTAAGTTGAAATAGAGTATCCTACATGGCTTTTGAAAATTTGACCAATCATTTTCTAGTTGTGATATTCCACGAAACATCTGTTAGAATTTGACTATGTGGATGGTAACAATATTGATATGTTATCTGAATTGTGTAGAGATCATTTTTAGATTAAAGTATTTCGACCCTATATGCCTTGGGTATCACGAAATCCTTATTTAGATAAGACAGAGAATAGCACTTTGTTTCTAAGACAAGAGACATCGACACTGAAAGTTGTTATGTCTGTTATGTTCTGTAAGAGATCAATAAATAATGAAAAACCATAACCGAAAATTAGTTAAAATCGGTTAAAAATTGTTGACGGGAAGGGTTGCAACGTTTGAGGAAAAGAGGCCACTTTTGGTGGGACCCCAGAAAGGGGCTCTGCCCCTTGACCCCCGCTCTTTGTTTGTGGCGACATCAAGCTAACTAGAACGAGTGTGCACTCCGCACCTCTTAAATCGACCGTAAGCTGAATCTGATTAAGCCCTTGATCTTCAAGTAAATCACAATTTTATAAAATATAAATGATGACACTAAAATCACCAACAACATCTATAATTAGGAATCGGCAACATGAGTTCGTAGTAAATTTAACAAGCTACGTACTTAGATCCACTAAAAATATATGAAATCAACTTCGGTACATTTATACTCGACTTTCATGTAAAGTTCGCGAGTTGTACAAAGTGATTGTCATTTTACGTATTCATTCTTTGTGTATAGGTCTTAGTTGAATAACCGCTTTACTAACTAATCGAGAAGAGGTGATTGGGGTGAAAAGTATCAAGTGGATTAGCACGTACTATATTTGAATTTGATTAGTGGTATTGGTTATATGATTTTTAACACAATTCATTGATATGATTACGGCAAAATAAATTGGTGTTTATAACAATTTTAGCCTAATTAAGGTATTAGGGTGCGTTTGGTTTGCTATTTAGAATCAATATAGATATGGTTTAGATTGGTGGGTAATATCATATTGTGTATATGAATGTCATTTTTTTTGTTTGGTGTCTGTTTTAGAATATGGCTATCACTTATAAAAGGGGTCCACTACAACAGAAAAACATATATAAAAAAATCATTGAATTTAAGTGCACTAGATGCCAGGACAAGGGTAACTTACTTATTCGGGGCTCACGGGGTGCCACATCACTATAACAAACTCCCACAACTAACCTCATCACTCATAACTAACCTCAACTTACTCATTTGAGGCCCACCATTACAACTTTATTTATTTTTTTTATTTAAATTTCCAAATAAACTAAATTCATTTAATTAAAAAAAATATACAATACAACACAAGAAAAAACATACGAAACATAAATAAAGACACGGTAAAAAAAACATACGCACTTTCAAATTTAAACATACGAAACGTATTAGTTTTACACTTTTGAATTAAAAAAAATCAAAACACCCCCTTCTTTCTTAAACGGCACAGTTCGAGCGGGATAACCAAATTCAAAATTCAAATACGAGCGGGATTATTTAATTTCAAATTGGAGCCCGATGATTCTAATTCAAATTCAAAATCAAAATCAAATATGCCTATATATACAACTCCACCAGAGTTGTTTATCACACACAACTCATACGCACAACTGACACACAGATTTTCAACAATGTCTCGCAAAGACTTTTCTCAACAATTCCTCAGTCCACAACAAGTGCCAGAAACTACCTTTCCACCAGAAGATGAAGTTTATCACACTCCACCAGAAGACGTCTTTCCGGTATTCCAACCGGAAAATGTATTTGTGAAACACTCCACCGGTTAACAATCCACATGTTAACACTCCATGGGTGGACCTCCAAAACAATCCGTTTGGGTTTACTGAGGATTATCTTCGTGAACTTGAGCAGGACAAGGAAAATCTTAGAGAGATACGAGAAAACGGGGCACGTGAGGAAGCTGCTCGTTTGAAACAGGAAGCCAGGGATGCAGAATATCTTAGGCAGAGCTGGTTTGACATTATGGAAGGAAAATATTATGATGGCGAGTTTAGATCTTCTTCCAGTGAGGAGGGTTATAACTCAGATGATTCCTTTTCTTAATTTGTAGTAGGGCTGTAAACGAACCGAACGAACACGAACGGAGCCTTGTTCATGTTCGTTCATTTAATTTTAACCGGACAAATAAACGAATACAAACGCTTAAACGGACGAAATTTCTTGTTCACGTTCGTTTATTAAGAAAATGAGTTGTTCATGTTCGTTCATTAAGACACTAAACAAACGCTAAACGAACTTAAACGATCGAACATAAATGAACATAAACAAACAATCATAAACTTTTTTAAATTATGCATCAAATACTGTTTTATAAGTGTCGTTTTGTTTAAACAAACTAATTTAAATATTATACAATTCAAAGGTTCGATATACAAACATAAATAAATAAGTGAACATAAACGAACGTTAACGAACGCATAATCGGACGTTCACGAACATAAATAAACAGACATGACTTTTGTTCATGTTCGTTCATTTAACTAAACGATCGTTAAATATTGTTCATGTTCGTCCATTTAATAAATAAACGAACATAAACGAACTTTTTACCGAACCGTTCATGAAATGTTCACTGAACGTTCAGTTCGTTTACAGCCCTAATTTGTAGTTTTATTTTCATCAATTTCGTAGTAGTTTGTATTAAGCGTACTATGTATTTAGTGTTATCACTTTAATTTTTAATGTAATTCGTGTCTTAACTTAAATGTTTAATGTAATTTGTGTGTTAAATTTTATGTTTTTATATGTTTTGTTTTTACACTTTTAAATATGCATGTTTAAAAAAAAAAAAAAAAAAAAAAAAAAACTAAACTCTTGCCGTGCAGACGACGAGGGCTATTATGAAGAAGGACGACAAGCTCAGCCGGTGTCACATCGAGCCACAATGAAGTGCCAACTTGGCACGGCGAGCCACAACAAGGTGGACACCGGATGCTCTAAGGTTTAACTTAAAAATTTGAAAGAACGTGAGGTAGAAAAAGAGGGACCAGAAACAAGGACAAGATATATTGCCCACACTTTAATGAAATCATGCTTCTCTCCCTACTATGATTCTATGAGTTTCATTATCTAATAATCATCAAACATTTATCAACCAAACAATAACAATGACTATGATAGGCATAACTTGATTCCGACACCCCATACCAAACACACCCTTAGTGAAATTTTCTATATACGTCCAAACATTTAGTGTATATATATGTTCTGTTTTACGTACAGTTATGACACAAGGCGCATGATGAGTTGTTACACATGTCTCCTTTTCAGTTTGTTAATGTGTTGAACTTTTCAAAAAAAGTTGTAAGATAAGTTCAACTTTCACTTTGATCAGTAGTTTCTATTATCATCATTGTGCAATTATGTTCAAGTGATTAAGTCTTTGAGTTGTTATAAGCATTTAATACAACTATATTCAACGGTTGAGTCTTTAACTCTTTAAGTCCCTTTAAAGAATAAACACGTAGATTTTGCAACCCTCACAATTTAACTACGTAGCATGCATGCATGGGAGTATGGGTATGTTTGGCGCAATGGGCTGGGGCTGGAGCTGGAGCTGGAGCTGGGGCTGAGGCTGGAGCTGGGGTTTGGGCTGGGGCTGGAGCTAGAGCGATTATTATAAGCCGAAGTTGAAGTTTGTATTTTTGTAGACTTGTTTGACAAATGGGCTGAGGCTGGGGCTTATTAATGCAAATTTACTAAAAAAGTTATAATTAAATGAGTTTTATTGTATATGTTAGATATTTTTATTGGTAAATATGTAATTTATGGTTTATAAGCCCCGGGCTAAAGTTTTTAGCCCCTTTTATGGGGCTAAAGTTTTAAGCCCATTTTAGGGGCTTATGATTTCATAAGCACGCATGACAAACGGGACTTATTTTATAAGCCGACTTATTTTAGAAGCCCAAGCCCCATAAACCCCTCCCCAAACACACCCTATGAGTCACAATTTGTCCTACAAAAAGTTAACATGAAAGATAGTAGGCAAAAAGTATTCATAGTACTGTAACTTTATACTTTGCAACTCCAAAAGGTATAGATTAACTAGTGAGCGCTTTCAATGAAATAGCTCTTGAATTTGATACCAATCTTTTTTATTTATCCTAAACAATTGAGGGTCAAATTGAATCTTAAATTAAAGTTACCTGTCAGTTTGACATATAATGACAACAATTAAAACATACACCAAAAATAGAATTAAAAAGTAACATGTTTCTATAAATATGTCTTTTGTGCTCTAATTTCTATATAACTTGTAATTTGTAAATGTCGATATTTGGTTATAGTTTGTATATCGTCTTTTAGTAGTACTTATTAATCCATCCACGAGTTTGACATGGGAGTACCGCATATTGTCCTTATTTATAGTTTAGCCTTATCAACACAAGATCATGCGTAATTTGACCCACGTCGACAAAAGCCAATGGAGAAGAACGACTATGGAATGTGAACCAAAGTCGAACTTTATTAGGAAGAAATTTGAACCATGTGTATGAAAAACACAAGGTATGTCGAATTTGAATAACATGATTAGTCCAAAATTGATTAGATTTATGTAAAAAGTATGCTGATCACCTTTTTTTGGTATTAAATGTTAAAATTTTCACCTAAAGGTCCCGATAATGATTGATTATGATCAATGAGGAGGATTTCTTTCTATGTCTTTAGGGTGAAAAAGAGGAATAAGTTTTGTATCTTCTTACGTGTATATGGCAAAAGCAAAAATGTACATAGATCATATCTCCCTCTTTGCCTTGTTTTCATTTCAATTGTCCACCTTTTGATCGAGTATCGTTGCAATAACTACCTTCAAGAGACCTGTTTTCAGGAGATGCTAGTGATCGGATAAGATCATCGTCGGCCGGTTGAACGGTTTCTTTATTTCTTACGTGTATGTGTATACGGCATTATGAATGAATCGATATGCACGTTGATGTTTTTGAATTAAGTTCACGAAATCGCACTATGATATATCCTTTTGTTTAAATTCCACATTAGAACTTGCAAACAGGTCTGTATCACCGAGTCTTCAAGTCCCTTTGAAGAATAAACGTACATGCAGATTTTCAACCCTCACAATTTGACTAGCATGCATGAATGGGAGTATGAGTCACTGAAAATGTGAGCAAAGGTTTAAAGTAATGGGTCCATTTTCTTTTCTTATATTGTCTTAAAAAAGTTAACATGAAAGATAGTCGGCAAAAAGCGTTTATAAGTATCCTTATCTATAGGTTTATCTAAAGGTACAATGTAATTATCATACTACTGTAAATTTACATGAACTTTGAGTACGTTAAAGCAATATATATTATAAAATATACTAACAAGCAAAATGTAACGGGCTTAAAAGAAAATTGTTACGGGCCTGTTATTCCTTAATTAGTTTTCTTATTGGTTCTCAATTATACACGGATTCTTAGGCCCAAATAGTATATTGATCCATAATGTGGCAACTTCCCATTGGTCATTGTGTGGTATGGAAACTACTGTTCACCCCTCGTTTTGAGTAATAACTCTGTAATACATACCAACTTTTTGTACGACACCATGCAAACCATGACACATGTACACCACTTATGAAAGTACGATGTCACAACTCACAAGCAAATCTGAAAAAGAACTTTCTTGATGGGGGAGATAATTTGCACACTCTATCAAATAATTAAAACACTCTAAATTATTGTGTTTAAACATTTATACCCTCATTGAGGTAAAAATGTAAAAGTAACTGTAATGGTATAAGTGTCCAATTACCAAAATTTAAAGTGTTCCACTCATTTTGTAAAGTGTGCAAATCACATTGCTTTCTTGATTGTCTTTATCTCTTTAAAGTAACCTTACTCAGCAAAATCCAACCCAATGGAAGCAGGAAAGAAATTTTAAGAAAATAAATAAATAAATTAAAAAAAAAAACTGCCAAAAAAATCCTAGATAGCACCGAAGACCAGATTAGCACGACAAAGGAACTTGGTTTTCAAATCGCACGCCTATGAGCAACACGCGTCAATTTTCTCAATCTTACTTTTATAATCTTTAACAACATCACTGTTTGCATCCTTTTCTACCCTAAAAAGATAGAATAACATATTATCAAATCATTTTTATCCAGCTTCATCAGCAGGTTTAGCACATAAAGAAAATCTAAGCGCCATTGATTTTGCAAAAGAGTTGATCTATCATCAATCAGATATAAGTGTGTGTATTTTGGTAATCAAACTATGTGAAACACAAATTTGGCAACTTTGTACACTAAAAAACAAAAAGAATAAAAATAATAATAATACGTTACAAACAATTAATAAGGTAAAAATACTAAAAAGTTTTACATACTTAAAATAAATAGGGATAATTTCATATTTACTTAACCTAAATATCAAAATTTCATATTTACCAAAAACAAGTGCATATTTACAATGCTTTTTAAACATGTGTTGAGAAAATATAAAATTGTCCAAAAAAAAAAAGTTATGTATCACTAAAACACATCAAATTAAACCGACCAGGCGACCACCTTATTTTAAAAACCCGGGTACTGACCACCTTATTATAAAACCCCGGGTACAACCAAAAAAATTTAAATAAACACAAGCCAACAACAAACATAACCATCTTTTTCGGCCTTACATATACATTGACACAACCATTGCATACCATAAAAGCCCTGCCCCGCAGCATTGCGCGGGCTATCATGCTAGTTACTTTTAAACCCCAAAAGTTAGTCATTTTGTTATATAACTAGACGAGTATCCGTGCATAGCAACGGAATTTATAGCGGCAGATAGTTGTAGGGATAAAAAAAATCTATAGGTAATAATAAACGAAAAATAATAGAAGTGTGAGGATTTGAGGATTAAACATAATGTTTTGAAACCTGTTTCGACACGGGCGGTTCAACCGGTTGAACCGTTCCGGTCGAAAAGACGGGTCAAATTAATCCGGTCAACCCGCCGGGTTGGGTCGAAAAAACTGGTCAAATTAAACCGGGTCAACCCACCGGGTTTGAAGCGACCCAGATCAACCCAGTTTTTTTATGTGTATTAATAGTGTGTTAATAGTTTCTAACTTTACACATTCTTTCCGAAATTAACGTAAGAACTTCCTAAATTATTATAAGTTTGACCGAATTAAGTCTTTTCACTTTTCAAAATTGATCATTTCTCCATTATAAATTAAGATGAGTGGTCAGTTTTGACTTTCTCTCAAGTTTGACTGTTTGAAGTACAAGTTCTTCAATTTCATTTTTATTCTACATGCAAAAATAATCTCTTATGTCGAATCAATACGAGCATCAAGAAAAATATATATGTGAGCTCGATCAAGCTTTACAGCACGTGAATGAACTCATTATGATCCGTGATTATATGCATGATTCATGATTGAAAACATATTCGTCTTGTCTTTTCTAGATTATTTATGTTGCTAAGAATTGTAATCAACCAAATTTAATAAAATGAAAAGTCAATAATTATACAAACTTAGTAATTTTATAGCGTGCGCATGATGAATATGCCTTGTAGTTTTGTTTTGTTTTATCTCTCTAGTTGTTTGCTAGTTTATTTTAATAAAAATGTCATAAAAAATGTGCATGACCAAAAGAACTTCAAATTTTATTGACGCCATTCGCATTGCATTATATTCAGAATCACATCTTCTTTTCTTTCAACAAAAAGAAAAGAAAAAGAAAAACATATGTTCTTCGGTCGACCATTTTTGTCTACAAATCATATGTTAGTTTGATTTCTATAAACTCCAAAACTGTCTTACAAGATGACACATAATTTGACGTGTTGCCCGGTATGCACTTTGGCGCGCCATCGGTTCAAGATGGGTGCGTTTGGCGTGTTATTGCCAAGCCCGACTGTAGGGGTGTGCAGCAGGGGCGACTGCACAGGGCCCATGAAATATAAGGGCCTCCATTTTATACCGTACCTACTTGTATACACATAGTTTTATACGGTAAAATACAAATATTTATCACTTTAATGGTTTAATGCTTTACTGAATGAATGTTATATATGAGTAAGAGAGCCCATTTAAATTATACAACTTAGGGCCCGTTTGGTTTATAGACGGGTTTAGGATTTGAATTTGGATTAAGATTTAAATTTGGATTTAGATTTTATGTAGGTGAGAGAAAATAATATTTATATTATTTTATAATTCAAATATAAATTAAAAATTTATTTTGTTAACCGTGAAAGAAAAGATATACATACAATATAAAAATGGGGCCCATGCATAGTAAAAAAACCCACTAAGTATATATCCTTTTTAAATAGTGGATGTCAGAGGGTGTGGTACCCAATTTCTAATCCCGGAATTCTAACCAAATGTCTTTTTTCTACTTTTCATCCTAAACTTAAATCTAACACCACCAACCAAACGGGCCCTTAGACTCACGTGGTCAGCCATCATTGAGTATACGTTTTTCTTTTGCTACTTTTTTCAAGTAGCATTGGATTTTAGTTACCAAGCATGAGAAAACAGATAAATCACTTTGACAATTATCGCTTGAGTCATTTGATTATTTTATTTGTTAAATACCTCTTTATGTCTTACTTTATTATTATTATTATTATTATTATTATTATTATTATTATTATTATTATTTAGTTCAGTTGTTCAATCTCTAAGGACAACTAGTAGTTAATTAGGATTTTTAAGTTAAAGTCAATTGATGCCATATAAATTTGTTTGAAATAATTGGGACATAAGTTTTAATCCGAATAAAAATAAGCAAACAAATAAACAATTATTAGAGTAAGATATGCTTCTTGTTTCTTAAAAAAATCGGATTTTGGCCACAACTTTTTTTTTTTTTTTGACCATAGTTTTCGATCTTTTGGCTCGACTAATTTACGGGGTTTTAACCCATCGCCACACATATTCAAACCGGGTAAAACCCTCCTTTTTCAGGAGGTTGACATGGCCACTTCAGGTTTATTTGCACCTAGCTGTAATTGAAGTTTTCTACATATATTCTGTTTTCTGTTGTGTATAAAAAGGGCCTATATTGTAATTGCGGCACAAGGCCACCAAAACTCATGAGACGGCCCTGTTATTGCACACGATACCATGTGCTCTAATGACAACTTAAAGGAAACATACACCAAAATTAGAAATAAAAAAGTAACATGTTTCTACAATATGCCATTTGTGCTCTAATTTCGAAATAGCTTGCAAGTCTTTTTTAAATTCAACTTAGTAACTTGGATGCAAAATTGTAGTCTTTTCAGTTTGTAATTCTTTTTTCTAGCTCTTTGTTAGTTTTCGAATAAAATCGTTGCTCAGAGAATAAAAAAAAAAAAAAAAAAAAAAGAGAAAAAAAAAATAAAAATAAAACTAGCCTTGTAATTTAAATATGTAACATGTCTCTTAGTAGTACTTATTAATCCATCCACGAGTTTGACATGGGACCATATATTGTCTTTATTTATAGTTTAGCCTTATTTAATATCATGCATGCATAAATTGACCACGTCGAAAAAAAAGCTAATGGAAAAGAACGACTATGAAATGTGAACCAAACTCGAACTTTATTAGGAAGAAATTTGAACCATATGTATGAAAAAGGGTATATGTCGAATTTAATAAGCTGATTGGTCCAAAAAAGGGTATATGTCGAATTTGAATAAGCTGATTTGTCAAAAAAGGGTATATGTCGATATATAGTTTGTATATCGTCTCTTAGAAATTTGAATTTATGTAAAAGTCTGTGAACCACTTTTTTTCAATTGAAAATTAAAATTTTTACCTAAAGTTCCGGATAATGATTGATTATGATATTTAGGGAGAAAAAGTTTGTATTTTCTAGTCGCTTGTATGTGGCAAAAGCAAAAATGTACATAGAGCGATCATATATATCTAGATGTATCTACACTTTAAAATACGTACGTACTCACACAACCATGAACCATATATATGCATGGCTACATTAACATGGTAGATGTTTAAATAAATAATTATGCATATTTAGAACGGTATTTTTCTTGTTAAAAAAAAGGACGGTATGTTTCACGTACAAAATCTTCATCCCCCTCTTTGCCTTCTTTTCACCACGATTGTCCACAGGATGTGCATGCCTCTATATATATCAAGCTATTAGCTATCGGCAAGACGGCAACAAGAAGTGTAATCTGCGTAGAAGCTACTCGGATCAACTGAAAAAATATTTGATATAAACTTCGATTATTTGATACTTGGCTTCACGAGCTGTACCGAGTGTGTCATTGTACTTCCTCATCCTTTGTGTATACGTATACAGTTGCATAATTAAACGATATGTGTGCTCTTCTATGCTACAAGGTTGCAACTTTGGTGAGCTGTGTGTGCTCTTCTATGCTACTATACAAGGTTGCAACTTTGGCTCTTAACGCGTGACGCATCTTTATTTTGGGATGAGATATGATCCTTCCAGTTCTTGTAAAGTGGTAACAAGAGTTGCTGTGAAGGAACAAAGTATATTCTGAACGTTAACGATGATAATCTTCTCTGCATAACCAAAAAGGTGCTTGGATGAAAGAATCGTATATGTGCGAGTTGGGTAATTGGGGTGTGGTTTCTTTTCTCTTTCGTTTTATGCGATGAGATTAATAGAACCAGACTTAGTGGTGAAGATGGTTGAGAAGGAGTTGGGAGGAGAAGAGCATGTTGACTTTGTTGGCACGAGTATAGGACCATCGTTGGCTGTTTTAGGTCGGTCCTAATATCTCATTGCTTAACTAAAAATAAAACATAACCTGAATAAAAGGTCAATCCTGAGCTCCCGTTGTTGTTTTTGTATTTAATAAACCCGATAAGCTCTCCTTGTGTTTTATGTTTGTCTTAAACTATGTAAATCAAAAAGATCTTGCTACTCTCTACCTATCTCTATGTGCTTATAATAAGCAAACCAAGCTAGGTTCTTTCAATATATGATAAATGTAACCTAAGAGTGCCCTTAAGAGAAAAATAGCATATGAATGAAATTTAGAATGTTGTGAAAATACTTAACAACAGAGCTTATAAGGAAAATTTATTTGTATATATACGCCTACTTCAAGTTCAAAGTGGATGATTTAGATCTATTTTACATCAAGTGAAAACTATTTTCTAGGAGATAGCCCAAGTGTTTGGTTGACCACATTACTTTCTACTCTCACGTCCAAGTGTATTTAAAAGAAGAAAGTATGAACACCACCAGTCAACGTTTTATGAAAAGCTTACGTGATATAAATATAATAATTTACATCGACATCACAAAATTATGAGTGAGTGGATAAGTGAACTCATTTAGTATGAATTCCATTTAGTTGAGATTCGAGTCCCAAAATGAAATAACACAATGATACAGCTGGTGTCAAGTCCTCGTACGCTGTCATCTTCCGCAATTATATGATAAAAGTACAAACGTTTTAGACTCTAGTATCATAACAGTATCACTTACGTGGTCAATGGTGACATGGTTTTAGTTATAAGCAACGGTTTGTGCTAGCTGAGTTTTATAATGTCAAAACTGTTTTCCAAATTTTACATTCTACATTTTGTAGCCCAACCATGGAAATACACAATATGACTACTCGATGGCTTTCATAAATATAAACAGTTCACACTCTGATAATTTCTTATCACTGATGTTTGTCGATATAGTTCCCTGTCAGGGACATTAGACGAAAGCCAATAGTTTGACACAAAAGTCAAATAATTTATTATGTTTAAAGATTTCAACCAAATATAGAGATTTTTTTATGTAAATCAAAAGTTTATTACGATCTTATATCACTTAGAACACTTTATCAAGTTTAATAATAAAATTCTGACCTTTTTCATCAAGAACACAGTTTGTTGAGCTCCATTAATTAAACTAAGTTCACATTCTGTATTGATTTAAAGTAATTAGTACAACATCCAAGTTGAGGCTACACCTTAATTTAACAGCATATTAAAAAAGTACTACTGAAAAACACTTTTAAACACTTCTTAAATCTTTACAAGCAATAATACTTTGGGAGTGTACTACAGAATACTATCAATAACCATAATCTCCAATCAGCAATTATCCTTTTCTTCCATACTGTGACGGGATGCGGAGTCTAAGTACATGTAAACAATCAACAATGCCTGAGGAAAAAAATCATAAACAAATTATTTCCAGCTGAAAAAAAAGCGATTGAATGTTAAAATAAACTGTAAACATGAAAAACAAAATAACAATGTTAAAACAATTTTTATATTTATTTCATCCCTACTTTAGCACACGAAAAACAAACAGGCCATTCATGTTTATCATTAATCAAGTCCCAATAATGAGCATAAATTAACATGATATAGATTTCAATGCATGAATAAGAAATGTCGCATTTTGGATCAGCAAAGTCATGTCAGGTTTCAACTAGAGTAAAGCTGGAAGTCTGGAACTAGGCTTAAATGTCAACAAGAACAACAAAAATTGCACAATGTGATTGACAAAACAGCACAAATAAACGGCTACAGTCATTTGTTCCAGACTATTTCACTATGTGCCTAGAAAGAAGTTCGATATAATGTAACGAAGAAGTGTTTCAGCACCAAAGCTTGGGGCCATGTCCTGTACGGTATCATCTTCCGCAATTTTATGATAAAAATACAAACCTTTTAGACTATAGTATCATATCAAATCACAACATATCACCTACGTAGTCAATGGTGACATTGTTTATTTGTTTCAGCAACGTTTTATGTTAGGTCAGTTTTACCATGTCAAAACTGTTTTTCAAATTGTACAGTCTACATTTTGTAGCCCAACCATGGAAAAACACAATATGACTACTCAATGGTTTACAAAAACATAAACGGTTCAAGCCCTGATAATTTCTTATCACTGACATATGTTTTTCAGTTCAATTTCATAAAAATCTCAGTTAAATTCGATGAAAACCAAGTTTGACTCAAAAAGTCAAATGCTTTTATGTTTAATGATTTCATCCTAATATAGAGCTTATTTATGTGAATCAAAACTTGTATATGATCATACATAACTTTTAACACTTTCTTAGGTTTATTATTTACGTGATCATCTACAGCCTCATATAAATTCTGGCCTTTTTTATCAAGAACAAAGTTGGACTTTCTAAGAAGTCAACTGTGTTTATTGAACTCCATGAATTAACTTATCTATCTTCAAATTCTAGTATGATTTTACAGTAATTAGTACAAAATCCAAGATGGAGATTATAATCTAATCTAACAGTGTAATAAAAAGTAAGTACTAATTTAGTAATATTGAAAGATAAAAGAAATCACAATTTGAAACACTTATTTACAAACATTTTGTGCGCGTACCGGAGAAAATCATCAATGACGAAAACAGATTGAGCGAAAACACTTGAAAATAATCAACAATGATCCTTTGCTTCATTTAAGTAACGGGGTGCAGGGTATAAGCACATGAAAACAATCAACAATGCCTGGTGAAAGAAAAAAAAACATAAACAAATACATCAAGTTAGATAGCGTTTGAATGGAACAAATGTCAGGATCGAAAGTAAACACATATATAAAACAGACACAATAGTTGTTCTCATGTAAGGCGATCAATACAAAAACGGAGACAGAGAATGTACTGGTTATTTATGTATTGGCTCCTGTGGGTCTGTCAACTGCATCATTTATGGGCCGCTGCTTATATTTCCCATGAGTATAGTGCTTGTAGACCTTTGGTGATATAACACATTTTATCTTACCCATGTTGTTTGGAATATCTCGTAAATGGTTACAATCGGTTTTGGTTAGCGTCTCTAGAGATTCTATTCGGCCAAGATCATCAGCTAACTTCTTGAGAAGCAAACACAATTTAAGTTCGAGAGATTTGAGATGTTTCATCTTGCAAATGCTATCAGGAAGATTTATAGCTCGATAGTATTCGAGTCGAGCTCAAGCTTGACAATACTCGGCTCGACTCGGCTCGTTTACACCCTAATTACAAATTACTAGTATATTTATAAACTAACCTAGTTACTTCAATTAAAATTAAACTCAATGTTTTAAAAACCGGGTTTTTAACCGACCCGGTCGAGTCACCGGGTACCGGTTCGACCACTGAGTCAACCCGGTTTTCTATTTATTATTATTATTTTTTTCCGACCGGGTCAACCCGGTTTTTATTAAAAAAATATATAAAAAAGAATCAAACCCGACCAGGTTTCAAGACCCGGGTTTTTTGACCCGTTTTTGTGGCCGGGCACAGTCCGACTGGTTGAACCGACCGGGTTGACCCGGGTTTGAAAACATTGATTAAAGTCACTAAACTACATAGCATGGATATTTAGTTCAAGTAAACATATATTTTTTTATAAAACCACCATTATATTTTAGGGCAAATCACCCAAAAATGTAGTTAACTTGCCAGTTTTTCCCATTGTATGTATCATTCTTTTTTTTTCCTCATTCTGTCAATAAACCTCTATCGTTAGTCCTTTCTGTGTACACGTTACCAAAAAAACCTGCATCGTTAGTCCTTTCTGTGTACACGTTACCAAAAAGGTTGCGCAGTCTATTGGTATTATTGGTGGTATGGATTGTGATAGTTGTGCTGCGTCCGACAAAGGTACACCTTCGTCTATTCTTGTTGGTACTGATGGACAAGTGGAGCCGGTTTCACTTGGTTCGACCCCTAGTCATGATGCACCTAGCCATGACGAGCCTGAGGGTCATGATACTTTATTGAAAATTCGTGCTATTGAGAAACAAATATTTGAGGGGAAACTTGTTTTTGTGGGTGATGATGGGCAACCATTAAAACCAGCTGTGACTGTGGATGCTACTACTTCTATTGGGACTAATCCATTTAAGCATCTTAAGGTGCCGCAGTCACAGAAGGAGCTTGAAGAGATGCTTACTGCTATTGGTTATTATTCGAAATCTCCGCATGATACGAGTGGTCATATGGCTTCTAATGTTAATGCTACTAGTAGTCCTACTAATGCTAATGATAAGGTTGATATGAATGCACATGGGGCAGTTGGTATTGAGAAGGTTGGTGCTTTGAAACAACCTTCTTCATCATATGCTGGTGTTACTTCTACTGAATCAAAGAAACACACATCTCACTTTCGTAGGTTGGAATGTAGTAAGAAAGCAAATGGTGTGGATCTTTCTGTCCCGATGAAAGTGGTTGAAGAGGTGAACACTAGGTTTGAGAATACTTTGTATGGGTATTTCCTTGGTCAACGCCTTGCTTTTCCTGTTGTTGATTAATTTGTACGCAATGTGTGGGCTAAGTTTGGTATACAAAAGGTAATGATGAATGCAAAGGGGTTCTTCTTTTTTAAGTTTAATTCGAAGAAAGGTGTTGATGATGTTATTGAAAACGGTCCTTGGTTGATTAGAAATGTACCTATTATTATTAAACCATGGACACTGAGCACCAACTTACTTAAAGAGGATTTGACCAATATCCCGGTGTGGGTTAAATTCCATGATGTTCCTCTTGCCATGTTTTCTGATGATAGCCTTAGTCTCCTTGCCACATTGATAGGCACGCCCAAAAGGTTAGATGCTTTCACTAGCCAAATGTGCAAGGACTCGTGGGGACGTAGTAGTTTTGCTAGATGCATGATTGAAGTGAAGTCAGATGAGGTACTTAGGGACAACCTTACTGTTGAGATTCCGTTACTAGATGGGTCGGGTTCGACTATCGAGACGATACGGGTTGAATATGAGTGGAAACCACCGGATTGTGATAAATGTATGATTTTTGGTCATACTCCTATTGATTGTCCTAAAGTTGTTGAACCTCCTGCTCAGCCTACTAAGCGTGCTAATGATGGTTTCAAGACGGTTAATAACAAGAAGAAGGGAAAGCAAGGTGGGTCTTCTATTCCGGGTCAAGGAGGGTTTTTCAAACCTGTTGTGGGTAAACAGTTTCAATACCAACCTAAAAAGACTCCTTCTGAACCAAAGAAAGTGGAGGTCACTAAGAAGAATGCTTCTGATGTGGCTACTTCAAGTGGAACACAGATTGCTATATCTAACCAGTTTGATGCTCTTAATATGGATGCGTCTGGTACTCCTTCTAATGACACTAACAAGGCTGTGGATTCTGGTCGTACAATGGAAGTTAATGAAGATAAGTCTACTAAGACAGGTACTGCATCACAAGATCCGCTTGTGAGTGATTTGAAAGAGATGGAGTCGGGAGTGGCTCCTCAAACTAGTGATTCTTGTATACCGCCTGCCTCTTCTACTAAGAGAGTTAACCCTTTTTCTAAAGTGGGAGAGATCGAGGTGTCTGATTCTGAAGATGAGGTGGTTGCTAACCCATTTGATGAGTCTACTAATATATTTGGTGGTGGCCAAGAGTTTGAAGATGAGTATGATGACTATGACTTCGATGACTATGCCAAACAGGTTCGTGATCTTCCAGGGAATTTGGATGCCTTGAATGCCATGTATGGCACAAAGTTTCAAGGTCCTAGGAAGTAATTTTATTTCGTTATGTCCTATGTTATCATTTGAGTAGTGGTTTGTTTTCTTGTTTAGAAAATATGAAGTATCTTGTTATGTAAGCTTTATGCCTATGTATCGGGCTGAGATATGGGATTTCACTCATATCCATTGTACTTAAACGTTTATTTGGTTAATATATTTACCAGGGTGCAGGATTACTCCCCTTTACCCAAAATATAATGAACAATGCTTGTCATCTTTTCATCACATTGGCTTTCCAAAACTATTAATCATTTAACAATTATTCAATGTGTTTCAAATGAAGATGTTTGGTTCAGGTTTAATTTATTGTGTATTTAAGTATGTTGTTTCAATTTTTTTTTTCCTTTTTAGGTTGTTCATTTGGTTTGACATCTACCACCAATAGAGTTAAATGAGAATGGATCGAGAATGGATGTATAAGAGGTTTACAGAGGACCGTAGATACATTAGTCGTGAATTCATCATTGGGGTTCTATCATTTGTTGAATATGCTTGCCAACAATCAGCATACATGGACAAAGATAAAATACGGTGCCCATGTAGTAATTGTGAAAACCAAGCTTATCGTTTACCTGAAGATGTAAAGTTGCACTTAGGTAAGCACGGGTTAAAAAAAAACTATCATGAGTGGGTTTACCATGGGGAACCATCAGCTACATCAAGCTCTGCACATTCACACACTAATACCTCATAGATGCTATAGGTCCTGATTTTAACCCACACATTGATGATAATGGAACCGAACCACCAGACCCAAAAACTCAGAAGTTGTATGAGTTGCTTCATAAAGCAGATGAACCATTATGGTCAGGTTGTTCAAGACTCTCACAATTGTCTACGGTTGCAAGGTTGTTAAACATTAAGTCAGAGGGTCGCATTACTGAAAAGGTATTTGATGATATACTAAAATTGTTGAAAGACGCTTTACCATCTGATAACAAGTTGGTTGGTAGTTTTTATGACACGAAAAAGTATGCTGCAGATTTAGGCCTTCCATGTGAGAAAATCCATTGTTGCGTTAATGGATGTATGCTCTATTGGGATAAAGATATTGATGCAACAATTTGCAAATTTTGCAAGCACCCTCGTTATAAACAAAGAAAGAGGGGTGTCAAAAAGAGGAGAACTGAAGTACCACATTGTTTTATGCATTATTTTCCTCTTGTACCAAGGTTACAGAGGTTGTATGCTTCAAAAGTCACAGCTAAGCATATGCGATGGCATGCTGAGCATGTTCAAACGGATGGTGTAATGTTCCACCCATCTGATGCCAAGGCATGGAAACATTTTGATCGTATGCATCCTCCTTTTGCATTAGAGAAACGTAATGTAAGATTAGGGTTATGCACGGATGGGTTTCAACCATTTGGCCAGTCCGGAAAACAGTATTCTTGTTGGCCGGTCATTGTGACACCGTATAATTTGCCCCCATGGATGTGTATGAAAGACCCGTATATGTTTTTGACAATTATTGTACCTGGACCAAAGAATCCAAAGCAAAGGTTAGATGTATATTTGCAACCTTTAGTAGCAGAATTATTAGATCTTTGGAAGGGTGTACGCACATATGATGTATCAAAGGAACTAAATTTTCTTATGAGAGCTGCACTTTTGTGGACAATAAGTGATTTTCCTGCTTATGGAATGTTGTCTGGGTGGAGTACATCGGGAAAGCAAGCTTGCCCATATTGTCTAGACAACACAAAAGCTTTTAGCTTATCAAATGGTCGAAAGGTTTCATGGTTTGATTGCCATCGCCAGTTTCTACCAGAAAGACATCCTTTCCGACGAAACAGAAATGACTTTATTAAGAATAGGATTGAGCTGTCTCCATCTCCATTACTACTAACAGGTACAGAGGTTATCAAGCAAATCGAAGATTTCACATTAAAGAAAGTTACAGAAATCGGAGGTGTGGAATCAAATGCTTCCGTTAGCAAGTTATGTGGTTGGAGGAAACGAAGTATATTATGGGATTTGCCTTACTGGAATACTAATCTTATCCGTCATAATTTGGATGTTATGCATATTGAAAAAAATGTTTTTGAGAATGTATTTGAAACAGTGATGGATATAGAAGGAAAAACTAAAGATAATGCGAAGGCAAGAGAGGATATAAAAATTTATTGTAAGCGCAAGGATTTGGAGAAAAATGAATCAACTGGGAAGTATCCAAAAGCTTGTTACAGCTTGGGTAAAGAGGAAAAAAAGGTTGTGTGTGATTGGGTTTCAAAACTAGAGTTTCCGGATGGGTATGTTTCAAATATGTCTAGGTGTGTTGATATGCAAAAGTACAAGATGTTTGGGATGAAAAGTCATGCGTGTTCATGCACAGATTGATCCCAATAGCTTTTCGTGAATTGTTGCTAGCCACAGTGTGGAAATTTCTAACTGAATTAAGCTTGTTCTTTAGAGATATTACATGTACTATGCTCTAAGAAGAAGACACGATTAGACTTCATGAAGACATTCCTGAGATTTTGTGCAAACTGAAAATTAAAGAATATTTCCTCCAGGTTTCTTCGACTCTATGGAACACCTGCCTGTGCATTTACCTTATGAAGCAAGAGTTGGAGGGCCAGTTCAATATCGTTGGATGTACCCATTTGAGAGGTAAATTAGACTAATAATTTTAATCTAATACTTTATTGTAAATGACATATTAAGAAAATATATCGTCAAATGTAGGTTCTTGGGAAAACTAAAGAGGAAAGTGACTAATAAAGCTAAGGTCGAAAGTTCAATTGGTAATCCGTACTTAATTGAAGAAATATCAATGTTTTGTTCACATTACTTTGAGCCTCATGTTAGAACAAAGATGAATGCAACGCCTCGTAATTATGGTGGAGGTGATGCTGAACCATCTCAAGGAAATCTCTCTATATTCATGTCGGATGGTCAATCATCTGGACAAGGAATATCAAGACGTTTAAGTGATGAGGAGTATGCTGCTGCAAGAATCTATGTGTTACTGAATTGTGTTGAGATTGAAGAATATGTTGAGTAAGTTTCAAAATAGTATTTACTTATTTTTATATCATTATTAGAATCAGTTATTCAACTCAAAACTTTCGAATGGATTGGCCTAAATTTTTGTTATCTGTATGCACCTTGTGGTGTTTTTATTTCCTTGGGTCTCATTCTCTTTCATTGGCTGGTTGAGGAGTTGGGATGTCATTTCTTGTATAATTTGTTGTTTGTTTTGTTCATTAATATAAATTATCTTTCTAAAAAAATCTCTCTCTGTGTTTCAAGGATATTTGTTGAAGAGATTAAGGCAAATAATCCAAATATAACAGATGACCAAGTTGACCGGAGACTTGAGAGTGAATTTGTTGATTGGTTTAATCACTATGTAAGTATGTCAACCCTTATAGTTTTATATTTAGTATATGAGTATGAATGTAATAACTTTATCGGTTAATTGTAGGCACACAGTTCAGGTAATGTTGATAATCAAATTATCAAGGATGTTGCTTTAGGGCCCTTGAGAAGGAGTGTTACCACCTATCCAATGTATTTTGTCAATGGATATAAATTCCACACTAGTGAGCATGGTTCAGGGAGGTCAACCTTTAACAGTGGAGTGTGCATTAAGGGTACTAATTATGGTGACACGTCAACTAATTTTTATGGCGTTTTATCAGAGATTTTAGAATTAGAGTACCCCGCTCTTCCTATTAAAAGAGTTGTATTGTTTAGGTGTGATTGGTTTGATTCAACCCCGAATGTTGGGATAAAGATTCATAAAGATTACAAGCTAGTCGATATCAACCATAAAAGAAGGCTTAGGAAGTATGAACCTTTTGTTTTGGCTAGTCAATCATCACAAGTTTATTATTCACCTTATCCGAGCTTGCGCCATGACAAAATTGATTGGTGGTCTGTGTGCAAAATCAAAGCCACTATAACATTTGATCTTCCTGAAGAAAATACAGCCTTGCAAGACGATGAAGTAGAAGCACATTCAATTGATGCGGCTGATCTTTCAACAATACCTCTGAATGATTCAAGTGGTATCCAGGTTGATATGGATGATGGAGATGATAATCTGCAACATTCAGGAGATAACAATGATTAATTTTCTTTCAATGAGATTGAAGTTATTTCGTCATGTATTAAATTTCTTGCATAAAAAAGGAGTCTAAGCTGATTTTCACTGTTTCTTATGGGCTTTCCAAAACCTATTATGCACCTTTGAATACTATTTTTGAGTACTTCAGTTGTTAGTTAGTAGTTTAGGTTTTTCAGCAAAAACAGGAGTACTTAATAACAATGTATTGTTCTGTATGTTGCAATTTATGTTGTTACGTTTATTGTCAGCACTGCTATTGATATTCTGCAGTATCACGGGTATAGCATTAATTCCTTCTATCACATTTGTCATTACTTGAATACAAACCATCTGATCCGAGGATGCCAATTTATTTTTCCTCTTTTGCAACAAGAATAACTCAGCATCTTTATATTTGATACCAAGCTGTTGGTGCACACAAGCTTTCAAACGGTAGGTCTTAGTACATTACTATCGATATTCAGAAGATTTATGGGTACAACATTAATAAGCTTTTCTTAGGAGTTTGTAATCACTTTATTACATACAATCTGATGTGATGATGCCAATTCAATTTGATGTTTATCGTGAGCATAGAATCAGAATCACGATTGGAGAAAAAAACACATAATAATATTTATTCATAAATAACACAAAAATAGCAATGAACATTAAATAGTGTGCAAATAGCGGGTAACAAAAATTCACGTAGGTAAAAATGAGAAAAATAATTTAGGCACAAAATTTAACCATCGCCATAATCATGGGCATATTTTTACCCACAAATTACATGCACCAAATTACCCACGAGCACAAAGGATGAGTCTAATAAATGTGTAACGTAAATTTAGCCATGTAAATTACACTCGAGATGTTAAATGGGAAAACGGGTTTGTGAAAAGCTACAAGTATAAATATACCCATAAACTACCCACAAATATTACCAATGAATACAAAAGATGTGTGTAGTCTGTGGGTAAAAAAAATTTACTCACAAAATTAGCCATGACCCTACCCATGATAATTAAGTTGTTTGTAATATATGGGAAATATTTTGGCGGGAATCATTTAACCACAAACTACACACGATATATTATTTAATGGGTAAAAATATGGGAAAATTGAGGGAAATTTATTCTGGACTTTGGTTTCGCTAATTGTGGGTAACCAATGGGTAATATGAGGGAAAATACCCACGTATCAATGTTCGTGGGTAAAGCCCTGTTTTCTTGTAGTTTATATGAATCAATTATGGTCACTCGTGACAAAAACAACAAAAACATAACTTCTTTGCAAAATGAAATTGAGAATATGAAGATTCAGGTAAAAGGGAAAATGTCAATCACCAGTGGTGAAAATGTTGCACCAAAGGTACCTGCTTGTACTAAATATGCTATGTCTGTGAAGTATATCCCCCCTCATCTTAGGAACAATGATTTTGCAATTCAAACATATTTTTCGTATCTTAAGGATAGTCTAGAATGTCTCTGTGAGATTGTTGAAGAGGATAAGATAGAGAAACCACTTGATAATGCAATTGGGCATGCATGCTTATATGCCAAACGATCTCAGGAACTTTTAGAATGCTTGATAGCAATATGTCCTAAATCTGATACTAGGAAAGATAGACTCGTTATACCTTGCTCTATGCCATCTGACACTAGGAAAGATAGAGTTGCTATGCCTTGCCATATGCCCAAAGTCAAGCATGTGACCCTTGATATGCCTTGTTCCATGTCGAAATTCAAGCAAGTGACCTTTGATGTGCCTCCTAGAACTTCAGATCCCAACACTTCTAGACCAGGAATGCAGTAAGCAGTAAAACCAATGAATGTTCCCATCATTCCCTCTACAGGAGTAATCAGTGACACTAAGGCAAGCGGGTCAAAGCCTCCAGGCAATACAAAGAAAGATAGGACCTCGCAAGCTAAGAGTGATCAATGGAAGAAAGTAGAAGACCACCCTAGGAACAATAAGTTTGCGTTGAATAAGACGAATTGTGTTGATTCTAGTATTAGCTATAAGCGTACTGTAATTAATTCGAATTCTGCTACTATTTGCAAAACATGTAATGAATGCTTGGTTTCTGGTATGAATCATGAATGTGTTGTGAATTATTTGAGAAATGCTGTTAAATCTCCAGTCAAAGATTTTAAAAATGGTAAACAAGTTAAGGATGTCAAAAAATCAAGGGCAAATATAAAAAAAAAGTACTATACTTGCCACCCTTTCCTCTTCAGGGTAGCGAACAAAATTTTTTGCTTCTGCGGGTAATATACTTTCAAATTCATCCTCTTTAGGGTATTTTCATGAACAGTTGGACAATTTTGCCCCTATTACCCAGAAGAGGAAATGGAAAGTATGATACTTTTTTTTTAAATAATAAATAATGTACTAGCCGTACGGAAAACGTGTTTTGGCTAAGAAAACGGAATAAGAATTAACAAGGGTAACGTATTTGTGATAGGGAAACGAATGTATTTTGGCCAGAATTTGATCGGCGACGATCAAACTCAATAGGTTTATGGGTTAAGATGCCGGAATTGTTAATGGGATTTGTTATGGCTTACTGACTTGTAGAAGTTTATTACAAGAGAGAATTACAAAATCAAAACCGCTTACAAATGTGAAATGAATTGTGTTATATACAAATGAAATGATGAAATGGCTGTAACGGCTTTTCCCGCCTAAATGGTAAGGGTTAAAACTGCTTATTTGAACCCCACACGTGCCATGCACGCGTATACTTATTTCAACTCATGTCCTTTGCAAATGGAAGTGGCTGGTGGAACTAAATTATCTTAATAAGTAAATAGTGTAAACTTAAAACAAAACATTTTTATCATAAATTTAACACAATTATAAATCATTAAATAATTTATCTTAATACATATCCAAAATTTAACATAATAAAAAACTAGGGCAAATGATAAAAAAAAGTATCATACTTTCCATTTCCTCTTCTGGGTAATAGGGGCAAAATTGTCCAACTGTTCATGAAAATACCCTAAAGAGGATGAATTTGAAAGTATATTACCCGCAGAAGCAAAAAATTTTGTTCGCTACCCTGAAGAGGAAAGGGTGGCAAGTATAATACTTTTTTTTGATATTTGCCCAAAAATCAATGTGGAAGAAGGTTAGAAAACATTGAAAACCAACAGGAAGAAAATTTAGTAATATAGGTTATCAGGATGCCTACTGGTCGTAAATTCAAGCTAAATGAATTGTGCCCTAAATTATCTCATTCAATGCCCATTAGGAAATGGATGCCCATTGGTAGAGTGATACCATTAAGAAGTGAACACACTTTGAATAGATCTACTGTCACTACTAGTCTTGCATCTACCTCTAATGATATCATTGATTCTGCTTTTGATGCGGGTGTTACAATCATGTTTACTAACCAAGTGGAACCCATTCTCGCACGGGGATCCAAATTATCCAGTCATTCATACTTGTCTGTGTTCAACTGCAGGTCGTACAAATCGTTCTGTGGTATTTGGACTCAGGCTGTTCCAAGCATATGACTGGAGATCGCTCACGGCTCATGAACTTCATGAGTAAATTCATCGGGACTTGGGGAAATTATGGGTTACGGAGATTATGTTGTTGGTGACATGGTAATTTCCAGGGTTTATTATGTTGAAGGTCTTGGTCATAATTTGTAAAACCCTAAAAATTTGAAACGCGTTAAAAGACTATTCTGCCCCCAAATAAAATACATAAAATACGTCAATGATCATTAAATGAAGTTCTAGTCTAACATGTAAATGATTGTCAAACCAAATGTGCAAGAAATTAAATCGACTCTTACGTCTAAAACATGGTACGCGTTTACACACTTTTATTGGGCCGTAATCTCATCACATTACATTTGAAATTGTAGAAGCCCAACTAAGTTTTGGCCCATGTTTTTCTTTTCTTTGGTTCGGTTATAATGAACCGTATAACCCCCACCCCCGCTCTTTCTTCGTGACTTACTTTCACACACTCAAACACAAGAAACCCTAATATCAAAAGTGGCGGCACATGATGGTTCCTTCTTTTCAGTCGGCATCAAGGCAAGGACAAGGAGTTTGATGAGGGTTCGAAGCTTGGCTGTGTCGTGGGTTTTGAATTCAAGAAGTCGTGGCTGTTTGGTTCTAGTTTGTCACGGGTTTGGCTGATCGTGGGGTTCATCTTGGGGCTTGTTTCCCTTCCATTCGACACACATAGGGTATCATAATCTCTTTTCAATTTTCTTCCTTTGTTTTTCTCTTGATGGCTGTCTTGGGGTACTAGCCAAATGCATGCATGAATCAACTATAAAATCACATAAGTAATAACAAAGGCACATGAAATCATGATATTAATCTTGTATATGTCGAATGGTATTAACATGAAAACCTTGATACGAATCTGATTTTGGACCTCTAAATGTTCGACTCATATGTGATATTAATAACGAGTTAGATGAACCTTGAAACGAGTATGTATAAAAATTCATAAACTGGAAAATATAAAATTTAGACATGTTAAGATGCTATTAAAACAGGTCATACGGCTTTCATAGGTCATGGGTGCGTTTGGGTAGGTACAACATGTGATTATAATGGTTTTAATAAACCCTAAAACTGGACAGTATCATATGTCGAATTTGTGTGTGTTATAGATCCAATTTTATAAGTGCAATAATCTGGGTTTTTGTGGGAAAAGTTTATTTTATGTCTTAGTTAAGTTTTCCAAGTGGTTTGGTCGAATTTGGAGTTGTCTAAGTCGTATTTTTGAATTTTACAAGATCAAGTGTCAAAGCTGAGAAAACGGGTCTGAAATTTGGTTGGATTGTTTGATTTTTCATTTTCAAACCATAAGGAACTGGGAGCTCTCCTTTTACAGGATTGACATTTAGGATATAAATGAATTTCTGGGAGTTTTGGAAATTTTTCCAAGGTGTCTAAACAGGTCCAATAAGTGTAAACTTTTAAGGTGTATTTTCTGATTTCTTTCTGGACAGGTCTGGACTTGTGATTTTCCCTAGGCCATTTGGCATGGATATAGAACCCACCAATTTTTGGAGACTCTTTTAACTCATGTGGGAACCACTGGGATTTTGCTTGATTTCATTTGAGCTAAGTAAGTATTTTATAAAAATCACTAAAGTCTGGTCCGAATATGAGTTTGAAAAACTGAAAGATAAAATATGATATCAATAGGTAACACACTTACAAATGCATAAGAAGCTTATAAAATGAGAATATACTTATAACTCTAAGAATGTTAATGCGATTAATCCGTTATAGCTTTAATGATGCTAATAAGTATTAAACAAATCCTAATCCGTGTAGATTCGTTGAAGGAGACGCGACGTTGTATCTTCGTGTTCGTTCATTCATTTGCTTTTCCCTCATTTGCGTTAAGGTACAGATATTCTGACCTTTTCAGTAAAGGTTCCTTATGACGTTCTCTTTTCGTTAGCTTTTCTATTTCAATTATTAGGATTCCCTATGCCATTGCTATGATTCCCTTCTGTTTATGTGAATCTCTGTTTGTCTGAACTTCTATTTGTTGAACCTTGCTATGTTTGAGTATGAATTTCTGATTATGAACTTCTGATTATGAACATCTGATTATGAACTTCTGATTATGAACGTATGATATGTGACTGTGATATGAACCTATGATTTCTGAACATTTGATATGAACCCTTTCTGATTTGTTGATCCGTTGTTTATCTGAAACTTCTGTTTAGTGAACCATGAAATATCTGATTTGGACTTTATGTTATGAAACCTCTGATTTGCATGTCTGTTTGACCTTTATGATGAATTATGATCTGTGTCATTTATGACAATCTGTTTGACCTAAGATAGTTTGACACCCGAGCCAAATATTTCACTAGTCATGGGGGTTCCATGTCCGTATCAGTGATGCACCTCTGATATGACTCTAGGGCAGTAGAGTGATGTTCTGCCACGTTCCTTGATGGTGGAGCATATTTTGTATATGTAGGAAGGGGCGTATGGATGCATCCTAGATCTGATCTGTTATCTGATACGTTTTCTGGTGAATGATGTCGTGTGCAATACGCGTCTTCACAAAATTCTGGGAGCTAGCTACTCCATTGGTTACCTGAGGTCTCCCCTCATATTATATAAGGTATTCCGAGGTCACCCCTCCGAATAAGAAAGTTACTTCTGATATGATATGTTTTGGGCTCGTGGTAGATACTAAATCTGTATCTGTTATTTCTGTGTTAGATATTCTGTTTATGATTCCGTATTTGTCAATGGTTCCATTTACATACTGAATTATTATATGTTTATTGAATGTGTTTATGCTTTGACATGTTTATGTGACTACCGTTTGCCATGCTAGGATAGGATTAATATGTTTAAACATGATTCGCATGATGTCCTCTGATATTATGTTAGTTTATCGTTATGTGAATTCGTTGATCTGTGAGATGAATGTGCTAGTGCGAAAGTGAGTATTCTGTAAGTTTAGTATGTATAATTTGTTCAGTAATCTGGTGAACTTTGCCTATCCGTTAGGGTATCTATCTGCTTATGTTTGATCTGCTATGTTAAAACTCTGCTGATGTTAAGATCTGATCTGAGAACTGGTTTAGCTTATGATATCTGTTCTGATAATTGCTAATGACTATGTTATGTCTTTGTCTATTGAGTTATAGTTTGTCTACTGTGTTTTCTGTCTGTATGTGTGACCTGCCATGTTTAAATTCTGCTTATACTAAAGTTTGATATGGGAAAATGGTTTAATTTATAATGTCTGGCCTGTTAACTTACTATCTGCTATGTTATGCCTCTAGTTCATTTAATTATAGTTTTTGTAAGGTGTTCTCATTGATATGTGTGGCTACTATGTGTTGACTGTTGTTTTTCCGCTGCTACGACACTGGTTAAGTTTATTAAATGTAACTTATCTGATTTGTGTGAATGTCATGTTTACTTCATAGAAATTGTTTCTGTTAGTTTTGATATTTCGTTTGGCTTATATGCACTAGAATTTCCTGATTTAGTTAAGGTCTGGTTATTTTAATGTGTTTGCATTTGTGTCAGCAATGTGCTATGTGTTTGTTCTTATTTGTTATTTGTTCTTCCGGATTTCTGTGTAATTGTGTTACCTCAGAATCCTCCATGATTCATTGAATCTCATTCCGTTACGACTTTGTTATTTGTTTCTTTGTTTTATTTTGTAATTCTATTTTGTTTAGTTTCCGTTTCTGTTATATCTGTTCACTGGGCTTTGTAAGCTCAGCCGCATTTTCTTTTCCTGCGGCAGGTATTAAGCATTCAAGATGAGCTTATGGGATAGCTGATATGGGTTTGAGAGTAGAGCTGTGAGCAAGATTTGACCATAGAGATCTTAGATTTATTTTGGAAGTTTAACTATTTATGTTTTCTTTTGAATATTTTGTAAAGGCTTCCGCTATTGTATAGTATATTAGTTCTGATATGAAACCGTATTGTGACATTTTCTACCCTTTTCGGGTTAGGGTGTTACATAATTTGTTTTCTGTTGGTCAATTCTGTGATTCTGATCTAGAAGTGGCCTTTAGAAAACATACTTGCTTCGTTAGAGAACTAGATGGTGTTGAACTTCTAAAGGGAACACGTGGAACTAATCTGTACACCATCTCTATTGAAGACATGATGAAGTCTTCTTTGATATGCTTACCGTCAAAGGCTTCTAAAACAAAGTCATGGTTATGGCATTGTCGTCTCAATCACTTGAACTTCGACAACATAAATGATCTTTCTAGAAAGGACCTCGTTAGAGGCTTGCCCAGATTAAAGTATGAGAAGGATCATCTTTGTTCAGCATGCCAATTGGGAAAAAGCAAGAAATACGCCCATAAACCCAAACCTGCTAACCCAGTTATGGAAGTTCTTCATACTCTTCATATGGATGCGTGCGGACCCATGAGAGTGCAAACTATAAACGGGAAGAAATTTGTGCTAGTCGTGGTTGATGACTACTCTCGGTTTACTTGGGTTAAGTTTTTGAGGTAAAAGGATGAAACTCCAGATGTCATCATCAAACTTATTAAACAGATGCAGGTTTGTCTTAATAAAACAGTTAGAATTATACGAACAGACAATGAAACTGAGTTTGTTAACAAAGAACTGAGTCAGTTTTATGAAAGCGTTGGAATCAGTCATCAAAGAAGTGTTCCACGTACTCCTCAACAGAACGGTGTAGTTGAAAGAAGAAATCGTACTCTTGTCGAAGCTGCAAGGACTATGCTGATCTACTCAAAGGTTGCAATGTTTCTCTGGGCTGAAGCCATTGCCACTGCTTGCTACACCCAAAACCGTCCCCTTATTCACATCTCTCACAGAAAAACTCCTTATGAACTTGTCCACAACCAAAAACCAGATCTCTCTTTCCTTCGTGTATTTGGTGCATTGTGCTATCCAACAAATGATGGTCAAGATTTAGGTAAGCTGAGAGCTAAGGCGGACATTGGAGTTTTCGATGGTTATGCACCAAACAGGAAGGGTTACCGAATCTACAACAAAAGAACCCGAGATATCATGGAAACTATTCACGTCACGTTCGATGAGCTGTCTTAGCAAATGGCTCCTGGACAATCTAGTTCTGGACCCGCACCTCAACATTTATCAAACTGTCCCATTAGTTTTTCTCGTGTACAGAATCCCTCACATAAAGTTCCATATGTACCTCCATCTGGAGATGATTTGAAGAAATTGTTTGATCCGATGTTTGATGAATACTATGAACCTCATGACAATGAAAAATCTACTCCATCAGCAGTGGCGGCTTCTAATCCAATCAACACAGATAATCCATCTATTTCAATGTCTCTGTCTCAAGAAGCGCCAGCTACAGATCACTCATCATCATCCTAAAATCCTCAATCTTCAACTGTACATCATGGAAATGTAGCTGCTAATTATGATGGAGATAATCCTTTTGCCACTCCTGAAGATGCTCCATTTGAAAACATATTTGCCCCTGATCCATCATCAGAACCATCTTCATCAGGGGATCCAAACTCTGCTACTTGAGTTCCTCAACAACAACCACACGAGCACCTTAGAAAATGGACACATGACCATCCATTGGACAACATCATTGGAAATCATTCTCGTCCTGTATCTACTCGCAAACAGCTTGCAACTGATGCCTTATGGTGCTTCTTCAATTTCGTATTATCCAAGGTCGAGCCGAAAGATGTTAAAACTGCAATGTCTGAGGACAGTTGGTTCAATGCAATGCAAGAGGAAATACATGAATTCGATCGACAAGATGTATGGAAATTAGTACCAGCTCCTGACTGTGCTATGATCATTGCTCTAAAATGGATCTTCAAAGTAAAACTTGATGAGCATGGTGATGTACTAAAGAACAAGACTAGACTAGTTGCAAAAGGATACCGTCAAGAGGAGGGTATTGACTATGAAGAATCTTTTGCACCAGTTGCACGTATCGAGGCAATCAGAATCTTCTTGGCTAATGCTGCTAGTAAGAACATGATGGTCTATCAGATGGATGTGAAGACTGCATTTCTTAATGGAGATCTGAAAGAGGTAGTATACGTCAGTCATCCTGAAGGTTTTGTGAATCTAGAGCATCCTACTCATGTCTATCGCTTGAAAAAGGCCCTTTACGGTTTGAAGCAAGCTCCTAGGGCATGGTAGGATACGCTATCAAAATTTCTTCTATCTAATGGATTCAGAAAAGGAGCAGTTGATCCTACATTGTTCACCAGAAAGTCAGGAAAACACTTAATTCATGTTCAAATCTATGTTGATGATATTATTTTTGCCTCGACTGACCCTAATGAATGTGAGCGATTTTCAAAGGAGATAGGCTCCAAATATCAAATG
The DNA here is from genome assembly GCA_910596185.1 of Chrysanthemum makinoi. Taxonomy (NCBI): domain Eukaryota; kingdom Viridiplantae; phylum Streptophyta; class Magnoliopsida; order Asterales; family Asteraceae; genus Chrysanthemum; species Chrysanthemum makinoi. The sequence continues at coordinate 51,189,526 of OU343225.1, forward strand.
TCAATGCTGGGAAAAATGTCATTTTTATTGGGATTACAAATTTCACAAAGTCCCGGAGGCATTTTTATCAATCAATCTAAATATGCGAATGAGATTTCAAAGAAATTTGGATTTGATTCTTGTGACCTTGTTTACACTCCCATGGTGGAGCGTACAAAACTGGATGAGGACCACTCAGGGATCATAGTTGATCAAACGAAATATCGAAGTATGATTGGATCCCTGATGTACCTCACAGCCAGTAGACCAGACATTCTGTTCGCTGTATACATGTGTGCTCGATACCAGGCTAAGCCTACCAAAAAGCACCTTGAAGCGGTTAAACGGGTCTTTCGGTATCTCCAAGGAACCATTAACATGGGACTTTGGTACCCGAAGGACACCGCTATGTCACTAACAGCCTATACAGATGCTGACCATGCAGGATGCCAAGATACACGTCGAAGTACGTCAGGCGGTGCTCAACTTCTGGGTGATAAGCTTGTGAGCCGGTCTTCAAAGAAATAAATGACTACTTCCATATCCTCTATAGAGGCTGAATACATAGCCATGTCATCTTGTTGTGCTCAAATCTTATGGATGAGATCTCAATTATCTGACTATGTCTTTGTATTCAACAAAATTCCTCTGTAGTGTGATAACAAAAGTTCCATTGCTCTCTGCTGCAACAATGTTCAAAATTCAAGAGCAAAGCACAATGATATTCGACATCACGTCATCAGGGAACAATTTGAAAAAGGTGTGGTTGAACTATACTTCGTGAGGAATGAATATTAGTTAGCAGACATCTTCACCAAAGCTCTTCCTAGAGAACGGTTTGAGTTCATCCTACCACGACTTGGCTTGAAGAGCCTTCAACCTGAAACACTCAAACGTCTTCAGGAGGAAGACAAGGAGTAAAGGTGTTTGTCTCTATCTGTTCTTTGTATATATCTTATCAAAAAGCAAAATACAAAATTATAAAACAAACAAAAGAAAATAGAAAAATATAAAATTTTCAAAATCCATAAAAATCAGAAAATCTTGAAAATTTCCAAAAATATTGTTATGTTGTCATGTTTTTTCTTGGTTCGATAACATCTACGAACTTTGAATTGTCATTCAATAATGACACGGGTCTTTAGATGAAGTTCGAATCAAAGTAATAAATTTAAAAAAAATGAGATGGAGAAAAATGATGGTTTATTGTCATTTCAGGCAGTAACCCGTATTTCAAAAGAAGGAACAGAGCCATGCATTTTCTGACTTTAAAACCTCATGCTCTGATTCTAAAACTAATGTTTATATGGAACACTTGTCGCCAAAAAGACAAATGTTTCCCTCCAAATATTTTTCTTTCTAAATATTCTTCTGAAAAATGTTTGTCATCTAATGAAAAAAATAACTCGGACCCTATTTTTGAAAATCATCTGGACTTATCATTTGTCAAAATCTCTATCTCTCAATCAACAACTTATGTCATTGATTGAGGGGGAGAATGATTTCAATCAAATCAAAAGGTTATTTTTCAAACAATTGGCACGTAAGCGAGCAAGGTCTACTTTTGGATAATCAAAAATAAATTTGTTTTGAACAATTGGACCCAGACCTTGGCTAATGTTACATTTTCGAAAGATATTTATGCATATTTGAACAATGGAGTTTAAAGTTTCAGAATCTGATCCTTATCAGTTAAAATGTTTTTTCAAAAGCAAGTCACAATTCTCCTCAAAAGTTTTCAAAAATAATTTAAATCATTAGAGATAAAAAATCTCAAAGGATTTGAAAATTGTGATCGGGGGAGAATTTGTGATTTAAATTAGATATAAACTGATAATTTGATAAGTGGTTTAGAAATATAATAACAAGCTCTCCTCCATACATGTGCCAAACGATTTCAAATTTTCAACGCACATGTTAAGGGGGAGCATTTATCTTAAACCAAATGGAATTGAAACGTGATTGATTTATCTCAAAGTGCAGGTTCCTTCTAATATGTGCAAAACTCTTTCGAATCTCGATGCATATATTGAGGGGGAGCAATCATAAGAAAACCTCATCCTTTCCCAAAATGTTTTATCTATCGTATTTAAATACTAGAGTTGATCGGGAAGTGATGATTATCATTTTAGAAAATGTCAATCAAAAGATTGGATCTTTCATTCTCAATCTAAGATTTCACAAGTCCTCTTGCCTCCATATGCTAAAATAATTTCTAATAATTGAAGCACATGTTGAGGGGGAGAATTTCTAAAATATCAAAAACAATTAAGGTACAAAATACTTTGATTTTATATCACAAGTACCTTGATTGATTTTCAAATGGGTTTCAATTGGTTTCGAGGCTGAAGAACAATACCAAAAGACTGACCAATTTTACTTTATGCATGGTGATATAAGGATGGTTAAGTTAGATATTCGTTCCCACGATCCCGCCAGAGCTGGAGGGATCTACCCAGGGACAATCCACTAGATAGTGTAGAGTCCTTAGGTATATTGAAAAAAAAAGGTGAGAAAAATGAGAATATGGGAAGAGTGCGGACTGAGACAAAGCTAGTACCGGAATAAACCCAACAAGGTTCTAGTTATGAAGTCTCGGTAAGCACTGAAGGGGTTGAAGAATGAAAAAGAATTGAATGTGAAAAGGGTGAAAAGAAATAGCCCTCCATTTATTCAACCTTAGGGCAGAAACCGGGTTCAATACATATGCTACTGGTGGTTACTAAGGTAACGCCGGTATTGAAGACAAGACATCATGGACCCAGTGACGCACTGTACTAAACTTCCCAAGCTACTCAAGTTCCTCTTAAAAGGGCTTGTTGCATTCTCACGGGGAACCTACATAATCTATCGACTTTCTCTTAGAGATTATTGATATTGAAGAAGGAGACCCTCTCCCTAGTCTCCGGCATAGGAAACCAAATGTGCACAATTGAGTCTAGAGCCACGAGATTATCAATAAATCTCATTAGGGCACATTATTCTTGAAGACTTACTGTTTCCCACAATGTGGAAAGTAAGAATATAGTTTGAGAGTCCTATGCTTTATCCTTGTGGTATTGCCAAGACTAGTTTGTGAGATATGGACATAATCAATGGGGCGATTCATTATTGAATCAATCATGGTCCAGGAAATGGATTGACGGATACCTTTGAAAAACCGGTCGTTGTACTCAAAAACTCTTTTCTCTAGCACATCGACTGTATATTATGTTTTCAAGATTAAAGGTGTATTTATGATTGATAATTGCTTTTCCATAAAACCTTCGTTGTATTGCAAAACCATTTATATTAAGCAATACACGATTGTTTTCAAATCTTTTTCATCAATCAGTGAATCTCAAATTCGCTGGTTCACTCACTCCGTGTTGTCTTCTTGAAGACGTCCCGGTTTGAGAACGGCTAGAGCAACTGCGAAACCCTGTCAAGGAGATTCTTCGGAATTTTACCTGATCACATGCAGTACTTGTACTGATCAACGGGGAACCGTGGGACGTGCACCTCAATTCAACGAAAGTGATCAAAGACACTTTCGTGCGCTTTCTTACTAACTGTTGTCTACAAAAACACCCGACGGTTGCATTTGATTAGAATTGAGAAGTCAATCCATAGCCACATGCTCATACATCGCATTCCCATCTAAAGAAATCATGATATGTGCATATCTTCATCAACTGGCTATGATATTTTCAATCCATGCTTCTGCTACTCTGATACAAATATCACGAATCAACAAATGCTGTCGGTCTAAAAATCACAACATCACACAATGGCAATACAACAATAGAGGATGAGTCAGAGATTTGCTATGGCTGATGATCTCAAAAATGGCTCTAAAACTCACCGTCAAGTGGATCAGTTAAAGACCTCCACTTGAAATAACAAAACATGCGGAACATGAAGAATCAAAGACTACGAGCTACAAAGCAAAGAACTTAATCAAGAATCCAAGAACATCCAATATGTAATATCTGTTTGTAATCAGTGTAAGTTGAGGTGACCTCCCTTAGGGGGAGATTGTTAGGATTTAGTAAATCTGATAGTTAAAGAGTCGGTCACCTCAAGTATATGTATTTTTTAGAAAGCTCGTAGTCATAGTCATTTAGTGTTAGTAAGTAGTTTGTTAAGTAACACCGTGGAGGACAGACGGGTCTTTACCCACTGTATGCCTGATCCAAAGCCCGAAGGAGGGCGTCTAAGCATGTAACTATAAATACCCTTCGCCTTGCAAGGCAAAGTGTTGGAGCTTTCAAAATCATTTTTCTTTGTCTCACTAGGTTCTCAACACTCTTTACTTTCTCTCTCTAAAACTCATCTTATACGCCCCATATATGTGTATGCTTATGTGTTTGTGAAATCCAATATGTTACAGGGAATGCTATAGATATTTTTTGACTGTTGTTGATGATTACAGTAGATCTGTTTGGGTATATTTTCTTAAGAGGAAAGATGAGGTTTTTGACATGTTTTTCAAATGTTATAATATGATCCTAACTCAGTTTGATAAGAAAATCAAGGTTATTAGATCTGATAATGGTACTGAGTTTATAAATAATAAAATGAGTGATTTTGTTACCACTATGGGTATTATTCATCAGATCTCTGTAGCTTATACCCCTCAGCAAAATGGGATTGCTGAGAGGAAACATAGACATCTGCTTAATGTTGCAAGAAGTCTTATGTTTCAGGGGGATTCCTCTTGTGTTTTGGTCTGAGTGTATTTTAACTGCTACTTACCTGATTAACAGGTTACCTTCCTCTGTTCTGAATGGGAAATCTCCTTTCTGTATGATATATGGTAGGGAACCTGGTCTTGTCCATCTTATGAGTTTTGGTTGTTTGTGTTTTGCCACCATTTTAAAAGAAACAGATAAATTTTCTGAGAGATCTGAAAAATGTGTTTTAATTAGATATGCCAGTGGTAATAAAGCTTATAAATTGTTAAGTCGTGAAAATAGCTCTATCTTGTACTCAAGAGATGTGAAGTTTTATGAAACTATTTTTCCCATTAAAATGGGTCAAAATACTTCTATTTCTGAGACTAATTCTGTTGTTACCAGTTTGAATTTCTTTGATTCTTTTGAGTCTCAAATAACAACCAAAACTTCAACTCCCTATGATGAAAATTCAAACAGTTTTATGCCCCATCCTGAAAAAACAACATCTGTTTTTTGTAGAGAAGGTAGTGTGCATCAACCAGATAATGTAGGTAGCTCTAGTGAGTCTGGTTGTGAAGAACAGATATCACAATCATGTCCTAGAGTTGGAAGTCTGGAAATGATGGTTTACACACTGAAACTCCCTTAGGTGATCAAAATAATTCTGAGGGAAATGTTTTTCAAAATCAAAATGAGGTTCCTGTTTCTCAAAGTGTTCCTATTCAGATGGAAGAAGGTGGTAGTAGGAGGTCTAGTAGAGTTTCTAAATTTCCTGCTAAGTTGAATGAATATGTGCTTGATAGCAAGGTTAAATATGGCTTACATAGATATGCCAATCATGTTGTGCTTACTATTGAGAATTATTGCTTTGTTTCTAATTTGAATAAGTCTGGTGAACCTTCTTCTTATGAAAAAGCTTCCACTAATATAAATTGGATAAATGCTATGACTAAGGAAATGAATGCTTTATATGAGAATGATACTTAGGAAATTGTTGAGCTTCCTTGTGGTAGGAAAGCTATTGGGTCTAAATGGGTCTTTAAAATTAAATATCAGCTCCTAGTGAGGTTAATAGGTATAAGGCTAGATTAGTAGCCAAAGGATATGGTCAGAAGGAGGGTATTGATTATGAAGAAACTTTTAGTCATGTTGTTAAGATGGGTACTATTAGGTGCCTAATAAGTCTGGCTGTTCAAATGGATTGGAAAATTTTTCAATTAGATGTTAACAATGCTATCTTTATGGTGATTTAAATGAGGAGGTTTATATGTTACCTCCTCTAGGGTTTTTTAAAGAAGGAGACAATAAGGTTTGCCTATTAAAAAAGTATTTATATGGCTTGAGCTCTATAAGGAGACAATAAGGAGACAATGGAATCATAAACTGAATGAGGCCTTGTTTGAAGACGGTTTTGAACAATCTAAAAATGATTATTCTTTGTTTGTTAAAACAAAAGGTGAAACTGTTTTGTTTTTGCTTGTGTATGTTGATGACTTGGTTATTACATGCAATAATGAAACAGATATTGAAAGTTTTAATAGTTTTTTGAAAAATAAGTTTAAGACTAAAGATTTGGGAGAATTAAAATATTTTATGGGTATTGAAGTTCTAAAAACTAAAGAGGGTTTGTGTCTAAATCAAAAGAAATATTGTTTAGAATTTCTTCATGAATTTAGTTTGTTGGCATGCAAACCTGTCATGACTCATTTACCTGAAATACTTGAAAAATATTACAAGTTATCATAAACTTGTTGGAAAACTGATTTACTTGACTATGACTAGACCTGATATTCCCTATTATGTTCATTGTTTGAGCCAACATATGCATGCCCCCTTACAATCTCATTTTAATATGGGTTTAAGAGTGCTTAAATATTTGAAATTGGCTCATGGTAGTGGTATTGGATTTAGTAAGGGTCAAGGTGGGTTTTAGGTTGTCGCTTATTCTGATTCTGACTGGGCAAAGTGTCCTATTACTAGAAGGTCAGTTTCTGATATTGTGTGTTTGTGAATGGGAATTTGGTTTCTTGGAAGAACAACAAGCAGGCTACATTGTCTAGGTCTTCAGATGAGGCGGAATACAGAGCAATGGCATCTGCTACTTGTGAGATTATGTGGATTGTTATGATCTTGGTGTAGGTGACTCTTTGTTACCTGTTGAGTTGTGTTGTGATAATAAGTATGCTATTCAAATAGCTGCTAATCCAGTTTCACATGAAAATACTAAACACTTTGACATTGATGTGCATTTGGTTAGAGAAATGGTTGCTACTGGATTGATCAAAATTGTTAAGGTTGACTCTAAAAGTCAATCTGCAGATGTTTTGACCAAAGCTCTTTGTTCTGTGCAACATGCTTTTATGGTTAAGAAGTTGGGCATGGTTAATCTTTATGCAGGATCATCAGTTTGAGACGGGGTGTTGAAAGTAACATCACTTGTCTAACTTATGAACCTTCAGGGTCTAATATGTAAATATATTATGCCTAACATTATGTTTTGGTTCTGTTTGTCATGTTTCTATTTCTTAGGGGTCTTTATGGAACTTGAGGTGTATAAAAGATCTTGGACGGATCTAGGGTTTCACAACTTCATCTTCACACAAAAATATTTCTCTAGTTTCTCTGAGTGAATATTGATCTTTTGGGTTTATAGTTTAAGTTTGGTTTATGTACCAAGATCTGCTTGATCTTGTTCATTGTCTTGTTTTAGTTTCTAGGTTTGTATTGGGTTCTGGTTTAGAGTGTGAGTATTTGTAAACAGCACTCTAACATGTTAGAGGGACTCTCATCTTTTGATCTTGTATTGTAGACTTGAATCCGTGTTGGGTACAAGTCATCTTTGTATATTTTTATAATAATAGTGAATGATCACCAAGGGGTAGTTGGTTGGGTGATTAAGAAGTTGTTGTTGTTGTTGTTTTGATATCATTTTAATAGTTGTGATAAAGGTGAACTGTCAAAAGGAAGGGCCAAAATAGCATTGAAGCAAGTCTGTAAGCCAAAACATGAGGGTGGTCTTGGCATAAAAGATCTTGGCTTATGGAATGAAACTCTTATTTCTAAACATTTGTGGAATGTTGCAAGTAATAAGGAATACTTATGGGTAAAATGGGTCAGTGTGGTCAAACCAAGAGGCACTAGTATATGGGAGGTAGCATGTGATAAAAGTTCAAGTTGTGGATGGAAGCAAATTCTTGCCCTAAGAGACAAAATGAGAACACATGTGTTGAGTAAAGTAGGCAATGGAGCTATTATTTTCCTATGGCATGATAAGTGGTGGGGGTCCTCAGCCTTTAAGCAAATTCATTCCTATGGATGCAGTTTGGGTCACTCTATGAATAGACATGATTTATGAGGGGCAATGGTGTTGGCCTGAGGGTTGGAGTAGTGACTTCCGTGTTATCCAATAAATTCCTATACCTATCCTGAATGAGGAATAAAAAGATAAGTATATGTGGTGTTCTAGTGATGGTAGATGTGCCAACTACTCTACTAATATAGCATGGAAAGACTGGAGAGTAAATGGTAAAGTGGATTGGGGTGATCTTGCTTGTTTTACTAATTGTACTTCAAAACACTCCTTCATGATGTGGATTGCAATTAATGGGAGATTGACAACACAAGACAAGCTAGATAAATGGTACCTTGATAAACAAATAGAATGTCCTTTCCATAAAGCTTGCCCCGACTCTTTACCTATTCTTTGAGTGCCCATACTCTAATAAGATATGGGTGGAGTTAAAGAAGAGGACTGAACTGGAAGCATTATCTGATAAGTGGGAGGATATTGTAAGATCTATGATAAGTATGAAGTTCAATAGATCAATAAAGAGCGTACTGAGAAGAATTGTCCTTGTAGCATGTGTGTCTACTACATTTGGAATGAAAGGAATAAAAGGATGTTTACCAATGAGAATAGGGATGATAAAGAATTGTTGGCTACTGTGGTTAACTATGTGAGATTGAAGCTGTCTAGTTTACAAGTCAAGAATTCGGCACAAGTGATGGAAATTAGTATGAAATGGATAGTAGTTATGAATGTTAAGAAAGGGGATTGTGTTTTACCCGAATAACTTGCTAGTGGTAACATACAGTGATAATACAGTGGTCATAAGTGCATTCTTTGGTCTTTATCTGATTGCATACAGGGGTGTTTGGGTTAAGAGGTTTCATGCAGATGGCTAATACCTTGGGGTATAACTATACATAGGATAAGGCCTAAGAGAGTTTCCGTGTATCTAGTTGGGATAGAGTACATTTCTTAGGATCTTTCCAGTTGTAGTCATGATCCCCAAAAAGTAGTTTCCTGCATTTTGTGTGTCATTGGTCAACATTGATCTTGGCTGGTTTACTGATACAAAGGATTGGAGTGATAAAAATGCTCTAAAAAGTCTTTGAGCTCCATATGCTGTTGAATTGCATAGTTGAGTATCAAGATCATCTACATACTATAACAAAAGGTTTATCCTTTCCTCTTAAATTTCCATACATGGAATTTATAGAAATTAGGCTCACTTCAAAATGATGGTCGTGTATATATCTTGGTTCCCTTTATTCTGTTTTACTCTAAAATAACCATGATTGACAGTCAAGTAGGCCTTTGTTAGGTTACCGTGAGTGTGTCTGGTTGTTTTTCAATGGCAGTATCTTGGTGAACCATAAAGTAGGTTTCCATTTTGAGAAGGGTAAAGTGAGCTTGGTGGGCAGTGTATGTAGCTAGGAATAGTGAGGAGTGAAAGTTGAACCTACATGGTCCTAGCAATACACTGCCAAAGGAGGTTTGGTTGGATTCTTACTCAAGGTGATGTGTTCCCAATGTCTGATGCCACTTGTCATCTAAGCTGGAAATGTAGGGCATTGGTTTAGCCCTTGACTTGAGAGGTTGGGTGGTTGTAGCCTGCACAATGATGCATTCCCAATTTACTACCAAGGTTACTGTGGATGATGGCCGAGTGATCTTGTGTAGAATTGGGTATGGAAATGTAGTTGTGAGGCTATGGTCTTGGTGCATATATGGGAGAACTGAAAAAGGAATAGAATATGATGCTGCAAATGAGAGTTGCTGCTCCATAGCTGATTGTTCTGTTTTGACTCTATTTTGTCAAAGATATTTGAGTAAAGCTTATTAGAGATCATTTTCTTGTTGTCTCTGATATCAGATAGGCTTAAGTTTTGTGATTTGTGTATCCTAGTATGGGCATGTCCATCCAGTTTTGGTGTTGTTTTAAATTGTACAAAGTTTTGATATTAATATATTCATTCACCTTTGCACCAAAAAAAAAAAAATAATAATAATAATAAAAAAATTACTAAATGCAATGATTTTACCTTTAAAGTTTGGGGGATTTGCATATATATCCATCCAAAGCCTCATAATTGCATATGTATTTCCAACCAAAACTCATAATTGCATATATATTCTTCCAAAGCCTTAAAATTGTCATATATATCCAACCAAAACTAAGAATTACATATATATCTTTCCGAAGCCTTAAAATTGTCATATATATCCAAATGATTATTTTAATAAAAAAATGTCTAATAACTATAATTGAAAAATAAAACGACGATTATAAACTTTATTTATTTATTTATTTATTTTTACAATTACAAAATATCTTTTTATTTGTTTGAATTTTATTATGTCATTTGGTCTATATATATAGGAGTTTACGTTTAGATGGAACGACAGATGGTGCGGTTGATATTCTTATTCAAGATTCATCGTTAACTAACACGGTTGAGTCGCCGAACATTGTTGCTCTTTCTTTTCTTGAAAAACGGTTCAAAGATATTTTGTAATGGTTAAAAAAATAATAATTTAATAAGTATAAAAGTATAACCGTTATTTTATATATCAATTATAATTTAATATATCAATAACGAGTACACATAGTTGATATATAGAATAACAATTGTACCCTTTTACTTATTAAATTATTATTATTTATTTATTATTATTATTTTTTAACAATTACAAAATATCCTTAAACCATTTTATAAGAAAAGAAAGAGCAACCATGTTCGGCGACTCAACTGTGTTTGTTATCGACGAATCTTTAATAATAATATCAACTGCACTATCCATCGTTCCATCTAAATGTAAACTCCTATATATATAGATCAAATGACATTTTTTTTTAATTGTAAAAATAATAATAATAATAATAATAATAAAATATTGTAATCGTCATTTTATATATCAATTATAATTATTTGACATTTTTTTATTAAAATAATAATTTGGATATATATGATAATTTTAAGGATTTGGAAAGATATATATGCAATTATGAGTTTTGGTTGGATATATATGACAATTTTAAGTCTTTGGAATGATATATATGCAATTATGAGTTTTGGTTGTATATATATACAATTATGAGATTTTGGAAAGATATATATGCAATTCACCCTTAAAGTTTAATCACCCCATTTAGTAAACTGGAGGTATGGCATAATAGGTCCTTCAATTATACTCTTTACTCTTATTCATTTCTCACTCGTTTTTATTTCACAGTTTTAAAACGTGTTTATGATAAAATAATACTATCACTTATGAAACCTTAGTGAGTTTAACTTTAACATGATAATATATCAAACTAATATCAAATTTCCACCTTCTTTTCCAAAAGAACAGAGTTTCACTTTTTTACAAAGTCAACTATGTTAGCTAAATTTTTACAAAGTCAACTACGTTAGCTAAAGTTTTTTAACTCAACTTACTTGACTTCAAACTGTATTTCCATTTTTTCCAGTTGTAGAAACAACAACGGTAAACAACACAATGGCGACAAAAGTTAACTACATATGATGACGTATAGTCTATATCCGGGTCACGGACCCGACTAAAGTCCAATACTAACTTGGCCCAGTACGAACTGGGCTAAGCCGACTAGACGTTTGGGCTCATGAAGGCCCAAACCCGAATCTATTGATGGAATAGATACCCGATATCTTCTAAATAGGAAGATAATCATTCCCAACCGACTAAGGCGGGATACACCGAAGGTTGAGGAACACGGAACCAACAAGGATTCCGTGCGTATATAAAGGGAATCACATCCCTCGTTTAAGGTACGATCTCAGAACCCTAACACTCCTTAAACCCTAAACCGATTACTTACTCTCACGCCGGAGGATAATCGTGGGAGACAATCCCACGGTAAGCTTAACGGTGTTTTCTGTCTCTTAGTGCGCATGTCTCAAGTAACAATCAGCAATTGGTACAAGAACCGGAGCCCAAGGAAGGAACGCCCAGCTTTTGTATCAACAAGTGGCGCCATCCGTGGGACCATTCACTAAGAACCAAGACTAGAATGACGAAGCATGGAAATCAGCGATCGCAGTCAGACCTTATGGGAAAGAAGCTGCAAAGCGGATCGACCCCTAAACGGACCATTTGGGACAACCAGTGGCGCCCAAAAACAAGGGATCGGGCCAAGACTCGATCTTCCCACTGGTGGAACCGCTGGGGACAACCCAAGCCACTGCAACCACCGACAGTGAAGTAGATCCATGCGCCTCTGTTCTTACCACTCCCTTTCAATCGGTGCTAGAAACTGACCTGACAAAGGCACCGGATGCACCAAATCGGAATAAGAGCATAGTAGTAGAAACAAACACACTCGCTCTGGAAGGAGTTGCGCCGCAGCTAGCGCCAGAAGATTTCGTGTCTCAAAACTACGAAGCTTTAGCTACCCTCATGCAAGAGGAAGAAAAGAAGAGATCGGGTCGGAACTTGCAAGCCCGACTAAATTTTGATTCTGAATACGATACTTCCCCACTGCGCCGTCAGAAAGAGAAGCGCGGAAGAAACGGTCGCCGACCCCCAGTATTCAACAGGATCGGAAGGAGAATCGAGGATGATGAGACATCCCACTCTCATCACTTGAGCGATAGTGATGAAAATGAACGGCGTACCAATATCCATGCTAGACTAGGTAGCCGCAAAGTACATGACAGACTTGGGCGGAGATACTCCCCAAGTGAAAGTCCTTCCAGTCCAGACTCTGGGGACAGCCGGCGCAAGCGTCGAAGGAAGGAAAACTCGTCCTCCGATAACTCCTCGTACAATGAGGATAGTGAAACAGGACATTGGAAGTCCAGAAACAGACACAATGACCAAGAGGAGGACATGTCTCTCCCATGGCGCCGTCAGAAGGTGGATGCGTTCACTAGACGCATTAGCGATTTCTCAGAGAACAAGAAGAGGCGCATGCCTACTAATGTCAAGACCTGTGACAGAACAGGTGATCCAGACGATCACCTAAAAATCTTCGAAAGCAACTATTGAGAATTGGCCACAACCAGTGTGGTGCCACATGTTTAATTCCACGCTAGTGGGAAGCGCGCGCAACTGGTTCAACAAGCTTCCACGAAGGAGTATAAATGGTTTTGAAGAATTGAGAAAGGCGTTCCGCCTAAATTTTACTCAACGGAAAAAATGCGCTAAAAATCCTGTCGAACTTGCCAGGGTAAAGCAGCGCCAAGGAGAATCTACGAGCGCATTCATGGAGCGCTTTAAAGATGAATGCATGCAAGTTAAAGCATGCCCGGAAGTGCTAAAGATCTCCGGTTTCATGAATGGAATTAATAACCCATAACTCATCAAGAGGTTGAACGACAAGATTCCTGAAACTTTTGATGAACTCATGAAACGCTCTAGGTCCTTCGTCCAGGGAGAAGCCACCGCGGCGGATAGCAAAAGAAACTCCTCAAACTATCGGTCGCAGGAACAACCTGGGAGACAACCCAATGACCGGAGTAGCAACCGTAATAGAAGCTATCGCAGTCAGGGGAGCGGGAGGGATAATGACAGATACACCCCGCTGACAAAAACCCCAAAGGAAATACTCGCGACAGAAGGGGTGAACTTCCCAAGACCACCACAAATGCGCACCCCAGAGGATCGGCGCACCGGGAATGGATATTGTGACTACCACGCACAGAAGGGCCACACCACTAACGAATGTGTCCAACTGCGCCAACTCATTGACAAAATGGTCAAAGAAGGCAGATTGGACCGCTTGGTCAAGAATATCAAGGAAGGAAAGGACAAACAGAAGAGTGGCAATAAGAAAGAGACACCTAAAGACAAGGCCGACACCATTTACATGATACAATCATGGCAGCGGATCACAAGGCAGAAGGTCACGCCAGGGACTTTTCCGCGTGGAAAGGAGATCTCTTTCCCCACCTTAACCGCGGACAACGCAGTGGTGGAACCACTCACTATTGAGATAAGCGCGGTGGGTCACGACATCCACCGCATGTATGTTGATGGTGGAGCTTCTGCGGACATCATGTATGAGCCTTTGTTTCAAATGAGCGTCCTGAAATACGCATGATCCGTTAAGCCCGGTCCGAACGGCGTTGACCGGTTTTCAGGTGAGAAGATATGACCTATGGGGCAAATACGATTACCTGTCAGCATTGGAAACGAAGAACACTCCCAACGGCCTAGATGGAATTCATGGTGATTAAATCTCCCTCGCCATACAATGGCATTATTGGGAGACCTGGAATATCAGACTATGCGGCGAGTGCCATCAACGGCGCATGGGATGCTTAAATTCCCGATGGAAAGTGGTATTGTTACTCTTTACAACGCCAGCGTACCACATAGAGAATGCAACACGATTGCATGCGAAACGGCACCAACCCCACCAAGACGTGAGCACAACCAGAATTTCAAATCTGAAAGTAGCGATTCATCCCGAATACCCGGAACAGGAAATATCCATCGGAGGTTCATTGTCGGACAACGGCAAAGCAACTGTATGTGCACTCCTGCAGAAGAATTTGGATATTTTTGCATGGGAGCCTAAACACATGACAGAGTACCGCTCTGTCACAGAGCATAAACGCGAGAATCCGGACAAGGATACTCACCCATATGCCAGAAGAAGCGCGGCCAAGCCCCGGAGCGCGCGCAAGCAATCTTGGCAGAGGTACACAAACGGTAGAGGGGGAATCATGCGGAAGTTTACTACCATGGTGGCTTTCCAATCCAGTCATGGTAAAGAAGAGTGGCGGCGGTGGCGAATGTGCGTAGACTTCACCGCCTTAACAAAGCATGTCCACAAGATTGCTATCCTTTACCGGAGATAGACTGGAAAATAGAGTCTCTGTGCGGATATCCATTAAAGTGCTTCCTCGACGCGTACAAGGGATATCATCAAATCCAAATGGCTAAGGAGGATGAGGAAAAAACGGCCTTTCACACAAGCCAAGGCGTCTTTGCTACGAAAATGCCCTTTGGCTTGAAAAATGCAGGCGCCACCTACCAGAGGTTAGTAGATAATGCTTTCGAAAAACAGGTGGGCCGCAACCTGGAGGTCTATGTTGATGACCTGGTCATAAAAAGCCATACTGAAGATGAGCTAGTGCGCGGCATTTAGGAAACGTTCAAAACTCTACGAGAGATCAATATGAAACTAAATCCAAAAAAGTGTACCTTCGGCGCTACTGAAGGCATGTTCCTTGGATACCTGATAGAACCCGACGGTATAAAACCGTGTCTAGAAAAGACAAAAGCGGTCATCGAACTTCCTTCACCGCGCACGTTGAAGGAAGTTCAATCTCTCAACGGAAAGTTGGCCGGCTTAAACAGGTTTCTTATCCAAATCAGCAGAAAAATCACTACCTCTTTTCAAAACACTCAAGAAGTGTATAAAGAAGGGTGATTTCAGATGGACTACGGAGGCAGAAGAGTCCTTCACTCAGCTTAAACAACACCTGGCAACGCTCCCAACACTTGTCGCACCCGACTGGGAAGAGCTGATCATGTATTTGTCGCAACTGAATCAAGGCGCAGTCGTGCAGTGCTACTTACAGATAGGGACTCAGTACAAACCCCCATCTACTTCGTAAGCAAGGCACTCAAGAAGACGAAGATGAACTATAGTGCCATGGAAAAATTAGTTCTTGCGTTGGTATTTGCTGCTAAATGGTTGCGCAGGTACTTCCAAGCACACCCAATAGCAGTAGTCACGGACCAACCGATCAAGAGGATCATCTCCAAACTGACGCGCTCAGGCTAGCAGTAGAGTGTATTGCTAGGTGAGCACAACATATCTTACAGACCACGTACCGCAATCAAAGGACATATTCGGCGGACTTCATCATTGAAAAGCCGGACAAGCGAGGTATCCACCAATTAAGACCAGAACTGCAAGATCCATGGATCTTGTTTACAGATGGATCCTCATACATTGATGGCTCAGGAGCGGGCCTCATTCTCACAAATCCAGAGGGAATGGAATTCACTTAAGCACTGCGCTTTGAATTCACAGCGACGAACAATGAGACAGAGTACGAAGCCCTACTCGCGGGACTACGCATTGCAGCTCGAATGGGTGTACGTAGCCTAGAGGCAAATGTGAATTCCCGCCTAGTGGCCAACCACGTGTTGGGTGAATACGTGGCCAAAGAAGATAATATGATCCAGTACCTCGATAAAACCAAGACACTGATAAAAAGCTTTGACATGTTCACTATCAAGCAAGTTCCTAGAGGGGAAAACCGCAAGGCGGATGCACTAAGCAAGATTGCCTCGACAAGCTTTGCACACCTATCAAAGCAAGTGCTAGTGGAAACACTAAAAAGCAAGTCAATTCCGGAGATGGAAATCTCCACGATAATAGAGGAGGAAGGTCCTACATGGATGACACCGATAATGGACTTCCTGAGCAAGGGAACATTACCCAAGGCGAAGGAAGCTCGCAGGATAAGGCGCACAAGCAAAGATTCGAGCTGCGAGACAACATATTGTCCGGCGCTCCTTCCTGCAACCATGGCTCCGTTGTGTACCCTTACAAGCAAATTACGTCTGCAAGAAATCCATGAAGGTTCATGCAGTATGCACTCGGAGGACCACGGTCCGTTGTGGCAGCGCCATGAGATCAGGATACTACTTGGCCGACCATGCACCGTGGCGCGTGACTTAATAAGGAAGTGCAACGATTGCCAGTTCATAGACCGTCCACGCCAACCACAGCACGAGCTAACACCAATAACTTCACCATGGCCATTCTACAAGTAGGGTATTGACGCCATGCCCTTTTCCTATCGCAGCGGGTGGACTAAAATTTCTCATAGTCGCCATAGACTACTTCACCAAATGGATCGAAGCGGCGGTGGTAACAATCACTGGCAACCAGTTGGCGCCGTATGGGAAAACATTATGCCGCTTCGGCTCCTTGGGGAAATCATCTCGGACACGGGAAACAATTCGTGATAACCCTTTCGGGGCCGTGCGAGAAGCTTAACATCACAACAACGCGTCGGTTAAACATCCACAAACCAACGGCCTAGTGGAACGAGCGAATCGAAGCTTGGGTGAAGGAATTAAGGCACGCCTAGAAAAGCACAAAGGGAGATGGGTGGAAGAGCTATCACATGTCTTGTCGGCGCAGCACCTCATCAAGACCAGGCCGCGAGCACTCCCTTCTCTTTAGTCTATGGGACGAAGCGGTCATACCGGCGAGAGATCGGCATGCCAACTATCCGCACTGCTGAAATCAATGTGGCAACCAATGATGACGAGAGACGCATCGACTTAGATCTGCTAGAAGAAATTCGCGAATGCGCAGCTATACGGGAAGCAAAATCAAAGTCAAGGATGAAAGGATACTATGATGCTAAAGTGCGCAATGTTTCATTCAGACCAGGTGATTTTGTCTACCGCGCCAATGACGCGAGCCACGTAGAAGACACAGGTAAGCTTGGACCAAAGTGGGAAGGACCCTATGAGGTTACCGAAGCACTAGGAACAGGCGCGTACAAGCTCCGAGGCTTGGATGGTCGTGGCCTTACGCACATGGAACATCTGCAACCTTAAGAGGTGCTATCTATAGGAATGGCTCGGACTGCGCAGGCAGCCCCTACACTTCTTGAAGTGCCCAATAAACATTCATGTATTTACTTTTTTTTTTCTTTCATTAGTATGATGTGTTCTTATTATTTATTTCCCATAAAACTTGCAAGTATCAATAAAACGTCGCGGTTTCTAGCTAACTCCGCGGCACACTTTGTTATGTTATTTCCATATACTGTATGTTTTAACACTTATTTATCTCTCGCCTACATGGCGCGCATGTATTAGAATAAACCCACGATGGTAAAAGGATAAGTTAACCTACTAAATAACTTGTTGAGTAAGAGGGTTGCAAACCCGTCAACACTGGATCACGTATCCTTGTTAAACACCTTGTTCTCGAGACGTTGGAATAAGTTTCATGCGCATCCCACGATGGGTGCGCAACAGCGCACATGTGCACGTTTAACAACTTTGGAACCAAGATACTTGATTCCTTAACGTGATATTTACAGTACGCTGCATATCACAACATACACGACTATGCTACAAACAATATACTTAGTTATTATCTTTAAGTATGTCACAACTTTCATACACGACTATGAACTTTGCACCAATAAACAACTTTTAATACATACTTCTTTCACGCAAAGACATTACAAATTACAATAACATTCACACGAACTCAACAAGAGATATTTTTATTAGATAACCACGAGTTATTACAAAAGGCTTGTTACTTTACAACACATAAACCTACCAGCTACTACAACGCTCAAGGGAAGAGCCACCTACGCGGTTTTTCGATTCCTTAATCTCGTTCAAACTCTTTAACAAATCAGAGTCTTGACGAGATACCGTGGCGACATTAACAGGCACCCCGTCAGAACGAGGGAGATGCGTTGCGCCAACACCACACAAAATGGCTTTGCCTTTGATACCTTTCTTCTTAGCGAGCCTTGTTGCATGAGCTTCCAAAACCTGCGTCAACGGGACTTCCTTTTCCAGCGCAAACGGGTTCAAGATATCACGAGGGCGAACAAAAACAAGTACCTGCAACTGAGATTCGTTGGGCTTCAAAAAGTAATCCGGTTGCGCCTCTGCATCCTCAGAATGGTGCTTAGCCAAAGTCAACCCCTCCATTATTACCCCAATCGGATAGTCTTGGTCGCGCTCTAACTCAGAAATCATTGGAAACTCTAGCGACTTCAACTTCTCCATGGCAGACACCAGCTCAGTATACGCCTGCGCATTATACCCAGGCACCTTCTCCAAAGGCACCTTTAGAAGACCCGCCTCATGCAGTTTTTCTACTGCCTCTGCCTTACCACGCTCAGGCATTGAACAACCCCCAGCGTCTACCACTTCCTTGGATTCCAGCGTAGTAAGCGCAGCAAGGCGCAAGCCATGGCCTATGAGCCATCGGCGCTCAGCAATAGTAGACAGGAGTTGGGGATACAACTCCTCGTCATACTCTATGCTCAGATTACGCAGCTTCATCTCCTGTGCTTCAAGGGCACTCTTGACCGTGGAACCAAAATCTTTGAGCTGTGTAGTCATCTCATCTTTACCTTTTTCCAAGTATTTCAGGGCCCAATTACACGCAGATTTGTACCCTGAAGCCTCTGCACGCTCCTGGTTTAGTTGGCCCATTAGCACCATCTTTTCGCTAGCTTGCTTCTGGGCATACGCCGCCAAGCTCTCGGCCTCAGCCTTAGCACTAGCTAGCTGCAACTCCAACAACGCAATAGCTTGGTCTTTTTGAGCACTTTGGCTGCTCTCCCCAGAAATTTGACCCCTTAGCTTCTCCACCAACGAAGCTTGATGCGCAGATACTTGCGCCAATTCTTCCACCAGCTGCCCCACTGATGCATCCCCAGCGGACATGTCCGCATCTGTTTGACTGTGCGGTTCAGACTGCGCAGAGGGAGGATATTGCACGGGACTATCTTTGGGTGGCGACTTCGCACCCTGTTCAAACCTGCAAGCACAGACATCGAATTGTCAATTTCTCATGCGAACACTTGACGAAAACAAAGAATAATAATATTATCGAGATTACTTACTGGGGGCCAGAAACATTTGCTGACGGGTGCGATGACGCTGCCTCACTCGCAGAAGATTCCACATGAACAACCACAGGACGTTTCTTCCTCGACGAGCTCGCACCATCTTCGCCGCGTGAACTTTTGCGTAATGGCTCAGACTCTGGTTCCTCCATCTCTTCATCCATGGGCTCCGCCACTACAGGTAGTGACTGCGCAATCGGGGAGGGCACTCGAGGGCTTGGCACGCTTTGCAACGGCGTTGCCTCTACTGAAATAGAAGAACTGGTCCCTGTCTCCCCTAAATTCATCTCCATGGTACGCCCTGCGGTACTCGCCAGTATTGGCTCCTCTCCTTCTTTCAACGGCCGCGTCCCTGTCTTCGCCTCAACTGGCTTCGCCAAATGCACAACCGTAAAAAGATCCATCTCTGCGCAATATGAAACAACAAACGACATCGGTTATATAATGTGTGGACGAAGGAAGGAAAATTCTTACATTAACAACAAAAGGGGGTGCGGAAGAGCGAGTACCCACCCTGGCCATTGGCGCCTAAGAAGATCGGGATCTCATCTTCGGGACCAAAGTAATTACGGTGATGCCCATATACTAAAAAACTCAGGGATAGGCGATAGGGATGCAGTTCGCATTTGCTCGATTCGCATCACCGGAAAGCTCGCCAGTCGAAGGAGCGCTGCGTCTCGGCGGCGTACCCTGGTTGGTAGTCGGTAATGTGGGTGTTAACGCGGCAAAGCGGCTGATTCACCTCAAATTGGTAATTTTGGCGCACCAATGCGGTATGCTGGAATAGGTGCAACTTCGTAATAATTTAACACATCGCACGAGAAAATCGGGATATAGGCACGTTGATTGGCGAACTCAAAGAAACGTGTGTATACCCTATTTTCCTTCGGGAAATGGCAATGGAGGCCGCGCACGGAACAACCGGATGCCGCGTCAAGTGGTATATAGTAATCCGAGTGAATTCTAAAAGATCACTCGTGGAGAGTTGAGAGGTGAAATCATGCGTTGTTTGACCATGGTGTTTGATTTACAAAAACGCAGCGGCTACCTTGAAGTAGGTTAGTTTCTGGATTATAGCTGCAGATATGCTTTAACAATGGCGGATTGTGTTCTCTTTTTTACTGTGAGTAACATTGTGAAAATGAAACGGTGGTTTATATCCTTTTCCTCATCCACACGATAAGTGACACGTGGACCCCACTAACTTTCCCTGTGTGGTTGAGATTGATTCGATGGGATGCGGGACAGTAACTTTCCCCCGAATAACGAGGCGTCTACTTTCCAATCTCATGTCTAGATACAACGTACCGGTGGGTATATGTTTATGGCTTCTTGCATACGCTTCAAAGTTTTTACCTGGCTACGGATTATTAGTCTAGCATCCGCAGTTAGTCACTGCGCATACTAGACTAGGGGGACATGATGACGTATAGTCTATATCCGGGTCACGGACCCGACTAAAGTCCAATACTAACTTGGCCCAGTAAGAACTGGGCTAAGCCGACTAGACGTTCAAACCCGAATCTATTGATGGAATAGATACCCGATATCTTCTAAATAGGAAGATAATCATTCCCAACCGACTAAGGCGGGATACGCAGAAGGTTGAGGAACACGGAACCAACAAGGATTCCGTGCGTATATAAAGGGAATCACATCCCTCGTTTAAGGTGCGATCTCGTAACCCTAACACTCCCAAACCCTTAAACCGACATTTACTCTCACGGAGAGGATAATCGTGGAGACAATCCCACGGTAAGCCTAACGGTGTGTTGGCTCTTTAGTGCGACGCCTCAAGTAACAATCAGCAATTGGTACAAGAACCGGAGCCCAAGCAAGGAACGTCCAGCTTTTGTATCAACAACATATATTAAACATCAAATTTACTATGGCAAGTGATGAGAACATGTTTCCTTTTTAGGTTAATAGATTTGTTCATACGTCTGCAAGTATAAATAATTTCGTTATGTAAGTTGTCTAATATTACTTATGAAGATGCTTAAATATAAAGCTGGTTTTTCATTGAGTTTCAAGATGATTATGAGCATGAAATTTTGATCATGATCATTTCTTTTTCGTTCCATCTGACAAATAACTAAAATTAGTTTTCTTGATGAATAAGAAGTAAACCCGATAGTTTGCCAAACAGTTTATAGAAGATTGAGTAACCTGTATGTACGATGAAATGCCCATAATTTACAGCTTATATACCACAACTGTGGTCTGTGGGAACTACACGATGCACATAACCGGGTTGCTCATATCCATTTCGAAAAACTCAAGGTTACTTCATTAGTTCACTCTTTTGAGTCTTATGTCACGTGAAAAAGCATCACTATGGGTTTTATTTTATCTGTCTAAACTTGGATATATTTGTTTTTAATAAAGCCATCGTCTTACAAATTCTGATTACATAAACGTGTTCAATAGCACCCTAACATCTTTGAACATTCTCATATAAGTTTTCTAATAAAAGGTACTATTTGTTAATAGAAAAATAAAAACAATCTCACTTTGGGAAATGGAATGTATCCAAAAATCATATATTGATGTTTATACAACTATCTTCTTTGATATTTCTTTATCGCGAGACCACTTGAGTGGAAAGATGATACAACAGTGAAGTTGGCCTTGAATTTCAAACAGCAGCACAGTTACACTCCAAACTTTTGACTCTTACGTTAATATAGAACTGCACCATTGAACCCAGTGATTGAAGATCCAGCTCATTATGGCATTTGAAGAGAGCATCATCCTTTAGTTTAATCAGATGATGAGAAGCAAAGGCTAAGCACATGAAAACAATCATTACCGCATGGAAAAGGCTTGCCATGGCGAAAGAACATTTTGGTAGAAAAAAAATCCAAAAAAAAAAAAAAAAAAAAATTGGAGAACAATGTAATGTAATACACAATACAAATAAGATGATTCTTCATTTTTGTCTCAAGTATCAACTACTATCTCAGGAATTTAAAAATAAATAAATAAATAAAATAATAATAAAAAATAAGTGAAATAAAGATGATTACTAGAAAAACAGAGGAAGTAACGAGACTACTGCTTTGTGTGCCTGTAATAATAACAGTTGCTTTATTCTCAAATGTTTGTATCTCAGATGTAAAACCAAATGACTGAAACTGCTGATCTTCCCCAACAATACGCAGACCTTTTAATTGAAAAATGCCCATTGGAAGACAACTTATGCCTGAACGTGTTATATCCAACTCTTTTAAACAACCTAAATGTCCCATTTCTTCAGGTAACTTCATAATCCGACGACATTCATAGAGATGTAAAAATATAAGACTTTTCATCTTACAGATACTGTTCGGTAAACCCTGTAAAACCTTACAATCAGTAAGCATTAGCTTCTCTAAACATAATAATTGCCCAAGATCCTCTGGTAACTTCTCAAGAAGCCAACAAGATACAATCTCAAGCAATTTCAGTTGATTCAACATACAAATGCTATCTGGAAGGATTTTAATATCTGCTGATGAAAATTTTAGCTCCTCAAGAAATACCAACTGGTCAAGGTCCCAGGGTACCTGTGGAATACCGCCTTCAAGTGTAAGCTTTCTTAGACCTCGTAAACCACAAATAATTCTTGAAAAAATATCAAGGTTTGTACAAGCACAAAGACCTATAGAAATAAGTCTCTCAAGATTTCCAAACGATGAAGCTGGATCTTCTTTATAATAACATTCAAACCGAAACTTTGGAGAGTCGTTGTCGGAGTGCAATGGGCAAACATCTGTGGGTTCTGCAATCAGATGTAACTCAGATACAGAACCAGCCTCAGCTGGATGAGACCATTTGTCATACACAAAAGACTTAAACCTCCCACAAAAACTTAAGTCTAAGAAGAGAAGACTTTTCAGACATCCAATGGGAGCATTAATTTCTACCAAATCATAACAATTAACAAGATGTAACAGTTTGAGATTTGGAGTGAGCCCAAGATCAAGGGTCCTCAATTTTGAATGACTGAGATTGAGATATTCAAGCTTTAGACTTTCTGCAGGCATTTGAAGTTCTACCAAATCAATACTGCCTCTGAGTATTAGCTTCTCAATATTCGGAGTATTCCCGAGGTGAATGGTCTTCAACTGTGAATTACTTAGGTCGAGATATTTGAGCTTTCGATTTTCAACGGGCATTTGAAGTTCTACCAAATCATTACAGCCTTCGAGTTTCAACTTCTCAAGATTCGGAGTATTTCCGAGGCGAAGGCTCTTCAACTTTGAATGACTCAAGTTGAGATACTTGAGCTTTAGATTTTCAACGGGCATTTGAAGTTCTACCAAATCATTACAGCCTTTGAGTTTCAACTTCTCAAGATTCGGAGTATTTCCGAGGCTAAGGCTCTTCAACTTTGAATGACTCAGGTTGAGATATTTGAGCTTTAGATTTTCAACGGGCATTTGAAGTTCTACCAAATCATTACAGCCTTTGAGTTTCAACTTCTCAAGATTCGGAGTATTTCCGAGGCGAAGGCTCTTCAACTTTGAATGACTGAGATTGAGATATTCAAGCATTAGACTTTCTGCAGGCATTTGAAGTTCTACCAAATGAATACTGCCTTTTAGTATTAGCTTCTCAAGATTCGGAGTATTCCCAAGGTTAATGGTCTTCAACTGTGAATGACTGAGGTCGAGATATTTGAGCTTTAGATTTTCAACGGGCATTTGAATTTCTACCAAATCATTACAGCCTTCGAGTTTCAACTTCTCAAGATTTGGAGCATTTCCGAGGCGAACCCTCTTCAACTTTGAATGACTCAGGCTGAGATATTTGAGCTTTAGATTTTCAACGGGCATTTGAAGTTCTATGAAATCATTACAGTCTTTGAGTTTCAACTTCTCAAGATTCGGAGTATTTCCGAGGCGAAGGCTCTTCAACTTTGAATGACTAAGATTGAGATATTCAAGCTTTAGACTTTCAGGCATTTGAAGTTCTACCAAATGAATACTGCCTTTGAGTATTAGCTTCTCAAGATTCGGAGTATTCCCGAGGTGAATGGTCTTCAACTGTGAATGACTCAGGTTGAGATATTTGAGCTTTAGATTTTCAACGGGCATTTGAAGTTCTACTAAATCATTACAGCCTTCGAGCATTAGCTCCTTAAGATTCGGAGTACTCCCGAGGTGAATGGTCTTCAACTTTGAATGGCTGAGGTCGAGCTCTTCGAGCTTTAGACTTTTGACAGGAATTTGAAATTCTACCCAATAATTACAGCCTTCGAGTATAAGCTTCTCAAGATTCGGAATATCAACGAGGTGAAGGGTTGTCAACTTTGAACCAGAGAGGTTGAGATATTTGAGCTTTAGATAATGAGCAGGCATATGAAGCTCTACGAAATCATAACATTTGTAAATAGTCAACCGCTCAAGATTTGGAGCCAACCTAAGGTCAAAGGTCCTCAACTTTGAAAACCAGATTCTGAGGAACTTGAGGTTATTTAGAACCTAAACATAAGTAAAAAAAACAATTAATATTGCTGCAATAACTAACCAATAGATATATAGGATCATAATGAATCATGAAAAACCACAAATCAACCATTATTCTACCTTTTCTTCTCCATCTTCCCAAAGTTGAACAATATTGCTGCGACGTATGTCAAGTTCAACTAGATTTTTTCCATGAAATGTATTCGGTAAACTCGAAAAAGGAAAACCATACCATCTCATAAATTGTAAGGAACTTGGAAGGTATTCACTGACTTT
This sequence comes from Chrysanthemum makinoi, assembly GCA_910596185.1. Lineage (NCBI taxonomy): Eukaryota > Viridiplantae > Streptophyta > Magnoliopsida > Asterales > Asteraceae > Chrysanthemum > Chrysanthemum makinoi. The sequence continues at coordinate 51,214,784 of OU343225.1, forward strand.
ATCAAATTCCCAAAGTTGAACAATTTTAAAAATATCCTTTAGGAGATCCATGTGAATGAATCTAAGATCCTTCATTGTTGCTAGACCTTTTATTGCACTGAATCCCGGTGACCATAAGTATAGACATTTTGTTGCTTCGGTACCCTGAAATCGAAAAAATAAAACCCCTTAATTTATGTGAAAACCTAAATTTCAAAACGCCCAAAACCACTGAAAACATGATCAAATTGAGAGTCAATGAAGATGATATATACCCAGATGAGAATTGTTATGTGTTTTTTATATGAAAACTCACACTAACTTATCATTTTATTTAATATAATACTTAAGAAACAATAATATCCCTTTATTAAATGGTCAAACATAGTTAAATTAATGGAGTTAGAAATTTTGGACCGAACCCGCAACGAATGTTTCATTTCAAAACAAACCCAAATATTTTCAAACTATTTGATCAAAAATGAAATACCTGGCAAATCACACGGACAAAAAATGTAGTTAACTCTCAGTTTTATTATATTATAACTTAATTCTTACCAAGTCATTAGTCAATATATACTCAATTTCCTCATTAACCCACAATCGGCTATGTCTTCGAGGTTCATTGGGGTGCAAACGGCGAACAATATTCCTACCCATTTCTTCTAAATGATCATGCATCCCCAAGGTCAACCTATATCCGGAAATAGTTATAAGAGATTTCTGCTCAAGAACTCTTAAACCAACTTCAGCATGAAATCCACGGCTTTCAAGCACTCTAATTGCATCTTCTTTGTCCCAACCTTTTAGTACGCATGCAACATCTAGGAATATTTCCTTGTAATCCTCCTCTAGACCGATATAGCTTAATTCCAATTTCTCCAAAGTTTCCTTTAACGGAATTGTTTTTAGTCTTTCTATGGCATCTATCCAAAAATTCTCACTTCGACCACATAGAAATGAACCCATAACTTTGATCGTTAAAGGAAGACCATCAGCATATTGTAAAACTTTTCCTGATAACTCTTCGTAACCTTGAATCGGATTCTCTCTTCCAAATGCATACATACTGAAGAGGCAACCCGCTTCCGCTTGAGATAACAAGGTCACATTATGAATCAAGCTCACTCGGTGGGCTACCAGTACTTGCTCATCTCTTGTTGTAATTATAATTCTACTTCCCGGCTTAAACCAATTACGGTCACCGGCTAAAACCTCAAGCTGGTCTTTATGATCAACGTCATCAAGAACAACAAGTACCTTTCTACCACACATCATCTTTTGCATCATACTTTTTCCGCCAGAAACACTGCTTATTGTAATGTTATGATCCTTTAAAACATCTGAAAGTAATTGTTTCTGCAACTTCTTTAGACCGGCCGAAGATGATTTTGAGACTTCCCTGACATTTTCAATAAAGCTTTCACCTTCAAAGTGAATGGAAATCTGATCAAAAATAGCTCTTGCCAAAGTTGTCTTCCCCGCACCTCCCATCCCCCATATCCCTAGCATGCGAACATCACCAATACCAGGTTCTAAGGATGAAATTACTTCGTTTACACGGGGCTCCATGCCTATTAAATCTCCATCAATTCTTGAATTGATGAAACGTAACTCTAGAGAAATCTCTTCAACGACTTTCTGTATGAATTTGGCTTCATGCCTATACGTTAAAGAAAGATTCATTTAGCTTGTATTAATTTCCGAACATTTTTCAAATCTATAATACTGATATATATCATATGTGAAGTAAATGGTGATAAATTTATATATGTTATGTAATAAATAGTGACTGGGTAACAAATGTGTTTGTTAGGTATTGGTTAACTTTGTATTGTTCGAAACTCGTCGGGTCTACCAATAAAACACTTTTCTTCACTTCCTCATAAAGTGGGTGAACAAATGAGGTTTTTCCATGTTGAAATTACCCGGGGAGGACGAGCTTTTTGACTCAGATGTATGCGGCCTCACCAGGTTAATCCCGGGAGCTATCCATCTCTTCCCTGGCCACCCCCAAATGTACACACCTAGCGAGTTAGGTTTGAACCCTTGACCTCTTGTGAGGAAACCAAAGACCTTACCACTAGCCCTAATTGAAAAAAAAAAAAAAAAAAAACAACTACTTGTTCATGGTGACATAGGCAAACCGTACACATGAACTTTTCATTGTACCACCCAAATTTATAAAGCAAAGGTAAGGACGAAAGAGAGAAAAATAATACCACTCACATTAAAACTTGTTAACATGACTTGGTACTTTAGTAGTGTTATGAAAAGTTGATTAACACCATACGCTCTTAGAGGTTGTTTGCTAAACATTATTGGCATAGATATGATGAAGAAATTTACTTACCCATTAGCAATGCTTTTCAACTCCCAGCCAGCCAAATTAGATGCTTCTTTCAAAGCCTCTCTCCATTTCCCAGCAGCTCCTTCCTCTTTATGTTTTGCAAATGCATCTCCAACTGACCCAGTTTGTTTGCGTACTTCAGTGGGCTCCACATCATAGAACACGGGATAAGCAGTATGCTCGTCCATCGTCTGGCATTCCATAATCTTAACAAGCTCTTCCAAGCACCAAGTTGAAGAAGCATAGCTCTTGGAGAAAATAATAATGTAAAATTTTGAGTCTTCAATGGCTTCAATAAACTCATCACTTATCATTTTCCCCTGCTTAATATTCTCGTCATCTTTGTAAGTTTCAATACCTTTTTGTGTAAGAGCAAAATAAAGATGATCAACAAAGTTCTTTCGAGTGTCTTCGCCTCTAAAGCTTAAGAAGACATCATACTTAAAGCTCTTTTGAATGGATGAAACTGAAGTAGAAGCCATTGGAAGTTTGGTTGAAAGAGTTTGTGTGAAAAAAGTGTTTTGTGTTTGTGGAATGATGATGTTGAGAAACAAAAACCACTCATATGGTCTTTTGGTCAATGAAAAAAAAAAAGATAAAGATTCACGGTTTGAATTTTCAAACCAAATGACATACACACCGAAGGTGATTGTGTGAAAACAGAATATTGAATTATTTGGAAAATAAAAGCCCATGATTTAATTTGGTCAAATGACCATGTTTCCTACTTGAACATAAGATGCATCTACGATCCTTCTTTTATTCACTTCTTCACATTATGACAGAATTTGTTAATTTATTAATCTACATTTTTTGTATAAGTTTTGCAATAATAACTTTTATTATTGTAACAGAAAAATTATTCTTGTAATTACTTGTCTAAATGATATAACTACTTAAAATTCAAATGAATAAATCATATAAAAATCTGCTATCATGCAAAATAAAACTGTTATTCACTTGCATTTTCTGGACTATTCCTAACACTGATATATACCAATAATTTGGAATAAGAAATTCCTCTTGTATGTAATAGGGACCATTTTTAACATTCAATTTCATTGCCCTACCCCAATAATATTGCTTCAATCAAATTTTCTTATCTGTTACAATAATACAAGATATCATGGAAAATTCATAGCTAGTTGGTCAATGAAGTCTCTAATGAGGAATAACCTCAAAATTCCTAGCCATATTGGGCGACAAAAAAAATGTAAATATATACGAAAATTCTTCGCGTAGACTTTTGTTGACTAGCATTATTTCTAACTTCAGTATTAGCATAAGTATTTTCTACGTCAAAGACTAATTAATGCCATATAAATTCTTATGATGTTGATAATACCAAGTGTTTTAATATTTTGTAAGATGTAAGGCCGCATGTAGTGGGTGTGAAGGGTCATCTTCCACTCTACCTCTTCAACATTGAGACCTTTGTAAGTGTGTGTGTCACACGTGAGCCAAGGAGAAAAAATGGATGAAAGGGGACATGCTTCACTATTATGACATTGTGCATTTGTGCGCCTTTATGGGTTGTTTTTATTATTAATTATTTGATTTGTGAGTGTATTTGGGGGTATTTTGTGAGGTGTGGTTATATAAAGTAGGTATTTTTAATGGTAGTGAAGGGAATGGTGACCATTGTGGGTGAATGTGAGGGGAATGGTGATGGGTTGAATGGTGATTGAAGGAGTGGTGACCACAACCTTTTTAGTCTAAAATTGAAAGTAATGGGAAGTGAGGGGCTCACCTTTCATGCATCTGTGACGCGTGAGCCCATTATTTGGGTAGCATGTGATGCGTGAGAAAGCTTCAAACACGAGGGAAGTGGTGACCTCCTCATCACTTGGATATTGTGCAAAAGTGGGCCTTTATGTATGTCTTTATTGTTATTTATTTGATTTGCGAGTGTATGTAATGTATTTTTTGGTGTATGTTTGCATAAAATGGTTATTTTAATAAAATGTGAAGGGAGTAATGACCATTATTATGGTGAATGATGATGTGACGCTAAGGTGGAAGGTGAAGAATTGATGACCACTACTTCTAGTCTAATGTAAATTGGAATGAGAAAGATTATTACAATGAGAAAAATGTCTTTGTATACCATTAAGGACCATTTGGTTCTTAGCATTCAATTTCATTTCCCGGCACCATTAAATTTGACGCAATAAAATTTCTTATGATTAACAATAATACAAAAAATACTTTACAAAATTCCTAGCTAGCAATAAAGTACGTTATGATAAAAGAAATATCCTCAAAATTCTTTGCCAAGTTCAACGAAAAATGTGTTTGTGAAAAAAGATATATCTTGGAAATTTATTTATTTATTTATTTATTTTATTTTTTATTTATTTTTATCAACCAATCTAACTTAATGATATTATAACACATTAATTAAGTATTAACCATAAACTGTATCAATGATAGTTAAAACTTCATCTAAATGCATAACATGTTTTGTAATTGGAACTTGTTTATGATATAAGATAAATTATATAAACCTTTATTGGATTTATTTGTGACATGAATTACCATAAGTAACATCTTTGTTAAATTAAACAACAATATATTCTAACTTCAAATCTGAATGATTAAAATTCTTCAAAGAAAATAAAAATAGTACGTATGACAATTTACACCACATATTTATATTGACAATCAACGATATTATCAATATTTTATCCATTTGAATTGGCTCTTATATTTCTCTAGAACATTATTGGCGGCCCTTACCACTTGTTTATTTTCGCCTCTTTGCAATTAATTAATATTTTTTAATGTCTAGAGCATTGATCCAAAAGTTTACATAAACCCACTTCTTCAAATATTGTTATTGATTAATCGGCCCCCCTAGGCTATTTTTACAACACTGATTGTACGTAGTGTTGCTATTTTTTTTATGCATTAAGAACTTGTTAAGTTTACATTTAAGAAGTATTCGTTTCAACATAGAAATGGTTCTTCCATGTATAATGCGTTCGTGAAACGAAATACATAATATTATATACGAAACCAAAAATACCAAATTTACTCTCCGAATGAAGAACAATGACTTAGTTATATTAAGCCTCCAAGACTTCCAGATAGCACAGAGCCTCTTGAATCTAAATTTTGAAGCATAAATGTTAGCATGCCACCACTGACATGTTACGTAATACTTACAGGACTAATTACATGACAAGATAACCAACTTCGATTATACTTTTGAACAAGTGAGTTATGTGATCAACAAAGTTAAGCTATAAAGAAGCCCTAATTGTGATCAATGAACTTGCATTATACAATAAACCTTAACCTGTTACATCGAAAAGAATTTATATGAAAAGGTGCTCCTAGATGGTTCAGAACTTCTGATACACATGAGTGACCTTTTTTACAAGTGTACAACAAGTAAGTAAGGCCATTGATGGTTGGGCCTTAACTATTTTTCAATCATGGTGATTTATGTCTTGCCCCTAAATCTATAATTTCTGGTCCTCAATTATCTTAAGGGCTGTAGATTAATTAAATGCCAAGGGTCAATATGATGTTCACGTGAGCATATGATTCATCATTCATGATTAAATAGCAACTGTACACAGCTAACACTTAACTAATTCATGAACTCGCCCCTAAACATTCATTTCTCTATCTGCTGGGTATCAAGAGAAGAAAAGGGTTTGAAGCTTTATGACCAAGAGATTCCACGGTTCCCCGAGCCTTTGCTCGTAAAATAACTACTTTACCCTATTTACAGCTATAAGTTGTTGAACATTAACTAATGAACACGTAGTACACAATGTTCTCAAAAATGAAAACAAGGAACCTTCATTTCATATATGTTTACGATTGACCCGTAAGTCTGTTATGTGGATGATGACTTCATATCCACAGTGTTTTGTACATATGTATGAATGAGAAAGAGAAGCTATGCATCGGCTTGTTTTCGTTTCCTGTAAACAAAAGAAATCAAATCACTAGTAAAGTTATCTTCGACAATAAAGAAGCACGTGTATTAGCAGAAGAACTGAGACATTATTGTACTTACATATGAAATGACCTTTATGCCCTTAGCTAAAAACAAAAAAAGAAAGAAAATAACAGTGTTGACTAACGGAAAACGGGCAAGGGGCCAAAAGGGACTAGTTTGGCCTAAAAAACCCATAGTTTGGACTACTGGCGATGAAAATGGCAAGTTTTGTCCCAGCATGATGTCTCTGGACAAGTTTAGGGACCAACAGTGTATTTTAGTCTTTATTTAATCATTCACTATTGTAGCAGTTATAACTTATCTTTTTGTGTCGAAAAACTATGGAATTAGATGGGTCACAAAAGACTTTTTGTCCAAACAAACATAGAAAAAAGACCATAAGAATGCTATTTTGTCTAGGCTTGTTTTAATAATTCTCATATACACAATCAATTACCAGATATACCTATCCATGTGCTGTATGATTAAGTCTCAAACTTTAACAAATAACGGACATTATTCTACATGTATTATTCCCATCAACATATATAAATGTCATATATGCATAAAACTTTCACTAAGTAGTTAAGAATGGAATATAGCGTGTCTATTGATATCAGCTATACTAGATGAACTCACCTCACTGACTTTCTATATATCTCTTATCTCAGTATCACGTCTTCAAAGTTTCAGATGTGGGTAGCTTTTAAAACTTGTTTATGATACATAGTTACATTACTTACGAAACCTATGAAACCATACTAACTTTATTTATTTTAAACATGATACTTAGCATCCAACCTTTTTTCATATACGGTGCAGTTTGACTTTTTTTATAAAGTCAGCTCATTATGTTGAGATTCTAGTCCCAAAATGAAAGAACACAATGATACAAGTTTATGATTATTTCATCTAACATGTTACAGGAGCAAAGCTTGGTGTCACGTCCTTGTACGGTATCATCTTCTGCAATTTCATGATAAAAGTACAAATCTTTTAGACTCTAGTATAACAACAATACATATCACTTACGTGGTCAATGACTCAATGGTGATATGGTTTTAGCTATAAGCAATGGTTTGTGTTAGCTCAATTTTGAGCACATATAATTCCGTTTATTTTGCGTTTTTATTTCCATGCTTGGTTCTTTGGCCTATAAGCTTGTTAGTTGTTGCAGCTAGTTTTTATTTGGCATTTTGTATAAAATTTGATTAACTTGGTACAATAGAAAATGATGGTTCAAAAAGTCATAACTTGTTTCACACAGATAACATTATTCCAGGTATATAATTACGTAACTTTTGGAACCATTATATATATTCCTACAAGCGATATTTGGCTTTTTTTAACCTCTTCTGACCTTTTAGCCGACCAATTCACGAGATTTGAACTCACTGCCACACACACTCAAACCGGGTAATCCTCTTTTTTTTGGGGGTTGTCGTGGCCACTTCAAATAGCGATAGCAATACCAATACCAATGTGAACAAACTAACATTGGTTATAACAGTATGATGAGTGGCCTTTTACTCATCATTTTAATCCCGAAAAACCTACGAAAATGTCTAAAAACACTCAGTTATATCAAATTATATTGCAAATATCTTTGGATTGTGTTTTTATATGTTTTAGGTACAAAGGATTGAAAACGGATTTTGTGAATCTAGCAACGAATTTTGTCCGTTGCTATTGGCACTTTTTCTAGTAGTGGGAGCAAAAACGGACATTTCCGGCTCGACTGGACAATATTTGTGAATTTAAACAAGTGAAGACGAAGTCAAAGTCAAAACCAGGCTACATTTTTGAAAACGAAGTCAAAGTCAAAACGTACTTTTTCTAGCAGGCTACTTTTACGGGCTAACTCATAATTTTTGAGCCCGTAAACTGAGTCCATTTTCAAAGTCCAAATCCAGTTACAAATTAAACCTTTACCATTTGGGAGTTGATACTCACACTAATTCTTTTTATACTTTTACCACAATGTTACACACCTAATGCACATGTTATAAGATGAGATATGCATGATTGTGGTGCAAGAATAAAAAAGAGTGGTGTGAGTATCAATACCCTTACCATTTAACCTTGAACCCCCTCCTTTATATCCATGACCTCCCTTATTCCACCATTGAACCCCTTACCACCAAATTGAACCCCTTTCTTCCCTTTTATCCCAACCCAGAAAAAACCTCAAACTAATCTTGGCGCCAAGAAACTTTTTCTCCGCCCCTTTCTCCCTCCTGTCATTCTCAAACCCAGAAGAATCCAACACCAAGTCACACGACATTTCCTTGCCACTGTAGCAATCCACACCTCTACAAATGCCAATGGATGGCTGTGATGCAGAGATTGGGGACCAAGTAAAAATCAAAGGCTGAGATGGGTTTGGAGAAAGCACAAAGCAAGCCCAACATCTCCTCTCTCTCACACAAGTAGCACAACAGAATCAGACAGAAGACCTTCAATTTTTAGTTTTAGTATAAATAGAGCCTTAGTGCTTTTGTAACAATTTGTCTAGAATTTCAAGTTCTAGTTCCAATTTACTTTCCTGTCATTTAATTTTAATGTAATTTTAATTTTAGTCAATGCAATTTAATCTCAGTTTTTAATTCCATTGCCCTTTAAAGTTTATGCAGTTTGTATGTTATAAAATCTTTAGTTTGGCTTAAATGCTTGTTTAATGTTTAGACGAGTTTGTTTAGCTTTTGTTAATGATCTCAAATTGGCTCTTGAGTTTTCAAATCCTTAAAACTGATTTTACAATATTCGTGTCCTAAAGGAGTGTTTGGTTTAAGCCGCAAATTGGGTAAAAAGGGGGTCTCACTGATATGACCCGGTTAGGGGTTGTATCGGGATAAGGCACCACTTTTAGCGTGTGCGAGCTCCTTAAGAATATAGAGAGAATAACTAGAGATTTGTTTATCTTAAACTTTGATTGATTATAATAAATGATTACAAGAGTATTTATAAGACAAAGTAGGGTAAACCCTAAGACCTTAATAGGCCATGGGCTCGGGCCCAGGCGTATCATTCTTCACTCCTTCAAAACCACTTTGCCCTCAAGGTGTTGTCTTAAAACATTCTTAATTGACTTTCCTAAATAAACATGAAAACAATCCTAAACAAAGACACGTAAATAAAGATAGATTATATGACATAATCTTTATTCCATACATTTGGACTTCTTGAGTCATTTGGGCGGTCCGTCCTCCGGCAACACTGGCGTAATCCGGGATCCCATAATCTTCTTTGAATTGCAGCCTTCGCTTTTTTCCTCTTCCGCCTTCCACTACCTTGGACATAACACAACACCATTCTTCCGCCTTCCGCTACCCATACCGTAACACTCCCCACTCCTTAAAAAATCACCTTGCCCTCAAGGTGATACGAAGAATATGCCGATTGAGAGTCCGATATCCATTTCCACACATTTGGTTGAACAAATTTATGGTTGCGTTCATTATCCATTAGCCCGTGAGCATCACCGATACCAATTCCTTCCCATAGTTGGCGAACCCATGGACTTTCATGAGCCACCAAAGAAGTGCGTATAGGACTAACCCTGTATGCTAATTCCTCGCTTAAATTCAAATTTATTTCACCCAAACGACCATCAAATTCACGACCACCCACAACAATCTCTTTCTTACTTTTCTTATTTTCTGAAAATTCCTTCAAACTTGGTATGAACTTCATTACTCCCACTAATATTGAAAACACCATCTATCGCGTTATTAACCACATCAACACCAATATATTCATCAGCATCTAACGACCTTTTAATCTCATGTGAAGCGATTTCACTTTGTAACAATGGAATGGTATCTGATTTCTTTTCAATTATATGCTCTTTCTCCTTCTCTTCAATTGCCTCAAAACAAGCCTCGACTATATGGGCTAAGGAAAAGGCTTCTCCTAAACTTGTAGGCCTTGCCCTCAACAGTTCTATTTGTAACGTCAGTTTAAGTCCGGAGATATAAAACGATGTAAGTAAAGATTCAGAGATCCCTTTTACTCGATTTGCAAGTATCACAAACTCACTCTCATATTCGGTGACCGTACCCATTTGCAAGAGCTTAGAGAGTGCGTATTCCGCTCATCGGCCACTGATGACATGAATAATACTCAAGCGATTAATAACTCAAAATTTTTTTTTGATGAATAGTACCTGCGATGAACAGTACTTTGGATGAACAATTTGGTGAATAGTACAAATGAACAGTACAACGTGAATAGTTTTTTTTTTCTCCCGATTGGAACCCTAATCGTAAGTCTCTCTCGAGAGCTCTCAATGAAAGCACCAATTGATACGACCCGGTTAGGGGTTGTATCAGGATAAGGCACCACTTTTAGCGTGTGCGAGCTCCTTAAGAATATAGAGAGAATAACTAGAGATTTGTTTATCTTAAACTTTGATTGATTATAATAAATGATTACAAGAGTATTTATAAGACAAAGTAGGGTAAACCCTAAGACCTTAATAGGCCATGGGCTCGGGCCGAGGCGTATCACTCACCCACTTTGACTTTTGTAGTCTCCTTGCTTTTTGTAGTTTAAGGTCAGTTTGTATCAATATACAAGAAGTTTTCACAAGGTTTGGGTAGGATTTGATAGTTTTTCAAAACCAAAAAAAAAAAAAAATCCAAAACAGTTTCAAAATAGGTATATTTTTACATTTTTAATTTCTTCATTCTAGGTTCAATCTTTCTGAAACTCTAAGATTTTGAAATTTGGAAGTTATTATTTAACCCGGTATTTTTAGTTTATTTTTAATATTTTTTTTTATAGCTTTTTATAAGCTTAAACAGCACCATCTGTGCCCCCCATTGCTGTCCTACAACAGCAGATCAGTTCCCTTGTTAGTGCTTATTTAGGGTTAAATTGTGCTTATTCAGATCCTTTAGGTTCTAATTAGTGGAAATAGTTTAGTATAAGTAGTTTTTATCTAACTTAGTGCTTATGTATAGCTTATTGAGTGCTTATTTTGCCATTCTCTTAGATTTTGGATTCCCCTAGTGTAGGTCTTATACCAATTGTTTTTCCCCTTTGTTTCTGCTTAATTGTAGCTTATTTATGCATGTCTTAGCTTAATTGTCATTACATGGTGCTTATCTATTCCTTTCTTTGCTTATTTGTGCTTAACAGTGGCTGAAAAGGTGTGTTTGTCTGATTTCTGTCCACAAACAGTCTTAATAAGCTGTCTTAAACAGCTTATTGAAAGGGTTTGGTAAAAAGGTTTTTCATAAAAAATCATCCATTTGGTCTTATAAATAAGTTGTAAAAGAAAAAAAACCAAAAAAAAAAAAATCAAAAAACATGTCACTGCCTGAGGATCGACCAAGGGTCAGTGTACTGACAACCAACACACTTACCATCTGAACTAGTAACTGTTCCGCGTCAAGATTCCTTTCAATAATTCTTTAAGGGTCGAGTTATTACCACGGTGCCTATTATTTTATTACAACCCTCCCTATTTACTAGGGTGTACTTTGTGTCCTTTTTTTTTTTTTTTTTTTTTTTTTTTGTAATAATATGTTTTGTGTAGTGTGTAATATGTTTTGTGTAATAAGTGTAATAATATGTTTGTGTAATATGTTTTGTGTAATAAGTGTAAGTGTGTAATAATATGTTTTGTGTAGTGTGTAATAATATGTTTTGTGTAATAAGTGTGTATTAATGTTTTGCATGTTAAATATTACCACATTAAATAACTGCAACAACAACAATTATTATTAAATTAAATTAAACGTCAACGTTAACATATTATTTAAATACAACAACATAACACTACATATGAAGATTATTCATCTCGTTTAAAAGATCATGGAGTCTTGACCCGTTGACAAGCGTGATCCTCGTGATTCCTTGCCAATTCTAACTCCATCTCCAACGTCTTTATTTTTGTCTTCAACAGCTTGATCTCATTATCTTTAGCAACGCAGTTTGAGCACTGCGTTGAAGATGAGGCACTAAGTACCGTCCTTCAAATTCATCTTTCCAATCAAGTATCGACACCCATTGTCATTTGTACCTGGCTGTTACATGTTAAGAAAATAATAAGAAATGTATTTTTAACAAACAAATTATTTACATAAAACCCTTAAGCAAACGTATGATTATTTACCACGAGGACATGACATACGGTCGGCCGGAAAGGATTTCGTAGATTTCCGTTCTATAATAAATCCTCTATTACATCGACACCAGAAAGGATTTCCTTGGCTCACCTGACAATGTTATTATTAATTTAAATATAAACAATAATCAATCACTATGTTTACAACATAAATCATTAATCAATTATTTACAACATAAATCGGTAATCAATCACTATGTTTATAATTATTTACAACATGAATCATTCACTATGTTTATAATTATTTACAACATGAATCATTAATCATTTACAATGTTTTGTATGTATATATTATTTACTAATTTGGTAGTCGATGCCTATATAATGATTCCCATGGGATGCAAAGATCGATCTGTGCCTCCTCCATTGTGTGATGAAGTGGAGAATCATCGTCTAGCGCCGTAACAATGTAATGACCTACTGCTCCCCACATGGGCTATCAAGGGGGTCGGCCCAACCCCGATAGATATAAGTGGAAAACACGTATTCCAACCCCTGAGAGATATAAGTGCAACGGGTCGTCTAAATACTCGCAATAACCAACCCCGTGTTTGGCATGTCCATGTAGCGATCGCGGTGCATTTTTGAACCGGCCATTGTACCTACGAAGTTCGTTAAAACCATCTTCCCACCACAAACCCATGTAAACTTGCCAATTTAGGTCCATCTGTTGCAATAACATCTGCCTAACTTGGCGCCACAAATCTTGTTGTTTCCAAACATCATGGGCAACGCACCGAAACCCACAATTTCCGTCACCCACCACATTATATATACTGATTATGTATGGATGCCAAAGGACTGGAAGCATACCCATCAACATTTTGCTTTCTGCATCTCCATCGCACAACCTGTGGTCTTATCGACAAAGGACTAGGACCCGTGAAAGAACTATGTCGGCGTGCTCTTTGTTGAAGTTCGGGACTTGTCTTGATCTTGTAGCGGTGCTTCTTCGATGATTTACGGTTGGAACTTCATTCAAGTCCGGGACTTCATTCAAGTCCGACTTCATTCAAGTCCGGGACTTGTGTAGCCTTGCCCATTTTGTCCTTTGCGCTCGGACGTCCACGGGTATTTTTCTCAATAATGGTTCCCGTGTGTCATCGATGCGTGTTGGTATATCGATCTCAACTTCGTTAACATATTATTCTTGACAAACGACGATGCTTTGGTAAAAACATTCCTGAATTGCCGAATGTCATCTCTAAACGGTCATCATCATCATCATCATTACCGAAGAGCCATCTTCAGGCAGTAGCCTATTGATATTAGGCCACGGAACATGTAGGGTTCTCCAAAAAATATTAACTTCTTCCAGAGAATGGGGCCCGAAATCATTAAAAGTAGTATATTATAATGCCACCAAATCACCGATATTAATGGGGAAAATAACTTGATAGTTATAAATTTACTTACCATGATATACATAGTATTGCATCTCGTGAAAGCATGGAAGTCCGTAAATTGTACGCAACTTATGGCTACAATTGTCTACGTGATGTGGAGTTCTTTGTGCATGAGATTGAAAGCATGGTGAGAAACTTTATACCACAAATCTTGAAATAGTAGAAAATTACAATCATTTATTTTCTCGACGATGCTTCTATTTAAACTCTCTTTTATCGAATTTTCTTGCGCAAATACAATGTTATCGATTGCACTCAACAACCTGTCTAAATTGACTGTGCCGCCCAAATATAATTTCAACAACGCTGGTGAGCCTCAACTCTACACGCTGTTGTCCGGCGAAGGAGCGATATTCATCGGTGATGTATGAGACAAACATGTGGCTATAATCTCAAGTTATCCGATACTCAGCGATAGCTGAAAAAACAAAGGAATTAATCAAAGGTCATTCGGGTGCTTATATATTGAATAATAATAAAAAAAATATAATTAACAATTTAGTACGCGCATGGTTGACCAAGCGTTGTTGTAGACGCTCATATTGTTCCTAACAAGCGGCGGTCGGAGCTTTAACCAACCTATCCCATCTCCTTTTAATGGATTCATACTCATCTATCCCACCGCATTTGTTTCTCATAAACTTCATCAAATTTTGCTCTATATGCCATCCACGTAGTAATTTGAGCGTAGGAAATTCTGCCTACATGCCCCAACCAACGCTAAATCTCTCGGTGACAATAACACGTGGGTAGTATCTTTCGCTATCACCTCTTTATGCGTTGTACCCACTGAAAATTATGCCCCTTTCACCGTATGTCAGTACGCCATTGAAAATGTTTTATTCGTTGGTGTTACTCCTACAATTTCCAACAATGGCAATTTAAACATGGTGGTATTGTAATGAGTCCATCAAAGATGATTTCGGAAACGACGCCATAGAGCATTCGGTGGGGTGAACAAAAAATAACTCCTCAAGCTCATTATGCTCATTCACCCTCGGGTAGTATGCATACCCTGAATCCACCAGATGCGAGTAAAGGACTTGAATTTGAGTTCTATCACCTACTCGCTCCGAACTTATCAAGCTGTTATATATAGTTCTAATGCTAGACACGTTATCCGGATTACGTCCCTTTATTGTCGAAAGTATATTACGTGGTGGTACGCTATACTCTGACAATTCTTTGACCAAACTCAACTCATCATCTTTTAATCGCATTGCATATGGCACACCATGCAACGACTCTAGCAACTCATGATTATGGCTATCACACTTTACCCTCAAAATCCAATTATATTGTGTTGCTCTATATTTTGCAACTAATCTAAATGGACAATTGCTTATTTTTGTTTTGGTTTTTCGTTTTCCACTACCGTGATATTCATAAATCCCACCCTTTGTACACTTATAATTAATTTCAACATCCACCATTTTCTCGATTTGCTTCTCTTTTTAACAATGACAAAACCGAGCCCCGAGGCTATATTTTGCACCCACCGCCATTTCCTCGTGAGAACGGAAAGCCCGAAAATACATAACAAATTTTATAAGACACTTTTTTTTAACTAATACCTTTTTAATACTTTCATAACAGATTTTACCTCTTGTCTGATAAATGGGCAATCCTCTGATACTGATAACAGAAAGCCCGAAAATACAATTTTTGTTTTCAACAAATACGTTATATTTACATTTTACAACCTTTTTTTTACTTTTCTTTTACAACTTACATTATGTTTCATTTACAACTTAAATATACAAAATAATCTTTTTTAAACACAATTTTTTACAAATAATACATTTTACAAAACATATACATTAATAACTTATCCCTTTTACAAATGATACTTTTTTTTTCATTACATTTTTATTACAAACAACATTACATTACACTTTGTTTACAACTTACATTACATTTTTATTAACAACATTACATTACATTTTTTTCATTACATTTTTATTACAAACAATATACCTTTTTTAAATACATTTCAAAAAAATAAATAAATAAATAAAGAGAAAACGGGTTGAGTTATTAGAACGCTGACTACACGCTCTCTCTATCTCATACCACACACACACACCAAGCCGCTTTCTCTATCTCTATCTCATCTCTTTTCTATCTAATTTTCTTAGATCCGTGGTAAGATCTTGTTTTGATTACGTTTAGATGATGTTTATATCATGTTTATTGATGTTTATGTTATGTTAAATTAAAAAACGCTTTTTAGGGTTTGGTTGATTGGGGTCTCGTGAGGGGTGAGTTTGTGATGTTTGTGTGATTGTTGGGTGTTATTTGTGGTTAATTAACGGATCTGTTAAAAATTTAAAACTTTTTTTTTTAGGGTTTGGTTGATTGGGGTCTGTGAGGGTGAGTTTGTGATGTTTGTGGATTGTTGGGTGTTATTTGTGGTTAATTAACTAAAAAATTTAAAACGCCTATTTTTTTTTAGGGTTTGGTTGATTGGGGTCTGTGATGGTGATTTTGTGATGTTTGTGTGATTGTTGGGTGTTATTTGTGGTTAATTAACTGGATCTGTTAAAAAATTTAAAACGCCATTTTTTTAAGGTTTGGTTGATTGGGGTCTGTGATGGTGATTTTGTGATGTTTGTGTGATTGTTGGGTGTTATTTGTGGTTAATTAACCGATCTAAAAAATTTAAAAACGCCTATTTTTTTTAGGGTTTGGTTGATTGGGGTCTGTGATGGTGATTTTGTGATGTTTGTGTGATTGTTGGGTGTTATTTGTGGTTAATTTAAATAACCTATGGTATAAGCAGCTAAAACCGCTTATGTGAGATGGTGATTATGTGATGTTATTGAAACCGCCAGAGTGGGTGCAAAAGGGTAGGTTAACACCTTGATCTCGCCACCATTGAGTGGTATGAATACGCCTCGCCTACCCCAATCCACAGATCTCGTGTGGTTTCTTGTGAAACCGCTTATTGCTTATGATAAAAATGTGCTTATGTACTTATTGAAACCGCCAGAGTGTGTGTGGGTGCAAAAGGGTAGGTTAACACCTTGATCCGCCACCATTGAGTGGTATGAATACCGCCTCGGCCTACCCAAATCCACGTGCCTGCGGTGGTTTGTCAAACCGCTTATTGCACACAAGCGCATTGCACAAGCTCAGATTAGAACCGTTCTAACAAGACTTTATGGGTTGGGTTATTTCAACGGTGCCTAGTATTTTATATCAACCTCCCTAGTTTTAGATGAAAATAACAACCGCTTATACTTTGATAAGCAGCTTTGTTATTTTAAGTCGATTTGAAAACTGCTTTTTAAAAAAACTGATAAGGCAATGATGATTTAAGGTAAAAATGATTTTGGCTTGGCATTCGAATGGACGCAAAAAATAATTCATTTTGAAACCTTCGATGTTGCAGCCATAAATGATAATATGAAACTTAATCTGAGCCTAATGTTAATAAAATACTAGGCACCGTTCTAATAACTCAACCCTTATTAATGTGTAAAGTTTCATTACCTCGGTGATTGAGACATGCCTGTACTTAGGTATTTGTTGTTTCTTTGTGGTTTGTTACTTGTGGCTTGTGTTTCACTTGGCTTGTGTTATAACCCAACCCTATGTACTAGAGAGGGTTAATCTAAAAGACCGTGCACCTCGAAATAACCCAACCCTATCTCAGTAACTTGTGTAACCTTCACTACTTGTAACTTGTTGAACCCGCTGGTAACTTGGGTGTACTTTGAAAATACTTTAGTTTGTGGTGAGAGTAACTTTGTGGTAGTTTGTGAATTTGATACTGCCTTGTGGTGATGAGGCTGAGTATAAATTGGGAGGTTTCACTACCTACCACTTTGAGATTGTTCCTTGTGACTCTCGCAGCTTTGGGAATCTTACTGCAGTGTGGGAATATTACTGTTGCTTTTGGTTTTTGGCTTGTGAACACTTGGGCAATCTAACTTGGTTGCTATCCGACCGTGCACTTGTGTGCACCGTTTGGGAATCTTACTGCAGCTTTGGGAATATTACATGTTGCTTTTGGTATTTGGTTGTGAACACTTGGTTGCAACTGTATGTGCAACTGACCGTGCACTTGTGTGCACTGCCGCACTTGGACAAAAAATTTCAAAAAGGCGATTGGTTTTATAATCGAACGCGGGCAAAGTGATATTTTTGTCACTTTGCATCCTTCATATCCGAGCCTAATGGTTTTCTAAATTGGTGATGATGTTAATCGAGCCTTTATGCACCGCTTGTGTGGTATGCAACTGCTTGTGTGATACCGCATTCGCCAGTGATAATGCAATCGCTTGTGTGATAATGCACCGCTTGTGTGCTTATGCACTTGGACAAAAAAATGGCGATGACGATTGGTTTTATAACCGACCGGCACGGCAAAGTGATATTTTATCACTTTGTACCACAAATCTGAGCCTAACACTTTTATCAATTGCGCAAATGTTTTTCTAAATCGGTGATGATGTTAATCTGAGCCTTTATGCATCTGCTTGTTTGCTAAATCAAGTGCTTGTGTGTGCTAATGCACTTGGACAAAAATATAACTTAGCACTTGGACAAAAATATAACTTATGCACTTGGACAAAAATGAAAAATGACTTGTGTGTGTCTGACTTGGACAAAAATTGGAAAAAAAAACAGCAAAAAGACAAAAGTACTATGAACAGTAAGTGAACAGTAAAAGTACAAAAACCAGAAAAAAAAGTACCCTAAACTAGGGAGGGTTTTGGGGGTAGACAGGGTATTAATAGTGTGACCCTTCTTTAAATGCATTTTTCAGTTTTAGGCTTGTAGCTTATTTAGCATTATAACTGCTTAATTCAAAAAGCAGTTGTGGTAGTTTTTATTTTTCTTAGATTTAGAACTGTTCAAAGTAATTTTTGTGATTTTCTCAGAACTTTCTAAATTAGTTTATTATTTTTAATTAATTAATTAGTTTAAATTAGTTTTTAATTCATAATAAATAATTTAAAAGTCAAAAAAATACCCGGCTTTTTTCTAATATCATTTTTTATCATTTAGAATGTAGAAAAATTAGTTTTGCACCCGTAGGCCTTAAATTGAATTTTTTTCACTTTCGAGGCTCGGGATTAGCTCGAGTTTTATCGTTTTTGTGTTTTAGCACCCTAGGACATAACATAGCATCGTTTTATTGTTTCTTAGGCTTAGTAGTAGTTTAATTTGTGTTTACATTGTTTTACGTGCTTAAATTTCATTTCCGTGCTTTAATTTGAAGAATAACGTAATCACAAATCCAAATTCGTTAAACAAATTCAAGTTCTAATCATGAAACTCAACGAATCCATCAATTCACACCTCGTTGGGACACGACCTGGGTGATCACTTGCCCGGTATCACATATATCACACTCGTGAGTTTTGGCACATTTACCCTTTTCCTAAAAGGTTGATTTGTCGAATCTCGCGTTCACTTGATATTTTGATATGTGTTGTATATACCTTTCACAACCAATCACGGTAGCAAATAGAAATGTGAACAAGATATGTTCGTTTGAAAATATTGGAATTTGGTGGGGACAAAAAATGAATCCTTTTGCTAAAGAAAATTACAATGGAAAAGACCATATGAAAAGATCATGATTAGCATTCCTTTCGTCATGATTGTAGCACATATAAAATCATGAATAATAAGTTCATATCTAAGTATGTAGTTGTAGGTTTTCTTAGTTCCATATAACATAATCACACGCAATTCTCATATGTAGATATATTTCGTATGAACTTCACACATCAGATACATGCCTTTGATTTACAAAATTCAATCAAATAACTTTATGTACTACAATTCATGAAAATAGTAATTTTTAGATATAAAGATAAACTAACCTCAAGCACCTTCTTGATCTGGACTTCAACTTCAAGCAATATTCTTGTCACTAATGATTAAGAAATGGGAGGTGATTTGCACACTCCCATAAACGATTAGGACACTCAAATTTTGAGTGCATGGACATTTATACCCTTACAGGATAAATATAACTAAAAATAATGCGAGGGTATAAATGTCCAAACACTCAGAATTTGAGTGTTCCAATCATTTTTGACAGTGTGCAAATCACCTCCCTTAATAAATATACTAGTAAGTCCTAGTCTATTATTCGAAGAAGTCTATAATCGAAGATTCTTGGATTGATCATCATCATATTTTACTTCGACATGAACACAATTTCCCCATTGCATACTCTAATGCCAAATCCGTTGACATAAAGCTCATTGTGGACATATGGTCCGGACTGGGCCAGGAATGGGTCAAAGCGTGCATACAGGCCCACTCTACGCCTAAACCCTAATCCATTCCCTATAAATATAGGGTTGGATCTCCTTCTCAAGGACGGATGACAGGTTACCCTAACCCTAACTCATCACATCACCGAGCACACTGACCGCCGGAGGTGGACCCGGCCACGGCTCGGTCCACTCCTAACGTTCTCTTTGTTGACAGTCTCTAGGACTCGCGAAGGCGACTAACGGCCAGGAGAGTCGTTGAATCCCCGCCGCATTATGCATCAACAAGTTGGCGCCATCCGTGGGACCCGAATAAACTATGTTCGTGTTCTCGTATTA
The DNA here is from genome assembly GCA_910596185.1 of Chrysanthemum makinoi. Classification (NCBI taxonomy): domain Eukaryota; kingdom Viridiplantae; phylum Streptophyta; class Magnoliopsida; order Asterales; family Asteraceae; genus Chrysanthemum; species Chrysanthemum makinoi. The sequence continues at coordinate 51,235,185 of OU343225.1, forward strand.
CCGAAAAGCAGAGATAAATTCCAACATGTCGGTAACATTTAATTGCATATTGCATGTCAGTAGCATTTATCACGTTGAATTGCATATTGCGTGTCGGCCTATTTATGGTCAAATCTATGATCAATATAAAAGCATATTCACGTTAGATAAAAAGATCATTATTTAAATTAAATTGCATATTGTTAAATTGCATATTTTATTCTTTTATTAAGACATATAAAAGAAAAAGTCCGCACGATTGGACCTATTTTATCTTTTAATCCGCATGATCGGACGTAAGAAAAGCCCGCACGATCGGAGCTATTTTATCTTTTGCCGCGATAAATTCAAGCAGATAATGTTTTACGGTTTTACACCTGTTCGCCAACGCTAGCCGCGATAAATCTACCCGCATTAGGCCGTGCGTTTAGACATCTTCAGAGAACGCTGCGACGCCAACACCACGATGCTAGTCAATCGCCATGATGACCGACACAGCCGTGGTATAAACATCTCGATCATCCGTAAACGCTCGTCTATGCGGTTAAGATAAATCCATCTCGCTCTATTCGCCGCGTCACGTACATCCATCCGAAGTTTTATTTTATACATTAAAAAGAAAAAAGAAAAAGAAAAACACAATTTTTCGCGGTAATGCGATCCCACGCAGGGTGCCAGACCCAATTTTCTTATATGCTATGTGCTATATATTATTTATGCTATGTGCTATATATTATTTATGCTATGCGCAATTTATTATTCATGTTATGTGCTATGTGCTGCGATTCGCGGCGTATACTTTTAATCTTTGCATTCAGTGTTTTTCGCAGATTAAATAAGTTTAATGCTCCTACACAAGTAGCACCATCAAACTTGGGGCTACGGGTATATATACCAATCGTCAGATCAAGATATCGCCTTTGTCGTGCCAAGACAAATACAGACTTCTCCTACGTAAGCATCGTCTTCTCACAAGCAAGCAACCGCTGACTGCCTGTATATCGCCTTCGCCGCTCTTTATCACAAGACAATAGCGCCAAGCACTCCTCTCATACGTTAACGCCGCTCGTCGATCCTTGTCAAGACAGCGACCGCCATGTAAGCACGCGCCTTCTCGTCGCACCACATGCTGCGCCGCTATCGGTACAAAAGGTACGCCTTACCCAGATGCAGCATACGGGTTCCACTTTCACCTATGCAACCATGAACATAACTTAAGTCTAGCATAACATAGCCATGCCATCTCATACTAGACTTGGGGCTTGTGGACGTATGGTCCGGACTGGGCCAGAATGGGTCGTGCCCGAGACAACGGCCCACTCTACGCCTAAACCCTAATCCATGCCCTATAAATATAGGGTTGGATCTCCTACTCAGGACGGATGACAGTGTTACCCTAACCCTAACTCATCACATCACGCCGACACTAACTGCCCGACGTGGAGGTGGACCCCGGGACTACTGACCTCGGGTCCACTCCTAACTGGTTCTCTTTGTTGACAGGTCTACTAGGGCTCGAGAAGACGACTAACGGCCAAGGAGAGTCGTTGAATCCGGCCCGCGCCAGATTATGCATCAACACTCATAAACACACAAACTCTTCTAGCCATATCTTATTAAATTTCATTTCTAACACCATAACCATCTTGAAGTATAAAAGTCATGACCCGACCGGGTTTATTAAACAGGGTCAACCCGAGTTAACAAAAAACCGGCGATTCCATCTGGTTCTCAAACAAGCAAAAACCCGATCATCCGGCCCGCTATCCGGGCCGGTTCCCGGTTCAACCGGTCGGGTCAACCCGGGTTTTAAAACATTGGTACAAAGTGACTAAATAAGCATTTAACAAGTCGTTGAGGTGCTTCAAGTATAACATGGCAAAACTGACTTTGAAATAAACTTGATTGTTTATAACATGTGTGGTGAATATGTGAAAATCAAAACTTCAATTTTCTCATGGGTCATCTCTTTACCTGATTTTGACCCAAGATACGAACTCAGAAACAAATAAAATCAAGCTCCATTTTCTTACTAAAATCAACATGCAATGTAACCTTATATATTTAACTATCAAATACACTACAAATCATGCATAACTTGGAGCTTCAATTCAACAAAAAATAAAGCTCAAATGTCTTACCAACTAATTAAAGGTATACGCACAAATTTACCTTCAATTTCGCCTTATCTCAAATTTGATGAAATCATAACTTCATTCTTCATTTTTTTTTGTAACAAAACGAGTCCCTTATTAAGGTTTTGGGGGTAGATAGTAATGGTCAATACTTTGACTAAAAAAGTCGAATGTTTTTGTTTTTGTTTTTTTATTTTAACCCAACTTTTGTGAATGATCATACGTCACTTGTAAACTCTTCATAGATTTTTTGTACATGATCAACTAGCACTTCATATCAAAATCCCAGGCATTTTCATCAAAAACAAAGTTGACTTTCTTAAAGGGTCAATTATTTTTACTGTAGTCCATCATTTAACTAGTCTAAAATCTATTTATACATATATTCAATAAAATAAAACATGTATTAGTAAACTAAAACAATCCTACTTTAGGCCTGTTTGGCAAGGGCTTTTTGGAGGAGCTATTAACTTTTTGTTACAAAATAATCTCTTATAAACTAAGTAGCTTCGTTTGGATGCATTAACTACAAGCTTTTATTTCAAGCAAATAGCTCCAAAATGAAAAGCTTATTCATGAAGCTTTTTAAATATCTTGTAGTTGTTAAAACTTTAAATTACTGATATACCCTCAAAATATTTATTTACAATTATAGATTTGTCCTTTTATGCCATTTTACATCTTATAATTATATTTAACAGCTAATTTACCAAAAACTTTTATTGAAAAAATAATACATCTTGTAGCTCATGTTAACAGCTTTGCAGTTTATAGCTTACAGTTTACAGCTTACAGCTAGTTTTGCCAAACATACCTTTTTAAACTCAAACTAACATTTAAGCTCAAACTTAATTATACCAATATGATATCCAATTATACATGTAAGTACTTAAAAAGGTTCAAATTTTTATTTAAAAACACTAAATTCAGGTCTAAAATATGTTTATTGTAGTAAAGAGATTGGTTCAATAAAGATGAAAGAAAAACTAAAGATCAAATAGATTATTCTCAACCATTCGGTTTTTCATCAAAACAATAAAACAAACTTTCACATTCATTTTTAAAAACTAAATAACTCACAAACCATTGATCGCTAGACGAAACTAATCATACCATCACGACAAGCATAAAATTACTTTTAATTTGATATCCGATATCATATACTTTCGACGATTTTTTTCCGACTTTTTTGTGGGTTTAGGGTTTACGGTTAGTGTTTAGAGTTTAGGGGTTTGACTTTTTTGGTTTAAGCTTTTTAGGGGTCAAGGGTTTAGGTTTCTTACGGTTTAGCGGATAAGGTTTAGGTTTTTTTTGGTTTAACGGTTAGGGTTTTAGGGGTTTTAGAGGTTTATGGTTTTAGGGTTTTTATGGTTTAGGGGTTTGGGTTTTTTAGGGTTTAGGGTTTTTTAAGGTTTAGGGGTTAGGGTTTTTAGGGTTTAGGGTTTGTAGTTTAGGGGTTGTGTTAACACAAAAGAGTATTTTTAAAATTTTCATTTATAGTGTAATATATCGAAACCCGCAAAAAACGATAAAAAATAAGTTCGTCCAAAGTATATAATATTGGATCTCTATAGAAAGATAATTTTATTCTTGTCGCAATGGTATAATTAGTTTTATCTAACTATTAACGGTTTGTGAGATATTTAATTTTTAAATATAAGGATGAAAGTGAATTTAATTAATTTGATAAAAAAATGGATGGTTGAGTGGACCACAAGTTGACTTTCTTAAAGGGTCAATTATTTTGACTGTAGTCCATCATTTAACTAGTCTAAATTCTATTTATACATATATTCAATAAAATAAAACATTTATTAGTAAACTAAAACAATCATACTTGTGGAAAACTAGAATGGGGTTTGAATAGTTTTACCGATTAAAACTTGGTTTTAAACAATTTAGATTGACTTATGTCAATCTATTTAAACATGTGTGTTGAATGTTGATAGACAAGCATATATGAACATGTAATGAAAGAATAAGGAGTAAGAAACACAAAACCACAACGCGGGTATTTATAGTGATTCGGCTACAAGGACACCTTCCTTGCCCTACTCCACTCCCCGAGTCACCTACTCAAGAGTTCGTAAACACTACACGACACCAACTCCTTATGGCGGAGAAGCCTTCACAACGCTTGCCTACTCTTTATCGATACAAGGCTAGATACCGGGTTCTTCCACGAGGTAGAACCAAACATATCACAACGTCGCCTACCCTTTATCCGGTATTAGGCTAGATACCGAGTTCCATTACAATGGAGGAACTACTACCTAACACTACACAAATCCTATCTCTAAGGAGATCCACTCCTTATGACAACATCAACAAGGATATCAATATCCTTTGACCCAATACAAATCTATCTTGTACATCGAACACATCATATCGAATGTACACCTTAGGAACCTTTCACTAATGCCTTGTGACTTGACTTCTAGACACCCTTCACTAATGCCTTTAGCCTTGACTTCTAAGCACCCTTCACAAGTGCTTTCAATATGGACGTTCGACACCTTTCACTAATATCTTCGTCTTAACCCTTTAGACATCTTTCACTTATGTCTTCGACACTACAATTCTAATGAGAAAGAAGAGAACTATCAACAAGAGAACCTCAGTAGTCTTGATGATGAAAAAGCATGACAACTCATGGACTTGAGCTTGCTCGACTTCAAAAGGTGGTAATCTCGCCTTTAAGAGGAAACTAGAGAATCACATAAAAACAAAACTACATACATAGATCATTTGGATCTGAGGTTAGAGAGTTTATAACTCAAAGAGAAAATATATGTGAAAGGGGTAAGTTACAATGAAGAAATGGCTCACTATTTATAGAGGAAAAAATGCTACTATTCTACGGATCCCACGAATCCCTCACTTGAGGGATCCGTCCAGTGTAAACCTGGGGATCCGTGGGACGCTCCACTTTGCCCACGGGTTTTGGGTCATGGGTCATGGGTTATGGGTCATGGGTCCTAGACTTTGGACCATGGGTATCAAAGTAAATACAATGTATCTACAAGATGCAATGCATCTAGTCCATGGGTCATGGGTTAAAACCATGGGTCATGGATAATACCCATATATGACTTATGCATGATATCATGCAATGGGTTTTGGGTTATGCTCCATGGGTATGGGTTATGGACTTTGTGTTTTACCCAACAACATTCAATGTATTTAGTCAATGGGTCAAATACTTAAACTTCAACCCATTGTATTACCCATTATGATACATACTAGTTATGTATATATTTGCCCAATATGTAAACACTAGTTGTTGTGCATATGTATTACTAAATCATAAAACCACTTTTACTTGTTTAGTGTTTTATGTGAAAACGTAAGTGTGTTAGTAAACGATTGGCTCAAACTATTTACGTATTTTATTTGTTTCGTTAAAATGATTTTACTTTTGTTATCGACAAAACATTAGAAGATCGTAAAATATAAATAAACGTTTTTATAGCTTATTTGTATTAACAATCTTCCCCTTTTTGTTGATGTCAAAACATAAAATTATTTTAAGGAAAAACTAAAATTCATAAAAGTTTGAATTGTAGTTTTTACTTTCTTCTCCACCTTTTTGTTGAAACAAAAAGAGCTTTGAAAAGAAACTAACACATTGTTTTAAGAAAAACATGTAAAAGAAAAAGAAGATAATGTGAAAAAATAGAGAGCAAATGACGAGAAGTGTTCTCGTCTTAACTCCCCCTTGACGAGTCCATCCCTTTTTGAGGGCGTCAAGTAAGAAATATTACTAAGCTAATGCATTGCAACTATGTTTGCAAATGGTTTCGTCTTTGTGATGATAATGCTCCCCCTTAATGATTGCAATTTTGCAAAGGGATGTCATGAAATGTAATCCAAATGAGGATTATATTGCAAATGGTTTTGCAAGGTATTGTTTGACACAAAGCTCCCCCTAGCTTAGGGTGTCAAAGTCTTCATGTGTATATTTGAAAATCTACAAAACAAGGGTTAGAAAACAAGTATATAATGCATAATTTCCTACAAATAAGACTCAAGTTAGTAGAAAATAGGTCTTTTGTTGCACGGATCCCACGGTTCCATCCCTGGAGGGATCCGTCTAGGCAAAATGGAGGGATCCGTCTGTCTGAAAGCTTAAAACAGCAATGGTGATGTAACAAATGATGTTAACATCAAAGTGAGATATGAAACTTTGCATAAAACATATACTCAAGATAATATGGCATAAAATATGAAAATTCATTCAATAAAACTATGAGAAATGATCTACAAATTTCTAAAACTAAGAGAATGATTAAACCATGTAATACATATTCTACTAATTCTAATAAGTGACCAACAACTTAAAAATCATCAATGTGCTTGAGTCTAAGGATGGGTAGACTTGTTGATTTGGTCCAATCGTTCAAGAAGATGTTTAAACATGAAACGTGATTCCTAAACGATCTAAGTTAAGCTTAAGACTAGGACACCACTTTAATCCTTAAGCTCACGGTTGTTTAGGTTTGTTGACTTCATCAAAACGTTCGAGGAGGTGATAAAACATGAAATCTTTGCTCTTCACGGAGTTTATGTATCAAGCCTTCAACGTGTTGACAATGATAGCAATCCTTGTCATGGCTTGGAAAAGGTGGTGGTAATAGTGAAGGAGGTTGAGGATCCTCAAAAGGAAGATGGATTGGTGGAGGCACATTCGAGGATGGCTCAACTAAGAATGATGGTGGTGGTAGAGAGGTGTCAAATTCCATGTGGTCGGGTGGTTGACTTTGATAATTTCTCATAATCCAAAAGGGATTATTTGATGGTGACGGAGAAAAAGAAGCCGGAGCTAGTGTTGACTCAACAACTTGATTTTGTTCCAATATTCCTCCTAAAGAGGAGAATGTTGGTGGTGGTGGAGGATGGGATGGCCTAGGAGGTAAATCTTTTAGATTGTAGAGGTGTGGTGATGAGAGTGGGGTGGTGAATGATAGGGCTCTAGGCACTAAGGGTGATGGTATAGTGGAAATTGGGTTGTTTGGTTTAGGAGGTATGGTGGTGTTTAGCATTGGTAGTTTTGTAGGAACAATCCTTTTGGGGATTGGTTTGATAGGTGGAGGGGAGATCCTACCATTTGTGGATTTAACGGGAGATAATTCAGTTGAGGAAATTTCGTGTACAACACGAGCAATTTTCTTGGGTGGTTCTTTGGTGGATGAGTTACCACTAGGGGCTTTCCTCATGATGAGATGATTAAAAAAGGTTTGTTAAAGTTTCTAAGTGCTGGGAATGAGGATGTAGATGATTAATTTAGGAGTCTTAACAAGGTGCTTTATAAATAAAAGGATTTGGCAAGTGCATTCAAGACTTAAGCCACTAAGATCCTTTTGAATGTGATGATTAGCATGCACAAGAGTCAACTTCAGAGTTGTACTGATATAGGGACTTAATTAAGATGAGATGGAGTGTTCAAGTTAGCAAGATGAGCTTGAAATGATTGTTTTAGTTAGAGTTAGCATGAATCTGTCACCCGGATCCCACGGTTCCCTCCAATGAGGGATCCGTCTAGGCTAATTCTAGGGATCCGGCTCTCAGCAGCTATGAAAGGAGAAAAATGATGTTTGTGAAGTCTAATACCTATACCTCCTTGAGTGTTTCAGTCTTCCTAAGTGTCTTAAATGAAAGAGTACTTAAATGATCAAGGGCAATGAGTGATGTAGCTAATGATTGCCTTTTATGAATGAAAAATGAAACTTTTATGAGTACCAATGAATGACCAAGAATGACACTAGAAAATTTTGAAGTGTCAAGTGGAGCTAAATGATCCTAAAGACTAGATAGTAACTTAAGAAAATTTTGGAAAATATCCTAAAAGTTATAGGAAATGGAAAAACTAGAATTTGACCCATTTTGAGGTAAGGATGACTAAAATCAATTTGCTAAAATTGATAGATTTATAAAACTAGATGTTTTGATATGTGAGAGATGATGTGTGAGTATAATATCGGAAGAGTAATGAGTTTTGGTGAAACGATAGATCGAAAAATGCCTTGAGTGTGATCTTAAGTGAGTTATAAGTGAGTATGAAGCTTTACTAAGCTTGAGAAAGACTTAATTGATCCTAAGGCACTATGTTTAGCTAGTGTGAAGTGATCTAAGGACATGGTTTGAATCATAAGAGCTGAAATTGCATTTCTGTTTGCCCAGATCCCACGGTTCCCTAAGTAGAGGGATCCGTCTAGCACAAACTGAGAGATCCGTCATTTGCAAAATAGTACCTTTACAAAGGGTATGCAAGGGTTGCACAATGCATCATATTTCAAAGCTACTTTTTAAGAAGTTTGAACGATCGTATAGTTAAGGCATCAAATGTTAAATGTTTTATTTCATGAGAGAAATTACATTACAAATGATAGAGCATGAGTACTAAGGTTTGACCCTATTTTGAAAAGAAACTAAGTTTCTTGAGCGTTTTCGCTAGATGGATCATCAAACGGTTGATGAGTATTTACCGATTCAGGAATGAAGAAAGTATTCATGAGGGATGTGTTTAGATGTTCCATCATCTTATTCACAAGTACATACAACGGACATTGAAATTGAGGGTGGAAGTGCATGATGTGATGATAAAGGCGTGTTAAGAACATTCCGTAAGGGATTAGTTTGTTCTTGGAGCCTTGAAGGTTTACAATTCGCCTTGCGAAGAAATAGGCGAGATTGTATGGTTGTTGTGTTAGCAAACAATACATTATGTGAGCACAACAAACGGGAAGGATTTCTCGATTTCCCCTAAGACTCCAAACATTTTCACGTAGGATGAGTGCGAGAGGCTTGTACTCATCTCGGATGTCCCATGTATAGATAATGTTTGGATCAGAGTAATAGGGTCGAGGTTTGCATAACATGCGAGTCAAGTCTTTAGGGGAAGGTATGTGTGAACAATAGACTATTTTCTTCATAACGGTTGAAGAGAGAATCAGGAGACCAATCTTGTTGAAGGCACATTGTCCATGATTTGGAATTTAGAGGATGGGAGAAAATTGCCCAAGGGTTAGAACAAACTTTTGGTTTTTGATCCAAAACCAAAGAGATAGAGAGCGATCCTCGTTACGAACAAGTTCCACTTGACGGAAGAATATGGTTCGGAAAGAGGTATTGATACCTTCTTCGTATTGTAGAGGAGTGTCGACAATACGTCCTTCATGGAAGTGATGAGTTTCGAGATTATTGAACCCATGGATATGATTGCCAGGTGTGTTGGGCTCAAGAGAGATGTTAGGGATGTAAACGTAAGTGAGTGAAAAGTCGAACTCATATTCATGAGACATGATATGACCTATGGAAGTCAAAAGAATAAGATGAGACGTATTAAAATAACAAGATGATCACCTAACGTTTTTACTAGATATTTATTAACAATGACAATTAACTCACTTAGTATTTAACATTCTAGTGAAATATTTCTTTTAGGAAGAAAACGGTTTATATTGCATGAGAAACTGTTTTCCAGAAGAACGGTTCTCACGATTCCCTTCCAAGAGGGATCCGGCTAGTAGAACTACAGGGATCCGTGGATCTGTAGTGACAGAAAAAGGGTTTTGACAAAAATATAGATTTATGCATCTTATAGTTTTATACCAAGATATGTATTTTAGCCAACTTTTCCTTTTAGCATGCATTGTCGGTTTCTAAAGTATCTCAAGACCAAAAAATACGAAAGATATAAAGTAAAAGAAATGACAAACACATTATGAAAAATAAACTAGATGAACTAGAACATTAGTAATATTTCATTTCAATGCTAAGAAAGATACAAAGGATTGGGTATATAACACCAATGTAGATTATCAACACAAAGTACATGTCTCCATAAGAAAACTTAATCATGGGGAACACGAGAGCGATGAGTGTCAAGACGATGAGTACGAAGGTGATGTAAACCATGATAATGAAGCTCTTTCTTGGTTTCGGTTTGAGATGAGATGAGATGAGAGGGAAGATGAAGTTTTGAATGAGAGGTAGTTTTTGAAAGTGGAAGATTTGAAAAATGAGGGTTTGGTGACGTGAACGATCGGAGGGGATATTTATGGGGAAGGAGGAATTTTTGAGATTTGTGTTTTGTTTTATTATTAGAAAAATATGATTTTTGGATTAAGTGAAATAAGACACAAATTTTATAAACCTAGACTTTAGACGGAAGAGTAACACGTATGCAAGAAAATTTTCCTAACGAAGCTACGTGTAATATATGAGTATGTGAAAAGATAATCATATAAATTACTATACTTATTTTTTAAGCTAATGTTATCTAAAGATAAGTAGAAAATCATACCTCTAATGCACTTATGAATGTCTTTCTAATGACAAGAAGGAATGTCAATAGACAACTCCGGTTCCTTCGTGATTAAGATACCTTCTTAGGGAAGGTAATCTTGTTACCAAGAAATTCCTATGGCTTGATAAATATGAGCTTTAACTAAGCAAAGATGACAAGGAAGATTAGTGCCATTAAGTAAGATAAAATAGGAAAAATAAAAGAAGGAAAAAAAATTGTTGTCATCTAATCAACATCCTACAAAATTGTTTTTAAGACGTGGTGTTTATTTTTGTAAAAGACCTTCTTTTGTAGTTTTCAATTAAACATGGATCGTATCAAGTTTTTAAAGTACAACATACACTAAGAAACTTGGTAACGAAGTTCTGATGCCAATTGTGGAAAACTAGAAGGGGGATTGAATAGTTTTACCAATTAATACTTTGATTTAAACTATTTAGATCGACTTATGTCAATATATTTAAACATGTGTGTTGGATGTTGATTGACAAACATATATATATATATATATATATATATATATATATATATATATATATATATATATAATTAAAGAATAAGGAGTAAGAAGCACAAAACCACAACGAGGGTATTTATAGTGGTTCGGCTACAAGGACACCTTCCTTGCCCTACTCCACTCCCCGAGTCACCTACTCGAGAGTTCGTAAACAATACAGGACACCAACTCCTTATGGCGGAGAAGCCTTCACAACTTTACATACTCTTTATCGGGTACAAGGCTAGATACCGGGTTCTTCCACGAGGTAGAACCAAACCTATCACAACGTCGCCTACCCTTTAGCCGGTATTTGGCTAGATACCGAGTTCCATTACAATTGAGGAACTATTACCCAACACTACAGAAATCCTATCTCTAAGGAGATCTACTCGTTATGACAAAATCAACAAGGATATCTATATCCTTTGACCCAATACAAATCTATCTTGTACATCGAACACACCAAATCGAATGTACACCTTAGGCACCTTTCACTAATGCCTTGTGACTCACCCTTCACGAATGCCTTTAGCCTTGACTTCTAAGAACCTTTCACAAGTGCTTTCAATATAGACGTTCGACACCTTTCACTAATGTCTTCGTCTTGACCCTTTAGACATCTTTCACTTATGTCTTCGACACAACACTTCTAATGAGAAAGAAGAGAACTATCAACAAGAGAACCTCAGTAGTCTGGATGATGACAAAGCAAGGCAACTCATGGACTTGAGCTTGCTTGACTTTAAAAGGTGGTGATCTCGCCTTTAAGAGGAACCTAGAGAATCACATAAAAACAAAACTACATACATAGATCACTTGGATCTGAGGTTAGAGAGTTTATAACTTAAAGAGAAAATATATGTTAAAGGGGTAAGTTACAATGAAGAAATGGCTCACTATTTATAGAGGAGAAAATGCTACTATTCTACTGATCCCACGGATCCCTCATTTGAGGGATCCGTCCAGTGTAAACCTGGGGATCTGTGGGACGCTCCTCTTTGCCCATGGGTTTTGGGTCATGGGTCATGGGTTATGGGTCATCGGTCCTAGACTTTAGACCATGGGTATCCAAGTAGATACAATGTATCTACAAGATGCAATGCATCTAGTCCATGGGTCATGGGTTAAAACCATGGGTCATGGATAATATCCATAGATAACTTATGCATGATGTCATGCAATGGGTTATGGGTTATGCTCCATGGGTATGGGTCATGGACTTTGGGTTTTACCCAACAACATTCAATGTATTTAGTCAATGGGTCAAATACTTAAACTTCTACCCATTGTATTACCCATTATGATACATACTAGTTATGTATATATTTGCCCAATATGTAAACACTAGTTGTTGTACATATGTATTACTAAATCATAAAACCACTTTTACTTGATTAGTGTTTTATGTGAAAATTTAAGTGTGTTAGTAAACTATTGGCTCAAACCATTTACGCATTTTATTTGTTTCGTTAAAATAATTTTACTTTTGTTATCGAGAAAATATTAGAAGATCGTAAAATATAAATATACGTTTTTACGCCTTATTTGTATTAACACTTTAAACTCAAACCAACATTTAAGCTCAAACTTAATTCTATCAATATGATATCCAATTATAAATGTAAGTACTTAAAAACCTTCAAATTCTTATTTAGAAACACTAAATTCAGGTCTAAAATATGTTTATTGGTAAAAAGGTGTGTACCATATGTTTATTGGTAAAAAGGTGTTTACCACAAGTTAAATTTTAAAAATCTTCTGCTTAATTTCCTGTGTTTTTCGGCTTGAGCCATCTCCGAAACATCACCAATCCCACATGTAAGACACAGTCAACACTCATTTCTTCTTGGTGGAAGTTTTCTAAGCCTTTTTATTTTTAAAACATCCACCACTCTCCTGTCAAAACAATAAAAATTCTTCAATGATTATTAAATCAGACTCGCTAAATGACAAAAGCATTATTACTTAGCTCATATCATATTTAGACACAAAAATAAAAGTTTAAAACAATGTTTAACAATTATAAAAGCGAAACAAGCGTGAGAAAGTTGAGAGATATAATTGGTCAAGTACAACTTTTTATAGTAAATGTAAGCAGCTTTGCAGTCATTTCTTGTCCGTTTTTACTTACATAAGCCTGAAAGTAAAAGAAACTTCTATTCACATCATACAACAAATAAAGAGATGCTATCAAAAATGGGGTGGCAATTCCTAACACGAAACACGGCCCAATATTGACACATAAAAAAACGGGTAGGATCTGGTGTTAAACAGGTTGACCCACTGATGGAGGTTTTACTAACCAGGTCTTAATATTTATAGTGTCTCGCTATACCTGTGGTCTACCCTAATGTACTAACGGCGTTGTACGGTCGCGTGTAGTGTAGTAAATGGTAAAGCCGAGGTTAGATCCCAAGAGCTATGTTTGTTGGATTATTACTAAGTCTAGTGTCATAGAATAATAATTGTTTCGATAGGGATTTAATTAATTAAACTACTAAGCGAGAATAAAATAAGCAGATAAATGGATAATGGGAAATCAATAGAGGAATAGTGGTGCTAACCTAGTCAATCCTCCTTGCTAGTTACATCACGTCTACTTACTTCCAATTACATCGTGGGTCAAATTGAGAGGAGCGGCATTTGGTGAATTCGCCCTAACCTATCGGCAAAGATGCCACAGGAGAAATCGGGCACACCGTCATAAGTCTGTTGTTCACGGTCCTAAAACCAAGTCATTAAGTACCGCTACATGCTAGATTCAAAATAGTGAGTGCACGGCCGTTAGGAACTTAGACACTACACCCCAGTTCTTAAGTTCATCCAAACGATAGGTGATCAGTTGGTCAAATCGCACAAGTAGAAAGTGGTCGATTGGTCATAGCTTACCCTTCAGTCTCGGTCCGCTCACCTAGGGTCAGTTGGTCATATCTTCTAGGCAATTGGCCTCTACCGCCATTCAAAACTACCGTAACCTTCTATTTCTTCGTAAATGCACTAGATCACGCTGAGTTCTGGCGTAACCTTATTAGTGGTTCGGTAGTCTTCAATAAACTTCGGTTACCTTGTAAGTGATCAGATGAATTCGGCGTAAGTAAGCGTGGAACCTCTTTTGACCTAATGGAGTTACGTCGTAACCTTTGGGAAGAGTTCGCCGTAACCTCGGATAAGTTGGTATTCTGCGTCCGCAATAGTTACGGCATAATGTGAGAGAGAGGAGTTACGCCGTAACTTCTTCAAAATAGGCATCTTGTGATAAATCTTAAGTTATGTTTCCATTTCAGCGTCTCTTTAGCTCAATGCATGTTTTACCGAAAGTGGAAAACAATGGAAAACAAGCGTAAATCCATATAAATGATATAAATAACGAGAGCATAATGGAAATTGACACTTAAATCAGGACTATTTGATGTTATCAAATATCCCCCACTTGAACTCTACTTTCCCTCAAGTAGACCTTATTATATAGATTCCTAAAAAGATATCTCCCAAAACCTGGAAAATATAAGTTTACAAATCCCTTATGCTAGAATATAACAAAGCCGAACACCTCACGAAAGGGGAACACACACTCAAATCTCTCAACTATTCTAAGTGTCAATTTTGGGGTGATCACTCAATCGCACAGTCATAGCATGTATTCTATCATAAGATTGGCGGTTACATGAATCTCCACCACTAGAGTTAAGGGCTAAACAATTCTCGAAGGCAATATGGGTAGACACGACAAAGGTTAAGGGGTGACTCGTCATTACTAACATGTCACGGTGAAGTGGACAAAATCAATGATACATGACCAAATCCATGGCCAAGACACCAAAGATTGCTCGTTGCATCACCTAGACACGCTTCATGACTAAAGGGTAGGATAAGACATGGGATATATAATTGGTGTAAAATGAAAAACAAGCAAGTTGTCTAAATTTATAACCAAGTCATCACCACTTGCCGTCCGCCCAAAATTCAAGCTTAGAAGTCTAGAAACCGGATCATGAAATGCAAGGTAGATGTGTCATTAGAGGGCGTCGTGATGGGCACACTACCTTTTCTTCTTCAGTTGGCATAACTACCAACTCCAATCTTCAAATGTGACCGAGGTGGCCTCCTCGATACTAATCAATAAAGCTCATACTATAGTGCTTATAACATCGCACTTTACAATATCATAACTAAATCAACTTTTTTTTTTTCAACATAACATAATAACATAACATCCCCCCACTTGAGATGAACAATGGGAATTCGGGGTATTCAATGATCTTCATAAATATTATCGATGGCGTGATTTCCAAACCTATCCACTCGAACCTTGAACTTAGGCAAATGATGACTTCCCAATCACAAATAAAGACTGCAGGGTAGGCTAAGGTGTATAGGTGTAACGAAACAATATATTGGGTTGACAAAATGAAAGGAATGGCTCGGAAGGGTGTATCTAGGGGTATCTTGCACTAAAGGTGAGTGCAACAAAAGGGTTTCACATGGGGGTCGAAAACTCGAGGTGACTAATCGATAGACTCACAATGGGAGGCTGTTTGGGTGATAATCCTATAATATTGCCTTCTAAAACTGAAAAGTCCAAATACATCAAGCTAACTCAACATACCTCGTCTATGGTCTCGAAATGATGCAAAGGCCAAGTTCTCAAGTTTACAAGCTACAGGCACACTCAATATTTGGTGGATTTGGTAAAATATTGAAGCGGATAAGGCTAATCTCACCATGTAATGTCAAGGGTTGTATGTGCTGCCGCTAAGGTCTAATCTAGTTAGGTTAGGAAAAACATGTCAAAATTAAAAATGGCATAATTTTTCAAAATAAACTAGAAAAATGAGGGTGAAATAAAGTTCAAGAGATAATTCTACTCCCGTCCCCCACTTGAATTGTACAAAGTCCTTTTTGTACTAGGCATTAAAATAAAGGTGAAGATAAAGGTAGAATTAGGCGAGAACTTCCCTTTGAAATTTAAAAAGAAGAAGGCCCACGAAAGAACCGTACCCGTTTAAGTGTCATGAACAAACTTCAATCCCTGAAATCACAATACCGACAAGCATAATTCTAAAAGAAAAAAATGAAAAAATAAAAAACAAACCTAACTCACTTTCTTAGGAATCACGGTTGCATTTAGCGTATGCAACAAGCCTTTTAAACACTTGGTTGTCCCAGTGGGCGAGTGAAATCTCGTAAGGGTTTACAGGGAACACACCCACAAAGTTCATTTAAAATACTAATACAAGGTTCTTGTGTTTTAAAATGAAAGAATTAAAGCAGAGGAAAGTTACGTCGTAACTCTTATGAGGGAGTTACGCCGTAGCTAACAAAAACTGGTATGGTGGCAGTAGTTACGGCGTAACACAGAGATGGTATTACACGTAATTGGTAATGCGTCAAGAATTCTTTGCTAAAATGTTGGTTACGGCGTAATCATTAAGATGAGTTCTGTAGTAACTTTCTGACCAATCGACAAGCTGCAGCTGATTAGTTCCTCTTTCCTGCAAAAGCGGTTAGAAAACACAAAACCCAAGAAAAAGAAATAAAAGCAAAAGAAAGGGATAATTCGGGTTGTCTCCCTAAAGAGTACTTTTCTTTATTAACGAGTCTTTAAGTTAGACTCAGAGCTGCGGGGCTTCTATGGGGGCCTTTGAACATCCCCAACTTCTTCCATGTCATCTTTCTTTGAATAAGGCTGGTCCCAAACATGCGGTGAAACATATCGAGTCCGGAGTATCTTTTTGTAGAAAATTAGCTCGTGCCCATTCGAAACGAAACCTAGCCTCTTTTTCCTTATCAATTTTAACATATCCAAACTTTACTCGTAACCAATTTTCAAATGAGATTCCCCATACATACATTGCTCCTCTTATCTTCGTCAAAACAGGCCCATTTCTTGCGTTTGAGCCATTTAGGTTCGGGGTATTCCCCTCCATCGCAGATCTCACGATTGGGGTTGCATGTAGGCCATGCTATGGTGTAATCATTGTGCATGATAGCTGGTTTGCAAAAATGAATGGTCAAGTCAATATCAGAGAACCATTCGCTAAAAGCATTATGTTCTAGTAACCATTTTGCTCTTATATGATCCTCTTTTTCCCAGCACCACCTGATTTTTGCAGCTTCATTAATCATACGAATGAGATACTTCCCTCCTCCATTACATCTTTTTTGGAAAGGGGAACACGTGGGAAATATTACTTTGGTCCCCTCAACTAAAGGAACACAACAGATGCACTCTTCCTTTACAAGTGAATTGGGGAGCGAAGCGGGACCTCATCTTCATCATCTTCATTGTCACTGATTTGGAGTCCTCCAAAGTGCCAAGATGAAGGTGGAAACTCAGTCATCTAATTCAATCCTCGGTGGTTCATTTGTCATCTGTATATGTATGCGGCTCAAGGCTCAAGGTTTTCTCCTGTTTAAACTCCACTATATCTCTATAGTATCCACCGTAATGTGCTAAAGTGTCAAGGAATGGTTTACCAAGAATCAAATGCTCCTTTTTGTCTTTCAAATTATCGATTATACAAATTCGAGTGAGAAGTAAATTTGTCGACCTTTACACACGCATTACCACAACGTAATTCCTAAAGGGGGCAATCTTAGTTCCATCGTTGATTCAATCATATATCGTGTCCCAAATTGGACTATCCTTATTTTAAGAATATTGATAGAGGCATGATGTTTCGTAGATCCAATGTCCACTATCCCTAAATATCAATATTACCCAGCGAGCACGGAATGACTATCCCGTAGCACTAACATCATGCTTGAGAATAAACTTGATCCTAACCTGGATACGCACGGAACATGGTTACGCTTGCGTAACTCGGTAATTCGGCGTAACTCTCCCGTTTGTGGTATTCGTGATCTTTAAATTGTCGATTGAGGATTTGCCTCCCTCAATTACCTCTTGAGAGTCATTGGTGAAAACAACATTACATTCCTTCTTGCGCTTGGCTTCATTAAGTTCAATTCCATATATCTCAATACTGAGTTTTTCAATCATTGCTTCAAGAATTTTTAGGGTTTCAAATGGTACTGGAAGATTTTTATTTGTGTTTTCCTAGAATCCCCTTAACCAAATATCTTGTTCTTTTTGTTTTAAGGCTAAACTTTTAGGGAACTTACTAATTGTTTCTTCAAGATTGGGCTTTTCTTTCTCCAGGCCACGGTTGTAATTTCTGCAATAATCATTACTATTAGATTATCTCCATAAAATGGCGATTTTCCCATACTTAGCTTCTTCAATAATATCTTCGTCAACATTAGGACAATTTTTCGTAAGATGTCCTCCTCCACAGATTACCAACACTTGGATGGCATGAACGGTTTCTCGACTTAAATATCTTGACCGAGATTTTCAATTTTACTAGCGATTATTGCAATTAGTCAAAACTTCCGCTTTGGTTTCTTTTACTCCCGTCGTGCCATTTTTAGAGTGGTCCATCATTTTTGAATGGCTTCAATTCACGGTGGTAGGAGTCATGTTCGGGTCCTAGATAGTCCAACATTTGCCTTGTAGTTACGTTAATTCCTTTGTAGAAAATATTGACCTTCTGCTGGTTATTCAGATCATTGGTAGGACACTTATAAAGAAGATCGTTGTATCTGTCCCAAGCTTGATACAAAGTTTCGTCGTCTTCTTGTTTGAAATTATGGATCTCCAAAAACTGGTTAGAAATCTTTGAATAAAGTGTTTCTTTAGTAGTGCCCAAGTTTTAAGCTTGCGTGGTACAATCTTTTCGATCCATCTTACGTGCTCGGTAGAGTCATTGGGAATACCCTAAGCATAACAGCATCATGAGACACGCCCATAATGTTGAACAGGCTAGCGATGTATAGGACATTTTCAAGCGTCTCATGCAAGTCTTCGTCTGTTTCTGAAAAGGGTTAGCGAAGCTCCCTCATAAATTGGTCTTTAATTTCAAACGAACATCGCTCACGATTGCGGTCTTACGAGACCTTGCCCTTGTTCCGCTCTTGTCAATGCCAAGTATTCCTCAAGAGTGAGGTCATCGATGTTAATAACTTCCATGGTACACGAAAACTTGTAATATGATCGTGAGAAAAGTTTAAAAGCGAAATGAAAGACTTAATATCAATCAAGTATAACTCCCGATGGCGGCCAAAAACTTGATGCGAGGTTTTCTTGACCGAGTCTTAATATTTATAGTGTCTCGCTATACCTATGGTCAACCCTAATGCACTAATGGAAGTGTGCACGAATTAAAGCGTGTAGTGTAGTAAATGGTAAAAGCAGGGTCGTCCCAAGAGCTATGTGTGTTGGATTATTACTAAGTCTAGTGTCACGAATAATAATTGTTTGATAGGGATTTAATTAATTAAACTACTAAAGCGTAATAAAAAAGAGATAAATGGATAGGGAAATCAATAGAGGAATAGTGGTGCTAACCTAGTCAATCCTCCTAGCTAGTTATGTCTCGTCTACTTACTTCCAATTACTCAGGGTGGGGTCAAATTCGAGAGGACAACATTTGGTCAATTAGCCCTAACCTATCGACAAATATGCCACCACATGAGAAATCAGGCGCACCGTCATAAGTCCTGTTGTTTCTGGTCCCATAAGCCAAGTCATTAAGTACCGCTATATGCTAGATTAAAAATAGTGAGTGCCCGGCCATTAGGAAGTTAGACACTACACCCCCCAATTCTTAAGTTCATCCAAACGATAGGTTGTTGGGAATTATGCTAAGTATGGATTATGCTGATATTACTGGCGAAGGATTACTGTTTGAAGGTGTCTTTGGATTCAGAAGACATAATTACGAAGTTATATAGTTCGTAGTTTGTTTCTGCGAAGATAGTATTCCGTATATTCTATAGTTAGTTAGGATATGCATGAGCTTTATTAGGAAGTGATTATGTATATCTTATTTAGTTTTATGAGTTATACGTTTCTTAGAGAACAAGTTAGGGTTCCTTGTCTATAAAAGGAACACAATAGAATGTATCATGTACGAGTGGAAAAAAAAAGTTTTAGTATCAATATAAAGATCCATAGAGGATCAACGAGTTCTTAGTTATACGTGTTTTGTGCTTGCATTTATATTCGCTAAAAATACAAGTTGTAGAGATTTTCTATTAGTTTGTTTGTGATTACATAAGCAATACTAACGATCTACGAGAGCTCAAGATCTATAAAGGTCTACAAGTTTCAACATGTGGTATCAGAGCCTCGTGAGAGTCTCTACGATACTAAGAATAGTTTTCTAAACACCCATACAACCAAAACAACATTCACCATGCCTGGATCAGATGTTGATGTCGAAGTCACCAACAACCAAAACTCCACCCATCTGCAACAACTAAGTCTCTCGAACAGCAATGCTAAGTTTCCTTACCTCAAAAGGGAGGAATACGATTTATGGGCAATGAAAATGCAGAACTGGATCTCCAACATTGATTGGAATCTATGGGAGATAGTAAGGAATGGAAACAGTTTGAAGAGAACTACCACAGATTCTGATGGTAATCTTACTTTTGTTCCTCCCAAATCTGCGAAGTTCTTGGCGGTTGAGAGAGAAACCAAAGTTCAAACAATTCTTCTTCAAGCTATTCCTGAGGATCACTTGAGTGATTTTCACTTCATGCAAGATGCTAAGGACATATGGTTAGCAATCAAGGCGAAGTTTGGTGGGAATGAGGAGTCTAGAAGAATGAGAAAGTCTATCTTTGAGACAATAGTTTGAATATTTTCAAATCTCTGAAGAGAAAGGAATTCACAAGGGCTATGACATGTTTCACAAGATTTTAAGTCAGTTGAATCAGCTGAAGGCAAAGCCAGATAATGATGATTGTAATTTTAAGTTCTTGAGATCTTTGCCTCAATCCTGGCTACAAGTGAGCATTGCTTTAAAAGCTAAATGTAGTTTGGATATGCTTACTTTTGATGAGCTGTACAACAAGCTCAAAGCTCTTGAACATGATGTAAGAAGTCCTTTTCGTTCATTATCTACTGCTAGTCACACAACATTTGTTGGAGCCTCCACCCCAAAGATGATTCATGCTCCAAGTCCAACTTACTCATCATCATCTTATACTACCACTCCATCAAGTTCTCAATCAAAAACTAGTGGTGTAATGGAATATGTGCTTGAATCCTTCTTTGATTATGACCCTCGTGACAACTTGCTATGAGGATTTCGAGCAGTGGATCCACTGGATATGGAAGAGATGAAGTGAAGTGGCAAGTGGCCATATCTATGGAAACCAAGAGATTTAAGCGCAAATCTAGGAGGAATTTTGGCTTTCGGGGAAGAGATCCGGAAGGTTTGACAAAAGAAGGTCAGGCGCTTTACATGTCAACAGATGGGTCACTTCTTCCGTAGAGAATGCAGCACAGGAAAGTTTGGTGATGAGGTGAGATACTCTTCTTATCAGCAGAGTCAAAGGGATGCTAGAACTTCAAAGGCCACAACTGCTTTGGTCACTCTTGATACCAATGTGGACAGGAAGCAACATGAGCTGGAAAATGATGATGGTCCTGGTATTGATAACATTGGGTTGATTGCAAGCTGTACTTCAGAGGATAGGCATGATCGTGATTGCCTTGATGGGCATCTCTCAGGTACAAACTGTTTGTTTGGTTGTGCGAGCTTATAATGAACTCAAAGAAGCTTATGATATTTTGAAACCTAAATATAATGAATGCTATGTAGAAGTTGAAGCTTATAAACAGGCTTTAAAAACATTAGAAAGACAAAAGGTTTGGTTTTAGAAGAATCAAATAGCTTATGATGAGAAGTTAAGGGTGTTAGAAAGTGATCTAGAATGTACTAAAAATGAGTTAAGAAGATCTGAGAAGTTAAGAGCAGATGTAATGTCAGAAAATCTAGAGTTGAAATAGAAACTAGATGAGGAAGTAGCTAGGCATAATGAATGGTTATTGAATGGGAACAAGCTAGCTAGTCAACATCTATGTGTCAATCTGTGACTTCTACAATAGGTTTAGGTTTTCAAAAAGTATAGGATTGGGCTTAGAATGATGTGCGTAAATCTACAATCTCAGCAGCCTAGCTAATTTTGTCAAAGAAGGTGACTTACATGCTGTCCGTGAACCTATTAGAAGTGAGCACATGCCCATTGACCTTTCCATTACTGTTGACTTTGATGGATCACACCATCTATATGGCAAAAAGTCAAAGGACTTGCCAGACCCGATATCATCCTATTGACTTTGTCTCTTGTGTTAACAGTGACAAGTCCTCCTGAACAAGGGTCTATGAGTGTGATTCAAAATGACAAGTCTGACCTCCCAGTCCTTCACCCCTGCACCCAAGACTACAATAAGCATGTCAGAGTTGCTGCCAGGAATCAACTTCCAAGACAGTTTCTCTGAAGACTTGCTTTTAATTCTTTTGCATAATAATTTGCTAAAAACAATTCTCTCATGGTTTTGGTTTGAATACTTCAGCTTGTAATAGAACATCTTTTGGTTTGAATAAATCTTCTAAACAGAAGACATGTTTTGTGTGTGGAAGTAAATTTCATTTAATTAAGGATTATGATTTTCATGAGCAAAGGATAGGTAGATGTGGTGATTATAGGAAATCTAGACCAATGTGGACTAATGTTAATAATATACCACCTTATGTTCCACAGGAGACTTATACCAATTCTCCTTTTTCTTGGAGAAGTTCAGTTGCTAGACCATATGTACAACCAACAAGTTCATATTTTAATAATGGTTATTGGCCTGGATATGTTGACTCAATGACTGCTGGGAAAGGATATTGGGATACTGCTATCAAGTCCTCAGCAGGTTGTTCTTGGAATAAAAAGGGACCTAAATTTCAGTGGAAACCCAAGAACAATAGTGGATCTTCTACATCTGCATGGCATAAATCTTATGATCCATAAGGCAGGTTCAAGTCAGTAATGACTTGAGCCTCCATAGTGTACTAATATTTTGTATATTTTTGTTGTTGTTGTAGGATCATCCTCTTAAGCATAAAGATGTTGGCATTCTTGATAGTGGTTGTTCAAGAAGTATGTCAGGAAACAGAGATATGATGCATAATTTTGTACCTATAGAAGGAGGAGGCAATGTGACCTTTGGTGGAAGTGATGGAAGAATCACTGGGAAAGGGACCATCAAAACACCTCAACTGGACTTCGAGAATGTATACTATGTCAAGGAACTCCAACACTTCAATTTGTTCTCAGTCTCACAAATCTGTGACACCAAGAACAAGGTGCTCTTCTCTGAGGAGAGTTCCTCGAAATCACAATCTATATACATTCAACTTAACTGATGTTAAACCAGAAGGTGACTTAACTTGTTTGGTGGCTAGAGCATCCCTGGATGAGTCTACTAAATGGCATAGGAGGATGGCCTATGTGAACTTCAAACCATAAACAAGCTCTCTAAACTGGGTCTTGTTGAAGGTCTTCCTTCCAAAGTTTTCACCAATGAGCATAATTGTGTTGCATGCAAATAGGGGAAAGCAACACAGAGCCTCATACAAAGTTGTTACTGCCTGTGAGCATTATTTTTGAACCTCTTCGCCTGCTTCATATGGGTCTTTTGTCCAACCTGCTAGAAGTATTGATCAAAAGTATTTTGTTGTCTCAAGCGGTTAGTGATTGGACTAGAGACTCATACCCTGATTGAAAATTGTTTGAACAAAAAGATTAAAGGAATTCGTGATAATGGGACGAGTTCAAGAATGCTGTACTTATAGAACTCTGTAGGTCTAAAGGGATTAAAAGGGACTATAGCATTCCAAGAACCCCACAACAAAATGGGGTGGCTGAAAGGAAGAATAGGACCTTGATAGAGGCTGCAAGATCAATGCTGGCAGACTCTAAGTTACCCACAATGTTTTGGACTGAAGCTGTTGGCACAACTTGTTATGTACTGAATAGGGTGTCCATTACTAGACCTCACTTCAAAACACCATATGAACTTTTCTATGGGAAAGTTCCTGCTATTCATTACCTTAAACCTTTTGGTTGTCAAGTGACCATTCTGAATACAAGTGATCCACTGGGCAAATTTGATGAGAAAGCTGATGATGGTTATATTGTGGGATATTCAGCTCATAGTAAGGCTTACAGGGTTTACAATTTATCTGCTAAGAAGATTGAGGAGACTTTGAACCTGAGATTTCTAAAAGACAAGCCTAATGTTCAAGGACATGGTCATGTTTGGTCTTTTGACCTTGATTACTTAACTGATTATTTGGGTTACTCTAGACATTTGGCTAACCAAAATGCAGGTACTCAAGAGTCTTCAACTAACACTGCAGATACTATGGATGCTGATTCTGACAGTGAGTTTGAAGATGATGAACAACCCATTATTGTGCCTTCTTTCTCTCCTAACAATTTTGCAGGTGACACTTCTAAAGATTCTATTGATGAGAGTGAAGATGAATAACACTATGCTAAGGATCTTGCTAGGCTGAAGAAACAAGAGTATGCAGCTAATCTAGAAGCTGAGAGGAATGCTGAGGAGATTGCAAGGGAAGCAATTAGTGGAAACCACAATTTTGTTGAAAGTGATCCTGTTTCTCCTATCATCACCAAATTTGCTGAGAGACATGCTGTTTCTACTCCTATTTCTACTAGAGTGTCAAAAGACTTTGGAGATCCTTATACACGTTTTCCAATACCTTCAGATCTTGGTCATCATCAATCCAAAGCTGGCATCTTCACCTCACCTTCCTATGACACTGATTTTGAACCTACTGTGACTAATCTTGATACCTCCATTGATGTCAACACCACTGCTACTAAAAGGATCAACAATGCTCATCCACAGTCCAATATTATTGGTGATCCTAATGCACCTGTTAGAACTAGGGGTACTGTGACAAGTTCTAAATATGGTCAAGTGGCTTTTATCTCTTATGTCTCAAATCAGCAAAGAGACAATCACACAGACTATGAACATTGTCTGTTTGCTTGTTTTCTTTCTCAAGTGGAACCAACCAGTGTTACTCAAGCTCTTGAAGACTCAAGTTGGCTTGAAGCAATGCAAGAAGAGATGCAACAATTTCAAAATCAGCAAGTTTGGATCTTGGTACCACTACCTGATGGCAAGTATGCAATTGGGACTAAATGGATTCTGAAGAATAAGAGAGATGCAAGGGGTGTTGTCATTAAAAATAAAGCTAGATTAGTTGCTCAGGGGTATAGACAAGAGGAGGGTATTGATTATGATGAAGTGTTTGCACCTGTGGCTAGAGTTGAGGCCATACGGATTTTCTTGGCTTATGCATCTTACATGGGTTTCATGGTCTATCAGATGGATGTTAAAGGTGCTTTTCTGTATGGTGAAATAGAAGAGGAGGTTTATGTCACTCAACCTAAAGGATTTGAAGACCCAGATCATCCTAATCATGTTTACAAGGTTGTCAAAGCTCTCTATGGACTACATCAGGCACCCAGAGCTTGGTATGCTAGGATTTCATCATTTCTGCTGAAGCATGGTTATAGAAGAGGTGCAATTGATAAGACACTTTTTCTTAAGAAGAATTTCACAGATATCATTCTTGTGCAAGTGTATGTGGATGACATTATTTTTGGATCCACAAAAGAAGCTTGGTGCAGGGAGTTTGAGGAGCTTATGAAGGAGAGTTTCAGATGAGCTATGGGGAGCTGACTTTCTTTTGGGTCTCCAAGTTCAGAACCCCGATGGTATCTTTATCGGACAAATATGTGAGGGACATCTTGAAGAAATTTGGTATGGAGAGTGTCAGGACTACCACTACACCTTATGAAGCTCCAAAGACAAAGACCAACAATGAAGCAGATCCAGCATCATGATTGATGATACTTCAAGATTTGATATGAGGTTGTTCTCTACATCAAGTTACCTCCCACTTACTTCCCATCTCAATGCTGTCAAGAAGATCTTTAACTACCTCCAAGGCCAACCTCATTTAGGCCTTTGGTACCTAAAAGAGTCTCCTTTTAAGTTGGAAGCTTATAGTGATAGTGACTATGCTGGTGCAAATCTGGATAGGAGATCCACAATCGAGGTTGCCAATTCCTTGAAAAGAGATTGATTTCTTGGCAGTGCAAGAAACAAACTATTGTGGCTACCTCATCTACTGAAGTAGAGTATGTTGTCACTGAAATTGCTGTGGATGTGTTCTTTGGATACAAAATCAATTGTTAGATTATGGGTATAATTTCATGAACACAACAATTTTTATTGATAATCAAAGTACCATATGCATTGTCCAAAATCCAGTGTTTCACAGTAGAACTAAACATATTGAAATCAGGCACCACTTTATAAGAGATGCATATGACAAACATTTGATAAAAGTGGTTAAAATTCACACCGATGATAATGTGGCAGATTTGTTAACAAAGGCTTTTGATGGACCAAGGTTTCAACACCTTGTGGTCAATACTGGTATGCTTAACCCTTAACTGCAAAGTTTAAGGGGAGGCATAGGCCTCAGGGGAGGCATATGCCTCAGGAGAGGATTCATGTAAACTTTGTAAATTAGTTTATTGTTTATTCTTTTGTGTATATTTTTGATTGCTAACACTAACCAGCTAATGTAATGATAGTTTTGTTTGTCTTTGTTTGGTTTGTGTGTTTCTCTGTCTATTTTGTTTTGCAGATTGCGTATCTAAGTTGAAGTTCATCATGGTTGGTCAATTGGAATATAGTCAAGTAAGCTTTAAAGCTTGTTTCTTCTGAAATCAAAGTACTGAAGTGAGCAATTTGTTTCCACTGAAGAGAAAGTACTGAAGTTAAAGTGTTCATTCAAGAGAAGTACTGAAGTTCATTGTTCATTCATTCATTCAAGAAACAGTTTACAGCTTACAGATTACAATCAACTTGATATGGAAATACATGATCATTCCTATATATGATCCACTTAACCTATTCTAGCTCCTATCATCAACTAGTTCACATCTTCTATTCCAGCTATTGGATATGCATGACCATGATATACACAGTCCATATCTTCTATCCCGATGGCTGGATATGCATGACCGGTACGACGAAGAAGCTAAGGATCAAAATGGTTAGGATGGATTAAGGAAACCATAGATGATGAAGATGAATACACATTTCCTTTGTGCTTCATCTACTGGTTTCACCAAAAAGCAATAAATCCATCTTCCTTATCCCCTTCCCTTATACGATATGAGATGAAGCACCAAACCATGGCGCAGGAAGAGCGAGCACCACCTCTTTCGGCACGCGGCTTTGGAGGCTGAGGTGCTGAAGGTTGGGAGTATGATGCTCTCCCTAGGAGTCATCGAGTCAAGATGCACTTGGATTCACTACACTATCATCATCAGAAGAACTGAGAAATGGGGATTTCAAAGGTCTAGGGTCATTGGACATGGGAAAACTGAAGGAAATCATCACTAGATGATGATGATGATGGAGAGGAGGTTGGATCAATAACCTCTGGTTGGTTTTTCATGGTTGATTTTGGTTGATTGTGGTTCATGGTGAAATTAGGGTTTGTGATGAAAATTGGGGGTAAATGATATGTGTTAAGTGTGCATTGGGGATTGTTTTATAGATGGTTTCAAGGTTTCAAGGCTTAATGAATGCGAGTTGGGTGAAACAGTAAAAAGATATTTACTGAAGCTTCTTGAATACGTGATTTGTTTCTACTGATTGAAATACTTCAGTAGAATAACCATTGTTTCTGCTGATGTTGAAATTTAAATTTGGTAAAAGGTTGCATTACACGTAAGCTTTGGTCAATAACTTAATAAATTTGACCACAATTTGGGAAACTTCTACTTATACCCTATTCGCATATCTTCGTCTAATATTAACTGATTCCCTCTTTATTCGATTTAATCGCACCTTCAGTTGATTAAATCGTAACCCATTATCTTAATTTCTCATGGCGCTTCAATTTAAGCAAGATCATAACAAAGTGGCTTTTCTGGGAAAAGCTAAGGGTGATGACTTGTATGAACCAATGGTGGAATTCTTGAAGAGATCCAAGATTCATTATGCTTTAACACATTCTCCTAATGTGATATATGAATCATTGGTTATTCAATTTTGGGCATCTGCTACTAAATGGAGTGACACAGAGATTGTTGCCATGATTGACGTAACAAAGCATGTTGTGACAGAGGAGGTGATAAGAAGACAACTTCGTTTGGATGATGAGGATGGGGTTTATCATTCTAATGCTGCAGTGATACTTGATGGGCTGAGAGCGATTGGATATCGAGGTACAAGGACTGACATATGGCTCAAAAATCAGCTTTGCCCGATGTGGAGGTTTTTAGTTCATACATTGCTTCAGTGTATAAGCAATAAATCAGGAGGATGGGACCAGTTTTCTACTCAAATGGGA
This sequence comes from Chrysanthemum makinoi, assembly GCA_910596185.1. NCBI lineage: Eukaryota > Viridiplantae > Streptophyta > Magnoliopsida > Asterales > Asteraceae > Chrysanthemum > Chrysanthemum makinoi. Next base: position 51,263,427 of record OU343225.1, read on the forward strand.
TGTGGTATTATATGTCTATCTCAGGGTTTGACTTATAATTTTTCTAAGTTTATTTTTGATAATATGGTTGAAAATATTCATAGGAAAAATCATAAGTTTTTGATGTACCCTAGGTTTTTACAAATGATCTTATACGTTACAACCCAAGCCCAATCCTTTTATCCCATAGGAGCTTTAACTTCTAAACTATTTGCTTCAATGAAAACTAAATATGAGGGGGAACATCATCCTTTGCTAGCAGCTATGTTGCCTCAAGGCAATGAAGCTGCTGATGAGGATAATGTTTTTGGTAATCCATCTTCTTCCATTGCTACTGATGGTAATCCTTCAGTTGCCATTGATGAGGGCCCTTCTATTGCTGCTGAAGCATCTCATGTTACTCCTGACCTACCTCCATCTACACCATCACCTAGACATAGTCCTAGTCCACCACCTACCCATATGGATGAGTTTGAGAATGTGTTTAATAGACAGACCACACCTAGTCCTGTTAGGGATCCTGTGGATGAAGGGTTTCCTTTCAATGAGCATGTTGATATTTCTTCTGAAAGGCCCAATGAAACTCCCATTACCACTGAGCAATCAGCTGGTGGAGCTGAGGACCCTATTAAACTTACATCTTTATATGCTTTAGTGAACAGGTATGTGGCTGAGGTTGCTGATCTCAAAAAGGAGCTTGCTGAGACAAAATCTAATCTTGGTGGTGAAATTGTGGAGCTGAAGAGCAAAGTTAAGGACTTAGAGGACAAACTTGGAAAGAGTCACAAAAGGAGAGTTCTGGTTTCTTCTGATGAGGAGCAAGAGGATAAATATTTTGAATCTCTTGGGATCTTGGCTGATGCAGCTCAAAAGACTCATGTTTCTCCTCCTATTGCTGCTGAATCTTCAAAGAAAAAGGAACCTATTCGATTGACTAGAAAAAGGAAAAGACAATATTTGAATAAGGAATCCACTGAAGCTTCAAAAGAACCAAGTGTTGATGGTGCACCTGATGATGGTTCAATGGAGGATGTTGCTTCTGTATATGGTCAAGCTTCACACAAGAACAAACCACGCTTCCACTTTTAGCGATAATCCTGAAGTATTTGTTGCTGGAAGAAGTTTTAATTTGGATACTAATGCTGAAGTCTTTTCAACACCTGTTGAAGATCTCTCTCAACATGTTTCTCCTGAAGCATTTCTTGGTGTTTCTTCTGAAGTTCCTTCTGTTGATATTCCTAAAGTTGAATCTGCTAAGGAGCTTGCTAACAAAGGAAAGGGAGCAATGGTTGATGAAGTGCTTGGTCCAGATCTAGTAAGTGAACATGAGTTGCAAGAATAAGAAAGAATGTTAGCTGAGTGTGCAGAGAGAAAGTGATAAGGTTTTAAAAGGTACCTTTTTGAGGGGTCGTTTAAGCCCTTATTTGATCACTTTTGTATCCGTTATTGCTTAATATCGTTCCTTTCACTTTTTAGGTCTCTTGAAGGCAAAATGCTGGAATGGCACTTATTTGGATGAAAAGGCGCGAATATATGAAGAAAATGGCCAAAGTCAGAATCGAGACACTCAAAGCTGCTGAAAAACATAAGGTGACAGCTGCCAGTGTTAACGATACCGCCGGAAGTTTCGTGACGCTCGGCCAAAACTCCTATTTTCAAGTGACGACGTCAGTTATAAAAGAGTAGGCCGTCGCAACTCTCAGACGCCTAGATGCAGTCCAGACGGCGCCAGAGTTGAAGAGGACGGCGTCACAGGCATAAGGTGACGCCGTCACAAGTCTAACGTGGCCAAGACAAAACCCTAATGACGGTACACGCGGTGTCACAAAACATAAGGTGACGCCGCAAGAAGTGTAATCTTATATATAGAATCCGAATTTCTTAGTTTTTAGTGTGTAGTCTTTTGGAGTAAAAACCTAAACCGAACCAAGGCTGTATTGTACAGTATTTTAGGGTTCCAAACCCTATCTTACACCAAGATAAGTGTTTACTTCATTAATACAATTATGTCTTTGATTATTTGTGTGTATGCTTGCATGTTCTCCATGTCCAGCTAATTTACTTGTGTGTTTGCTTAGGGAAGATGAAACTTAATTATTGAATATTGATTGGTTGTCTCTTATCTTAGTTGATTAATGATCTAGTAATGCGATAGGTCATTCGTTGTGTACTTAATGCTTGATTAAATCTTTGTGAACCTTAGAATATGACTCCTTGAGTAGTTGTAAGCTAAACCATCCAAAGAGTGCCTTAGAGTAAGAGTTTATCATCCCTAGTGGGTTTTGTAGACGAGACCCTTTGTTAAGTTCAAAGAGTTAGGAGAAAACGCATACCCTACAACCTTAGACACACAACTAAATCTAGGAATAAGGACGTGACAATTCAACCACCAATAGGAGATAATTAAGGACTAGTAAAACCTAAGTAAACACATCTTTAAACTATCATACGAGCACACAATAATTAGACATAGACTACATACACCTTAGATTAGATAATTAGATAAATAGAGTAATCGGTAGCGATACCAACCCCCCAAATCCTATACCCCGAGATTCGTACCTTTCAATTTCCTAAAAAAATATAAAAAGATAAAAAATAATCTTCCTCAACCCCAACCTTAGCGTAGTAACTTCTTACTAGCATTCTTATTCCCCTAGAGAACGATATCAATACCCGTGGCTTACCCTAATACTACACTACAACGATTAGGTTCACTGCCTAGGGTGTTGAAAAACTTGCTCGACGAAAAGGAAGTTCCTTTGACCCCTAAACGACGGTGTAGCGCTATCAAGTTTTGGCGCCAGCCGGGGAATAGAATAGCAAGTTAGTAGTCCACCTCGTTTAGGTTTCTTTGCTTGATTCCTATCAAGTAAACTTTTTTCTCATCTTTAGCTTTCTCTTAGTCTATCCCCCTTCTTCGTGACATTTGTTCGTAATCCCATCACTTTTCATCATGGAAGGTGATAACCAACCAGCAAACAACGCTTTACCACCAAACAAATACCCTAGCTTGTCCCACGTTATTCTAGGAAAACCTTTCATAGAAAGCACCGGGATGACCTATGATCCCTCGTCAGGAGTAGTACGATTCAAGGATGAGACCGATGACATAGCTTACCAAATGCCGTTTAAGATTGAGAAGTTTTCATCACTCTCTAATGATGAAAAGGAACTTAAACTATCGGTCTATTATAGGAATGATGAGGATAAGGAAAATGGAGTAGATTATGTTATGGCTAAGATTTTCGGAATCTATAAGGATTGCTTGAACTTAGGACCGAAATATAGGACAGAGTGGGGAGAGGACGGCCTCTGAGGTGCATCATAGGGCACTTCTACAACATAGAATCCCCATTAGAGACCGCCATGGCGGTAATGAAGTCACGTGAGCACTCGACTACGAGTCTAGCTATAAGACTCTTAAATAAAGAAAAACGCTTCGTGGGAGGCAACCCATGCTTAATTGTTTGCTTGTTAGTGTCGTATATCTTTTATTGATTGTTTATTCTCATGTTTAAATTTGTAAAAATGCTTTATTTTGTTTTTAACCTCGTCTTAATTGCATATAAAGGTATTTTACATAAGGGATAAGTGTAGGGAGGATTACATACGTTTTCAAAAGAAACGTAAACATGAGAATAACAATTAACTAAAAGATATATTTGTTTGTTTGTTCGAGTCAAATTCTTGTATCGAGTCATAATGGATGTTTTGCAGAAATTCTTCCAGATTCTAAAGATGTAAATTTTCCGAATTTTTCCGAAAATCTGACCAGCTTTTTTGTCAGGAAGGAGCGAAAACAACAGATTACTTTTTTCTCGTTTTCTGAGCTACTTATAAATTTTTGGAATTTTCCAGGTCTTAATTTTCCAGAAATTCTGTAAACATCCATTCCACAAGCATTATATCCTAGTTAAATCGAGTCTTATATATATTATTACCGCCGATTTTACGCGAAGGTTTCGTTTGTTTTCTTCAAGTGTGCAGGTTTAATTTATCAAGAAGAAGTTACATAAGATTGGAAGGAGCTTTTCAAGCATAAATTCTTCTTGGAAAGGATTTAACCACTACTTCACACGGATCCTACCGAGCTAATCAGGGGAGTACTAGTTTCTTTTGTTTTTAATTACCTTCCATTATCATAACTTTGATACTTTCGGGGAACATTGGGGACAATGTTCAATTTAAGTGTAGGGAGGGAAAATAAAACGGGAACTTTGAAACTATGCTTATCCTTGATCATTTGCTTTGTCCAATTGTACTTGTGTAATAAACCATGAGAAAATGTCGGTTAGGGTAATTTTGGCACCAAATTTAAAATTTTTCATGACATATTGGAGTGGTCCATTAGTCTTAACAATAGCGTCTCACGGATAGGAAGTTACATGACTAGCACAAAAACCCTGTACCACCTAAATTCCACCCAAAATGTGAGGATCGCCCTTAGATTAGTAGGAATTAAAGCATTCATCTTTAATGCTTAGAGTGTGAACCGGTAGTATATTAGATTCTAGAACTTGTTTTGTGATGCATTCCAAGATCGCTAGTGAGACTACACTTGTGTAGTTAGGAATAACTAAATGATAAGAGGCATTAGGATAACCCTTGTTTGATACCCGTAATATAATTACTTCTTCCACATCGGTTGAGTAATTCCCCACACCCTTTGCGTTGTACTCATCTTTAGTACACGATACCCCTAGTTAACCCTCTGAGCCTATCCTTTTCGCGGTTCTCTGATGTTTCGGTTTTCCAAAATATCAATGAAGAGCATTGTTTACACCCCACCCCCAAATATACACCTAAATCGCCTTAGCCTACCTTGTATGCACTCACTTTTAGTGCATTATTGTGATCACCCTAAACCCTTAGTTCAATTATCTAGTTGCTTGCATGAGTTGCTAAGTCGAGTCATATCCTTTGTACACAGTTTTGGGACGATTGGGATTCATGGGAAAAGTTAAAGTTTATGAAATGACGGGAAGGGAACGTTAATTTCAAATTCCCTTTGTTTGCGTAATAATGTACCCCAAGTGTTTTGATCTCTTCAATTCGGGTCAAATTAGTGTTAGAGTATTAAAAACTCAAGTGTAGGGATGTGCCTATAAATCCCTATCATTTTGATGTTACCGTAGAGGATGGTAGAGTAAAAGTGTATGCAAAAAAAAAAAAAAATCTGGGCTACCATCCTACATCTATCCTTTAAATTTATGTTTGTTTATTTCAGTTAGCTAGAGTGTAGAGTGTCGAGTCTTGGCTTAGCAACGCCATTCTTCGTATGCTTGTAACATAAGAGATTTTTGACTTGCCACCACTAAAAAGCCTATCCCACCAAACCCTTGTTTCCCTACCGTAAGCCTAACGTTACAACCCTTTAAAGACCTCTTTGATAGTCTTTCCTAGGTGCTTACGCCAAAGCGATGGAGGTTTGATCTATTCTCAAGCCTATGGCAATCTATGTACTAGGACCGGTAAATGAGTGTTTATCTTCCATTTTCAATTTGTTATATTTCATATACACCCGAGAGAGATGTGAGTATCCAAACACCCCATGTGAGGTGCTAGTATGTAATTTCCGTGCTTGTTATGACTTTTGCGGAGCTTATATGTGTTGTGAACTGTTTTAAACCAATGCTTCATGACCCCTAACTTATAAATTAATTGGCTAAAAGCACATTTGCTTGAGGACAAGCAAATACCAAGTGTTAGGATATTTGACAAGGTTTTAAAAGGTACCTTTTTGAGGGGTCGTTTAAGCCCTTATTTGATCACTTTTGTATCCGTTATTGCTTAATATCGTTCCTTTTCACTTTTTAGGTCTCTTGAAGGCAAAATGCTGGAATGGCACTTATTTGGACGAAAAGGCGCGAATATACGAAGAAAATGGCCAAAGTCAGAATCGAGACACTCAAAGCTGTTGAAAACATAAGGTGACGGCGTCAGTGTTAATTGCGACGCCGCGGAAGTTTCGTGATGGCTCAGAAGCCAAAACTCCTATTTTCAAGTGACAACGTCAGTTATTAAAGAGTAGGCCGCAACTCGACGCCTAGATGCAGTCCCAGCATCGCGCCGAAGCTGAGGACGGCGTCACAAGCTCAAGGTGACGCCGTCGCAAGTCTAACGTGGCCAAGACGAAACCCTAATGACGGCGGCACGACGGGCGTCACAAAATGTGACAACACGCAGTGTGTAATCTTATATATAGAATCCGAATTTTTCAGTTTTTAGTGTGTAGTCTTTTGGAGTAAAAACCTAAACCGAACCAAGGCTGTCTTGTACAGTATTTTAGGGTTCCAAACCCTATCTTACACCAAGATAAGTGTTTACTTCATTAATACAATTATGTCTTTGATTATTTGTGTGTATGCTTGCATGTTCTCCATGTCCGGCAAATTTACTTGTGTGTTTGCTTAGGGAAGATGAAACTTAATTATTGAATATTGATTGGTTGTCTCTTATCTTAGTTGATTAATGATCTAGTAATGCGATAGGTCATTCGTTGTGTACTTAATACTTGATTAAATCTTTGTGAACCTTAGAATATGACTCCTTGAGTAGTTGTAAGCTAAACCATCCAAAGAGTGCCTTAGAGTAAGAGTTTATCATCCCTAGTGGGTTTTGTAGACGAGACCCTTTGGTAAGTTCAAAGAGTTAGGGAGAAACGCATACCCTACAACCTTAGACACACAACACAACTAGGAATAAGGACGTGACAATTCAACCACCAATAGGAGATAATTAAGGAGTAGTAAAACCTAAGCAAACACATCTTTAAACTATCATACGAGCACACAATAATTAGACATAGACTACATACACCTTAGATTAGATAATTAGATAAATAGAATAATCGGTAGCGATACCAACCCCCCAAATCCTATACCCCGAGATTCGTACCTTTCAATTTCCTAAAAAATATAAAAAGATAAAAAATAATTTTCCTCAACCCCAACCTTAGCGTAGTAACTTCTTACTAGCATTCCTATTCCCCTAGAGAACGATATCAATACCCGTGGCTTACCCTAATACTACACTACAACGATTAGGTTCACTGCCTAGGGTGTTGAAAAACTTGCTCGACGAAAAGGAAGTTCCTTTGACCCCGAACGACGCGTGTAGCGTTATCAGAAAGAAAAGTGAGGATTTGGCTAAACAGATTGCAGCTCAGTCTACTTCAAATTTGCCTCCTGGGACAACGAATCGATGAATTATGCGACTCGATGAGTGATGCACAATGGGATGCCTTGTCAAGGTGCTTCGATCCTACTTTAACAGAGTATCTTAGGTGCAGACTTTAACAGTGAAACATTTTCTGCACAAATGGTAGCTCTTGGTCGAAAACAAAAGCAAGAGGCAGCTGACAAAAAGAGAGCTCTTGTTGCTCAAAAGAATAAGGCAAAAAGGGAAAAACCACTTACTGAAGCTCAGAAGAAAGCATACATGAGAACTATTGTGCTTCATCAGAGTTCTAATCTCTTTAATTCTGGTTTGAAGAAAAAGCAAGTCTGGAATTTACCTGATGATGAGTTGCATAGACTGTATCAAAGGATTATGAAGCAGACTGCATCATCTTCTAGTCTGAAGAGGAGTGCTGATAATGAGAATACTTCTAAGGCAAAGAGACCAAAGACTGTAGATATTGTAGATGATTTTGATGCTGCTGTACCACAAATGATTTCTTCTGGTATTTCTTCTGAAGCACCTACTGAAGCTACTCATTCAGCTGAAAGGGTTCACTCTGCTGAGTCTCAGGTTGTTTCTTCTGAAACATTATCTAGAGTGGCACCTATTGATTCAATTGGTGAAAAGTTGGGTAGGGAAGCTGAACAAAAAGCTGCTAAATCGAGGATGGCCAGAGAGGTACTTGAGAAAATGTATCAGTTGCGTAGTGCTGCATCAAGCAAGTCTACCTTTTCTATTCCTGCTACAGAAGTTCATGATGATTCTGAGGAGACACCATGTATGGGAATTTATATACCAGGTAGAAGGAAGAAAAGGATGTCTAAAAGGAGACCTTCTTGTTTATGGAGATCTGTGAGATCATGTGGGGCTCAAACATCTAAAGTTAAGAAATCTCACAAGGATAGTTCTTTGAATCTAAAAGCTGATGTTTCTACTTTCCTCAAAGAAGGATCTGCTAATGTTTTTCCTGAAGGATCTCATGATGTGTTGATTAATTGGACTTTGAAAGATGGGGATCTTAATATCATTTATCGATTGGATCAATCCACTATGCAGTTTAACTTTTTGAAGGAGATACTTCATTTGGTAGATAGGGCAGATTTGAATACTATGTATGGCATTGTCTCTAAGTATTACCATACTCATACACCACAGGGTTCTGGATTATTCTTGTTGGGTGATCTTCAAGTGCTGTTTGATTCTCAATCTCCAAATGGTAAAGGGTATCATATTTGGAAGAATTCATATAGGTGGAAGGTTGAGACTTGGAGATTTTATCCTCTTCCTAATATGCATGTGGTGGAGACACAGGGTGGTATTATTGTGTGTATGTGTGCTGAGAAGATATATCCATTCTCTAGTAAGCTGATGGAAAGAATGCTTAGACAGAAGTTGGAAATACCTCCTGATCCAGTTGGGAATGATAGGCTATATGCAGAACAATGTGTTGGAGTAATTAAGACTCAACTTCTGCAATGTCAAGCCTCATCTTGATTATGGTATTTTGTATATTTTGTATTTTGTAATAGTTGTTTTGTTTTTGTTTCTTTCTTAGTTAAAAAAAAAAAAAAAAAAACTAACTTTTCTTGCAGGTTTGTTGTATATTGTTGATGGTTATTGACTCACCAGATGTGCCTTGTGCATATCAAAGAGTTGGCTAGTCCAAAGGGTACAGCTTTGGTAAAGACACATCAAATCTGTTGATAGCTGTAATGGTTTGCTCAAAATCATAGGGTCTGCAACTACCCATGCTTCATTGCTGAGAGTTGTATGGTCATCAATTCACCATGGTTTATTCCTTTTTGGAATCCAAGAATTGACTAGCCCACTTGTATATGGCTTGTGGTAAAGGCATTGGAATACCATATTTGGTAATCAGTTCACCAATCCTAAGAATTGACTAGTCCTGAGCAAACGGCTACAGGTAAAGACATTTCAAATCCGTTCATGGTTGCCGATTTGCTAATAAATCGATGGTTATCGCTGTACCATGGTTTTCGAACTTAAACATTTGGCTACTCCAGTAGTGATGGCTATTGGTAAAGAGACATCAAATCCATTATTTTCAATGATTCACCTCTCACAGGAGTTAACACACCTGGATGTGATGAGCATTGTTTGAAACTAATATGTTTTGATGTACCTTTTGTCATTTGTTGCTGCAAAGATCTGGAGTTTCAAAGTTTTGTCATCATCGAGGTGTTCTTATTTTGCTTCTTTGCTGCTGTTGTTTGTGTACAATCCTCAAGCTATGAAGTGTTAAAGATCTATCAAGAAACTGGAACTTAACCATGTCAAATTCCAGTTTAGGGGAGGATTGTTGGGATTATGCTAAGTATGGATTATGCTGATATTACTGCTGAAGGGATTCTGCTGAAGTGTGCTGGATTCTACCGAAGACATAATTCTGCTGAAGTTATATAGTTCGTAGTTTGTTTCTGCGGAGATAGTATTCCGTATATTCTATTGTTAGTTAGGATATGCATGAGCTTTATTAGGAAGTGATTATGTATATCTTATTTAGTTTTATGAGTTATACGTTTCTTAGAGAACAAGTTAGGGTTCCTTGTCTATAAAAGGAACACAATAGAATGTATCATGTACGAGTGGAAAAACAAAGTTTTAGTATCAATATAAAGATCCATAGAGGATCAACGAGTTCTTAGTTATCTGTGTTTGTGCTTGTATTTATATTCCGCTAAAGAATACAAGTTGTAGAGATTTTCTATTAGTTTGTTTGTGATTACATAAGCAATACTAACGATCTACGAGAGCTCAAGATCTATCAAGGTCTACAAGTTTCAACATAGGTGATCAATTGGTCAAATCGCACAAGTAGAAAGGGTCGTTAGTTGGTCATATCTTACCCTTCCCGTCTCAGTCCGCTCACCTAGGGTCAGTTGGTCATATCTCCTAGGCAATTGGCCTCTACCGCCATTCAAAACTACGGAACCAAGGGTGACTACCAAAGAGCTATGCATGCATACACTTAGAAATAATTGTACGGAAGTAAAGGTAAACGAAAACAAAACAATTAAGGAATCATAACTAGGCTAGCACCAAAGGGTGCTTAGCCGCTCATTATAAATCATGCAAATCAATTCAATATTCAAAGGTACGAAATACATGAATTGAAAGAAATATAAAATGCTAAAGCTTATCGTAATGGAGTGACTTCTCCCTTGGAAATAGCTCCGTATGCTCCCCTAGACCTTCCTTGAGCTTTTTCCCACGTTCTCAGAGTGTTGTGTGTGGAATGGGATGATTAGAAATGCTGGAATTCGTGGGGTATTTATAGGCCAGGTCTGGGTTACGGCGTAACCAATAAAGGAGTTACGCCGTAACCTTCTATTTCTTCGTAAATGCACTAGATCTGCTAGTTACTGCGTAACCTTATTAGTGGTTACGCCGTAGTCTTCAATAAACTCGGTTACGTCGTAAGTGATGCAGTAGTTACGGCGTAAGTATCGGCGTGGAACCTCTTTTGACCTAATGGAGTTACGTCGTAACCTTTGGGAAGAGTTACGCCGTAACATCTGGATAAGTTGGTATTCTGGGTCACGCAATAGTTATGGCGTAATGTGAGAGAGGAGTTACGCCGTAACTTCTTCAAAATAGGCATACTGTGATAAATCTTAAGTTATGTTTCCATTTCCGCGTCTCTTTAGCTGCAATGCTCGTAATTTACCTGAAAGTGGAAAACAAGCATAAATCCATATAAATGATATAAATAACGAGCATAATCGGGGGAAATTGACACTTAATATTTAGGACTATTTTATGTTATCACCCACCAACCCGTTTGTGTTTTTTAGAAAAAATATATTTATAATGGGTTAAACACGTTAAACAAGTCGACCCACCCACCAGTTTAGAAAAACGTGTTGAATAGGCAATGTTTGTGTTATGTATAAACGAGTTAGGATTGACATAACTGACCTAACTACCTAAACATGTCGTGCTCAACTTAAGATGTTCTGACAAGCCAATTCGAACCCAAACACGACCCGTATCTGTTTCTAACAGTTGTTTCTTGATTTGAAATGACTACAATAACAGAATACAAACTTTACAACTTACCCTCTTCCCATCGGCATTTGTGAACCAATGCCCTGTAGCTTGACCATCTGCTTGAACTCTTCTTTTGCCAGCATCTTTTGTGAACCCTTTCCCAGTATTCACTTTACCATCAATACTTGACGAAAATGAATAAATTACCTTTACCATCATCCTTTGGCGATGAAAAATCCTCAATATCTTCATCATCAATAGCCACCAACCCAAATTCAAATTCACCGTAGTCATCACTACAGCCGCGCCTTAAACGCTTGAATCTCGGCCTTACTAACTCCTCCTCCTCATTGTCAGAATGATTAACAAAACTCTTCTTCTTCTCATCAGTAGGTACTGGAACAGCTTCCAAAACCCGATTCGATGTACTATTCAGTCTGATTTGGGGTATCATGCAAATCAAAACCTAATTGTCTAATGAAAACGTATTTTTAAAACTCTTTTGAATTGACTGAGTTCATGAAGAAGATGCCATCAAACTTGTTAATGAATTCAGAAGTATGAGATAATAGGTCCTTCATCTCTTTCCTTTTATTTTTTTTTATTTCTCACATCGGTTGTTATTATTACAATAGGTTCAAAATTTCAGATATGTGGGTAGCTTTTAAAACCTGTTTATGTCTTTATGAAACTTACATTTACTTATTATGAAACCATAGTATCCAACCTTTTTCGGATCCATGCAGTTTGACTAAGTCAACTCATTTAGTTGAGATTCGATTCCCAAAATGAAAGAACACAATGATACGGGTTTATCATTATTTCATCTCACATGTCACAGCAACAAAGCTTGGTGTCACGTCATTGTACGGTATCATCTTCCGCAACTAATTTTATGATAAAAGTACAAACCTTTTAGACTCTATAGTATCGTAACAATATCACTTATATGGTCAATGGTGATATGGTTTTAGTTATAAGCAACGGTTTGTGCTAGCTGAGTTTTATCATGTCAAAACTGTTTTCCAAATTGTACATTCTACATTTTGTTGCTGAACCATGGAAATACACAATATGACTACTCAATGGCTTTCATAAATATAAACAGTTCATGCTCTGATAATTTCTTATCACTGATGTTTGTCGATACAGGTCCCTGTAAATCTCAGGGACATTTGACGAAAGCCAATAGTTTGACTCAAAAGTCAGATAATTTATTACGTTTAATGATTTCCACCAAATGTAGAGTTTTTTGTAAATCAAAAGTTTATTACAATCTTATATCACTTAGAACACTTTATTAAGTTTAATAATAAAACTTTGACCGTTTTCATCAAGAACACAGTTTAGTCAACTGTTTCTATTGAGCGCCATCAATTAAACCAAGTTTAAATTCTTTATCGATTTAAAGTAATTAGTAGAACATCAAAGTTGAGGTTACACCTTAATTTAACAGCATATTAAAAAAGTACTACTGAAAAACACTTTTAAACACTTTCTTAAATTTTTTCAAGCAATAATACTTTGGGAGTGTACCACAGAATACTATCAATAACCATAATCTCCAATCAGCAATGATCCTTTTCTTCCATACTGTGACGGGATGCGGAGTCTAAGTACATGTAAACAATCAACAATGCCCGAGGAAAAAAATCATAAACAAATTATTTCGAGCTGAAAAAAAACCGATTGAATGTTAAAATAAACTGTAAACATGAAAAAAAAAATGCTAAACAATTTTTATATTAATTTCATCCCTACTTTAGATGGAAGAGTAACACGTATGCAGGAAAAATTTCCTAACGAAGCTACGTGCAATATATGAGTATGTGAAAAATTTCCTAATAGTGACAAGAAAGAATGTCAATAGACAACTCCGGTTCCTTCATGATTAAGATACCTTCTTAGGGAAGGTAATCTTGTTACCAAGCAATTCCTATGGCTTGATAAATATGAGCTTTAACTAAGCAAGGATGACAAGGAAGGTTAGTGCCATTAAGTAAGATAAAATAGGAAAAATAAAAGAAGGAAAAAAATTGTTGTCATCTAATCAACATCCTACAAAAGTGTTTTTAAGACATGGTGTTTATTTTTGTAAAAGACCTTCTTTTGTAGTTTTCAATTAAACATGGATCGTATCAAGTTTTTAAAGTACAACATACTCTAAGAAACTTGCTAACGAAGCTCTGATACCAATTGTGGAAAACTAGAAGGGGGGATTGAATAGTTTTACCAATTAATACTTTGATTTAAACTATTTAGATCGACTTATGTCAATATATTTAAACATGTGTGTTGGATGTTGATTGACAAACATATATATATATATATATATATATATATATATATATATATATATATATATATATATATATGTGTGTGTGTGTGTGTGTAATGAAAGAATAAGGAGTAAGAAGCACAAAACCACAACGCGAGTATTTATAGTGGTTCGGCTACAATGACACCTTCCTTGCCCTACTCCACTCCCCGAGTCACCTACTCAAGAGTTTGTAAACACTACATGACACCAACTCCTTATGGCGGAGAAGCCTTCGCAAAGTTGCCTACTCTTTATCCGGTACAAGGCTAGATACCGGGTTCTTCCACGAGGTAGAACCAAACCTATCACAACGTCGCCTACCTTTATCCGGTATTAGGCTAGATACCGAGTTCCATTACAATGGAGGAACTACTACCCAACACTACACAAATCCTATCTTCAAGGAGATCTACTCTTTATGACAACATCAACAAGGATATCAATATCCTTTGACCCAATACAAATCTATCTTGTACATCGAACACACCATATCGAATGTACACCTTAGGCATCTTTCACTAATGCCTTGTGACTTGACTTCTAGACACCCTTCACTAATTCCTTTAGCCTTGACTTCTAAGCACCCTTCACAAGTGCTTTCAATATGGATGTTCGACACCTTTCACTAATGTCTTCGTCTTGACCCTTTAGACATCTTTCACTTATGTCTTCGACACTACACTTCTAATGAGAAAGAAGAGAACTGTCAACAAGAGAACCTCAGTAGTCTTGATGATGACAAAGCATGGCAACTCATGGACTTGAGCTTGCTCGACTTCAAAAGGTGGTGATCTCACCTTTAAGAGGAACCTAGAGAATCACATAAAAACAAAACTACATACATAGATCACTTGGATATGAGGTTAGAGAGTTTATAACTCAAAGAGAAAATATATGCTAAAGGGGTAATTTACAATGAAGAAATAGCTCATTATTTATAGAGGAGAAAATGCTACTATTCCACGGATCCCATGGATCCCTCACTTGAGGGATCCGTCCAGTGTAAACCTGGGGATCCGTGGGACGCTCCTCTTTGCCCATGGGTTTTGGGTCATGGGTCATGGGTCATAGACTTTGGACCATGGGTATCCAAGTAGATGCAATGTATCTACAAGATGCAATGCATCTAGTCCATGAGCCATGGGATAAAACCATAGGTCATGGATAATATCCATATATGACTTATGCATGATGTCATGCAATAGGTTATGGGTTATGCTCCATGGGTATGGGTCATGGACTTTGGGTTTTACCCAACAACATTCAATGTATTTAGTCAATGGGTCAAATACTTAAACTTCTACCCATTGTATTACCCATTATGATACATACTAGTTATGTATATATTTTCCCAATATGTAAACACTAGTTGTTGCACATATGTATTACTAAATCATAAAACCACTTTTACTTTATTAGTGTTTTATGTGAAAACATGTGTGTTAGTAAACTATTGGCTCAAACCATTTACGTATTTTATTTGTTTTGTTAAAATGATTTTACTTTTGTTATCGACAAAACATTAGAAGATCGTAAAATATAAATAAACGTTTTTTACGGCTTATTTGTATTAACAATACTTTAAACTCAAACCAACATTTAAGCTCAAACTTAATTCTATCAATATGATATCCAATTATAAATGTAAGTACTTAAAAACCTTCAAATTCTTATTTAGAAACACTAAATTCAGGTCTAAAATATGTTTATTAGTAAAAAGGTGTGTACCACAAGTTAAATTTTAAAAATCTTCTGCTTAATTTCCTGTGTTTTTCGGTACTTAGCCATCTCCGAAACTTCACCAATCCACATGTAAGACACATTCAACACTCATTTCTTCTTGGTGGAGGTTTTCTTAGCCTTTTTATTTTTAAAACATCCACCACTCTCCTGTCAAAACAATAGATATTCTTCAATGATTATTAAATCAGACTCGCTAAATGACAAAAGCATTATTACTTAGCTCATATCATATTTAGACACAAAAAATAAAAGTTTAAAACAATGTTTAACAATTATAAAGCGAAACAACGTGAGAAAGTTGAGAGATATAATTGAGCTGAAGTACCTTTTTATAGTAAATGTAAGCAGCTTTTGATCATTTTCTTGTCCATTTTTACTTACATAAACCTGAAAGTAAAAGAAAATTCTATTCACATCATACAACAAATAAAGAGATGCAATCAAAAAGTGGGGGTGGCAATTCCTAACACGAAACACGGCCCAATATTGACACAAAAATAAACAGGTAGGATCTGGGGTTAAACAGGTTGACCCACCAACCCTTTTGAGTTTTTTTTTTTTTTTTTTTTTAATTTTTTTTTAGAAAAAATATATTTATAATGGGTTAAATACGTTAAACAAGTCGACCCACCCACCAGTTTAGAAAAACGTGTTGAATAGGCAATGTTTGTGTTATGTATAAACGAGTTAGGATTGACATAACTGACCTAACTACTTAAACATGTCGTGCTCAGGTTAAGATGTTCTGACAAGCCAATCCGAACCCAAACCCGACCCGTATTTGTTTCTAACAGTTGTTTCTTGATTTGAAATGACTAAAATAACAGAATACGAACTTTACAACTTACCCTCTTCCCATCGGCATTTGTGAACCAATGACCTGTAGCTTGACCATCTGCTTGAACTCTTCTTTTGCCAGCATCTTTTGTGAACCCTTTCCCAGTATTCACTTTACCATCAATACTTGACGAAAATGAATAAATTACCTTTACCATCATCCTCTGGCGACGAAAAATCCTCAATATCTTCATCATCAACAACCACCGAACCCAAATTCAAATTCACCGTAGTCATCACTACAGCCGCGCCTTAAACGCTTGAATCTCGGCCTTACTAACTCCTCCTCCTCATTGTCAGAATCATTAACAAAACTCTTCTTCTTCTCATCAGCAGGTACTGGAACAGCTTCCAAAACCCGATTCGATGTATTATTCAGTCTGATTTGGGGTATCATGCAAATCGAAACCTAATTGTCTAATGAAAACGTATTTTTAAAACTCTTTTGAATTGACTGAGTTCATGAAGAAGATGCCATCAAACTTGTTAATGAATTCGGAAGTATGAGATAATAGGTCCTTCATCTCTTTCCTTTTATTTTTTTTATTTCACACACCGGCTGTTGTTATTACAATAGGTTCAAATTTTCAGATATGTGGGTAGCTTTTAAAACCTGTTTATGTCTTTATGAAACTTACATTTACTTATTATGAAACCATAGTATCCAACCTTTTCCGTTAGTTGAGATTCGATTCCCAAAATGAAAGAACACAATGATACGAGTTTATCATTATTTCATCTCACATGTTACAGGAACAAAGCTTGGGGCCATGTCCTGTACGGTATCATCTTCCGCAATTTTATGATAAAAGTACAAACCTTTTAGACTCTATAGTATCATAACAATATCACTTAAGTGGTCAATGGTGATATGGTTTTAGTTATAAGCAACGGTTTGTGTTAGCTCAGTTTTATCATGTCAAACTGTTTTCCAAATTGTACATTCTACATTTTGTTGCCGAACCATGGGAAAACACAATACGACTACTCAATGGCTTTCATAAATATAAACAGTTCATGCTCTGATAATTTCTTATCACTGATGTTTGTCAATACAGTTCCATGTAAATCTCAGGGACATTTGACGAAAGCCAATAGTTGACTCAAAAGTCAAATAATTATCATGTTTAATGATTTCAACCAAATGTAGAGATTTTTCTATGTAAATCAAAAGTTTATTACAATCTTATATCACTTAGAACACTTTATAAAGTTTAATACTAAAACTCTGACCGTTTTCATCAAGAACACAGTTTGACTTTCTAAGAAGTCAACTGTTTTTGTTGAGCTCCATTAATTAAACTAAGTTCAAATTCTGTATTGATTTAAAGTAATTAGTACAGCATCCAAGTTGAGGCTAGACCTTAATTTAACAGCATATTAAAAAAGTACTACTGAAAAACACTTTTAAACACTTCTTAAATCTTTACAAGTAATAATACTTTGGGAGTGTACCAGAAAATACTATCAATAACCATAATCTCCAATCAGCAATGATCCTTTTCTTCCATACTGTGACGGGATGCGGAGTCTAAGCACATGTAAACAATCAACTATGCCTGAGGAAAAAAATCATAAACAAATTATTTCCACCTGAAAAAAAATGATTGAATGTTATAATAAACTATAAACATGAAAAACAAAAAAAAAAATGTTAAACAGTTTTTATATTAATTTCATCCCTACTTTAGCACACGAAAAACAAACAGGCTATTCATGTTTATAATTAATCAAGTCCCATTAATGAGTATTAACATAATTAACATGATATAGATTTCAATGCATGAATAAGAAATGTCGCATTTTGGATCAGCAAAGTCATGTCATGTTTCAACTAGAGTAAAGCTGGAAGTCTGGAACTAGGCTTAAATGTCAACAAGAATTGCACAATGTGATTGACAAAACAGCACAAATAAATTGCTAAAATCATTTGTTCTGGACTATTTCACTATGTGCCTATAAAGAAGTTTGATATAATGTAACGAAGAAGTGTTTCAGCACCAATGCTTGGGGCCATGTCCTGTACGGTATCATCTTCCGCAATTTTATGATAAAAATACAAACCTTTTAGACTCTATAGTATCATATCAAAATCACAACATATTACCTACGTAGTCAATGGTGACATTGTTTTAGTTATAAGCAACGTTTTACGTTAGCTCAGTTTTAACATGTCAAAACTGTTTTTCAAATTGTACATTCTACATTTTGTAGCCCAACCATGGAAAAACACAATATGACTACTCAATGGTTTACAAAAACATAAACGGTTAAAGCCCTGATAATTTCTTATCACTGACATATGTTTTTCAGTTCAATTTCATAAAAATCTCAATAAAATTCGATGAAAGCCAATAGTTTGACTCAAAAAGTCAAATGCTTTTATGTTTGATGGTTTCATCCAAATGTAGATCTTATGTATGTGAATCAAAACTTGTATATGATCTTAAGTCGCTCATAACACTTTCTTAAGTTTATTATTAATATGAACATCTCCAGCATCGTATAGATTTCTGTTCTTTTTCATTAAGAAATCAGTTTGACTTTCTAAGAAGTCAACTAAGTTTATTGAACTCCATATATTAACTTATCTAACTTCAAATTCTACTATGAGTTACAGTAATTAGTACAAAATCCAAGATGAATCTAACAGTGTAATAAAAAGTACTACTATAGCAATATTGAATGATAAAAGAGTTTGACTTTATGAAGAAGTCAAGAGTGTTTATTGAACTCCATGAATTAAACTATCTGACTTGTATTCTATATGGGTTTTAAGTAATTAGTGCAACATCCAATTAGGGAATTATAGCTTAATCTAACTGTGTATTATAAAGTGCTAATATTGAAAGATAAAAGACAATCATACTTTAAACATTTCTGTACAAAAAATCATACTTTGAGAGTGTGCTAGAGAAAACTATCAATGACCAAAACAGATGAGCGAAAATGATCCTTTGCTTCATTTAAACGAAGGGGTGTGCAGGGTATAAGCACATGAAAACAATCGACAATGCCTGGGAAAAAATCATAAAGAATTATTTCAAGTTAGAAAAAATAATGACTGAATGTTAATAAGTAAATGTAAACACGAAAAAAACCTCAAAACATGTTATTTGATTTGATCAATTAGTCTCAACTATGAACCGTAGATGAGTTAGGGCACATTACCTTGTGTGCAGATTGGCATTATATTGCCTCGACTTACCAAACTACCTAATTGCAAAAAGTGGTACAAATGTTAGGATCCATAGTAAAACACATATATAACATAGACACATTAGTCGTTGTCATGTAAGGCGATCAACAAAAAAATAGAGACAGAGAATGTACCTGTTACATTAGTTCTGCATGTATCGGCTCCTTTCGGTCTGTTAACTGCGTCATTTATCGCTTCTGCTTATATCTGCCATGAGTATAGGGCTTGTAAACGGTTACAATCATTTATGATTAGCGTCTCTAAAGATTCTATTTGGCCAAGATCATCAGGTAACTTCTGAAGAAGAAAACATGATTTAAGTTCGAGAGACTTGAGATGTTTCAACTTACAAACGCTATCTGGAAGATTTTTAGTCTCTGTAGATGAAAAAGTCAGCTCCTCTAGACATTCTAACTGGTCAAGGTCCCGGGGTGCTTCTGTAATACTGCCTTCAAGTGTAAGCTTTCTTATACATTGTAAACTACAAATGCTTCTCAAAAAACTCTCAAGGTTTGTACAAGCACTTAGACCCATAGAAATAAGCCTTTCAAGATTTCCAAATGATGAAAGTGGATCCTCTTTATAATAACATGAAAACTGAAACTTTGGAGAATAAACATCTGTGGGTTTTGCAATCAGACGTAACTCAGATAAAGAACCAGCCTCAGCTGGTTGAGACCGTTTGTCAAACACAAAAGAGTTAAACCTCCCACAACAACTTAAGTCTAAGAAGGCAAGCTTTTTCAGACATCCAATGGGAGCATTAATTTCTACCAAATCATAACAATTTTCAAGCTTTAACCTTTTGAGATTTGGAGTGAGCCCAAGGTCAAGGGTCCTCAACTTTGAATGACTGAGGTTCTACCAAATCTTTACAGCCATCGAGTTTCAGCGTCACAAGATTCGGACTATTCCCGAGGTGAAGGTTTTTCAACTTTGAATAAGTGAGACTGAGATATTCGAGCTTTGAATGATTATCAGCAGGTATATGAAGCTCTTCAAAATCATCACAACAGCTAATAGTCAACTGCTCAAGATTTGGAGCCAACCTAAGGTCAAAGGAACTCAACTTTGAATACCCGATTCTGAGGAACCTAAGGTTATTTAGAACCTAACATAAGTACAAAAAACAATTAATATTGGTGCAGTGACTAACCAATAGATATATAGGATCATAATGAATCATGAAAAACAACAAATTAACCATTATTCTACCTTTCCTTCTCCATCTTCCCAAAGTTGAACAAAACTGCCCCAAATTATCTCAAGTTCAACAAGATATTTTCCTTGAAATGTATTCGGTAAACTCGAAAAAGGAAAACCCCACCAAATCATAAATCGTAAGGAACTTGGAAGGTATTCGCTAACTTTATCAAATTCAACAAAATTGCTCTCAGTATTATAACGATTATAGAGATTCATATAAACAAATCTAAGATCCTTCATTTTTGCTAGACCTTTCATTGCAATTTCAACATTGAAACCAGGTGAGTCGAAGTATAGACATTTAGTTGCTTGGGTACCCTGAAATCGAAAAAATAAAACCCCTTAAATATTTGTCGGAACCCTAATCAAATTGAGAGTGAATGAAGATGACGCATAATGAATGATAATTCAATTCGAATTAATGAATTTTTGAATGATTATTAGAGAGACAAAGTGTGAATTTGGGGAAAACTTATTATTTTGTCTAATATAATACTTAAAAAGAAAATAATATCCTTTTATTAAACGGTCAAATATAGTCAAACTAACAGAGTTAGGAAATTTGGACCAAACCCATGACGAATGTTTCATTTTAAACCAAACCCAAAACTTTTTAAACTAATAGAGCAAAAATGAAATATCTAGCAAGCCACAAGGAAAAAAATGTAGTTAACTCCCAGTTTTATTAAATCATAACTTAATTCTTACCAGGTCATTAGTCAATATATACTCGATTTCCTTTTTAACCCACAATCGGCTATGTCTTTGAGGTTCATCGGGGTGCAACCGACGAACAATATTCCTACCCATTTCTTCTAAATGGTCATGCATCCCCAATCGGCCATATTCATTATATGTTATAAGAGATTTCTGCTCAAGAACTCTTAAACCAACTTCAGCATGAAATCCACGGCTTTCAAGCACTTTAATTGCATCTTTTTTGCGCCAACCTTTTAGTATGCACGCAACATCTAAGAATATTTCTTTGTAATCCTTCTCTAGACCATCAAAGCTTATTTCCAATCTATCCATAGTTGCCGTTAATGGAATTGTTTTTAGTCTTTTTATGACACCTATCCAAAAATGCTCACTTTGACCACAAAGAAATGAACCCATAACTTTGATCGTTAAGGGAAGACCATGAGCATATTGTACAACTTGTCTTGATAGCTCTTCGTACCTTTGAGTTGGAATCTCTCTTCCAAACGCATACCTACTGAAGAGGCATCCCGATTCCGCTTGAGATAACAAAGTCACATTATGAATCAAGCTCACTCGGTGGGCTACCAGTACTTGCTCATCTCTTGTTGTAATTATGATTCTACTTCCCGGCTTAAACCATTTACAGTCACCAGCTAACGCCTCAAGCTGGTCTTTATGATCGACGTCATCAAGAACAACAATTACCTTTCTACCACGCATCCTCCTTTGCATCATACTTTTACCGCCAGAAACACTACTTACTTCAGTGTTTTGTTCCTTTAAAACATCTGAAAGTACTTGTTTCTGCAACTTCTTTAGACCCTCCGAAGAGGCTTTTGAAACTTCCCTGACATTTTCAATAAAGCTTTCACCTTCGAACTGAAAGGATATTTGATCAAATATAGCTCTTGCCAAAGTTGTCTTCCCCGCACCTCCCATCCCCCATATCCCTAGCATGCGAACATCACCAACACCAGGTTCTAAGGATGAAATTACTTCTTTTACACGGGTCTCCATGCCTATTAAATCTCCATCACTGCTCGAATTGATGAAACTTAACTCTGCTGAAATCTTTTTAACGATTTCCTGTATGAACTTAGCTTCATGCCTACACGTTAAATAAAGATTCAATTAGCTTGTGAAAATTCCCGAACAATTTTTAGATCTTTAATACTGACATACAATAATACATGAAGTAAATGGTTATATAAGTATTATATCTGATTAATATAGTTATATAGGTGAAAACTTATCTGTGGTTTCATACCACGGGATTGTAAGTTTGACAACAGTGTGTTAAAGAATGACAAACTATATGCTCTAAGAGGTTGTTTGTTAATATAATGAAGAAATTTACTGACCCATTAGCAATGCTTTTCAACTCAAACCCAGCCAAATCAGATGCTTCTTTCAAAGCCTCCCTCCATTTGCCAGCAGCTCCTTCCTCTTTATGTTTTTCAAATGCAACTCCAACTGCCCCAGTTTGTTTGCGTACTTCAGTGGGCTCCACATCATAGAACACGGGGTAAGCAGTGTGCTCGTCCATGGTCTGGCATTCCATAATCTTGACAAGCTCTTCCAAGCACCAAGATGAAGAAGCATAGCTCTTGGAAAAAATAATAATGTAAAATTTTGAGTCTTCAATGGCCTTAATAAGCTCATCACTTATCATTTTCCCTTGCTTGATTTTCTCATCATCCTTGTAAGTCTCAATACCTTTTTGTGTAAGAGCTTGATAAAGATGATCGACGAAGTTTTTACGGGTGTCTTCACCCCTGAAGCTTAAAAAAACATCATACTTAAAGCTCTTGTGACCGGACGAAGTTGAAGTGGACACCATTGTTTTTGGTTCAGATGAGTCTGGAGACGATTTTTCTTCTTTTGGTGCAGATGAGTTTGAAGAAGATGCCTTTGAATAAAAGTAGTAATGGATAAAGACCATTAGCATTAGCGTTAGCATTAGCATAATTCCTAATGAGGTTATGGATGAAAGATCGGAGGGGAAACATATGTTGCTGAAGGACATTTTTACAAACTGATTGCAAGGAAAAGTGAATAATACTTGATAATGTGAAGGTAATTGTGTTCGTGTGGAAATAAAATGTAAGAGCCTATTGGAAATTTGGTTGAAGTTGTTGAAAGAGTTTATGTGAAGAAAGAAAGCATATCCAGCTGCAGTGATGTGTTTATGTTTGTTGATAAACAAAATCCACTCATTTGATCAATGAAAATAAAAGATAAAGATTCAATGTTTGAACTTTCAAACCAAATGACCAATACACACTGTGTGAAAACAGAATATTGTATTATTTGGAAAATAAAAGCCCATGATTTAATTTGGTCAAATGACGATGTTTCCTACTTGAACATAAGATGCATCTACGATCCTTCTTTTATTCACTCCTTCACGTTATGCATCTACATTTTTTGTATAAGGTTTGCAATAATAACTTTTATTATTGTAACTGAAAATTTATTCTTGTAATTACTTGTCTAAATGATATAACTACTTAAACTTCAAATGAATAACATTTTAAACCATCATGTAAAAATATGCTATTAGGCAAAATTAAACTGTTATTCACTTGCATTTTGTGGACTAATTCTAAGCATTGATAGAGACCAATAATTTGCAATAAGAAATTTCCTCTTTTCTGCAACAGGGGACCATTTTTCAACATTCAATTTCATTACCCTACACCAATAATATTGCTTCAATCAATTTTCTTATCTCTTAGTACAATAATACAAAGATATCATGGAAAATTCTTAGCTAGTTGGTCATAAAGTCTCTAATGAGGAATATCCTCAAAATTCCTAGTCATATCGGCCGACAAAAAATATCTAAATGTATACGAAAATTCTTCGCATAGACTTTTGTTGACTAGCATTAATTCTAAGAGTGTTGATACTCACATCATTTTATTTGATAGTTACACCACTTTATACAAGCTGTATAACACACCATACAACACTATAATGCACAGATTGTGGTGAAAGTATAAAAAATTGTTGTGTGAGGATCAACACCCTATTTCTAACTTCAGTATTAACATAAGTATTTTCTACAACAAAGACTAATTAATGCCATATAAATTCTTATGATGTTGATAATACCAAGTGTTTCAATATTTTGTAAGATGTAAGGCCGCATGTAGTGGGTGTGAAGGGTCATCTTCCACTTTAGCTCTTCAACATTGAGACCTTTGTAAGTGTGTGTGTCACACGTGAGCCAAGGAGAAAAAGGGATGAAAGGTGACATGCTTCACTATTATGACATTGTGCATTCGTGCGTCTTTACAGGGTGTTTTTATTATTAATTATTTGATTTGTCAGTGTATTTGGGGGTATTTTGTGGGGTGTGGTTATATAAAGTAGGTAATTTTAAAAACCAATTACCAATGTAAATAAGTTGGGTTGGATCAGTTGGAAAACCCCTTGCCTCTCAACCGAGAGGTCAGGGGTTCGATCCTCACTCATACAAAAGGCCGGAGGTCCTTTCTACCTTCAGTAGAACTGGAAGCAGCCTCTCTTCCTTAGGTAGAGGTAAGGCTGTCTACATCCTAACGTCCCCCAAACACCGGAAACAGTATTGGGTACCCATAACCCGTGGAAGACGGCATTGGGAGTTACTTTACTTTTTTCTATTCACTTTACCAAATTGAACAAAAAGTACTTTTATACTGACAAACACAATTGGGGCCAAAGGTACTTTTATACACTGACAAACACAAATGAACCAAAAGTACTTTTATGCAAACACAATTGATCATGTTGTTCATTCACGTCAACTTGTTAAATTGACGGCCATGATTTATAGAACCAAGAAATGTAGAATTTAAAAGATGATGACATTACATATCTTCATGTTCACACTCATTTACTTATCAAATAAAACTTTCGCCCAGATGAAACCTCTCGCCCAGATTTCAAGCAATCGCCCACATGTAATAAAAACAAAATTACCCATAATTTGGGGAATTTACTTCACTCTTCACATTCATGCAATTTCACCTAGCACTCGCCTATCATTCGCCTAGCATTCGCGTGTCAAATTTCAATAAATTCACTCGCCTAAAGGTTCGCCCGAAAACACCCGGAGACACGCGTATGGTTAAAATGTCATCTAATAATCAATCTAACGGATAATATTTAGAAGTTCATTTTGGTAAAAAGTATATGCGAGGTTCTGTTTCGTAAACTCTTAGTAAAAACGGACCATTTAAAAAATTCTCTCTATTTTTAATGGTAGTGAAGGGAATGGTGACCATTGTGGGTGAATGTGAGGGGAGCAGTGATGGGTTGAATGGTGATTGAAGGAGTGGTGATCACTACCTTTAGTCTAAAACTGAAAGTAATGGGAGGTGAGGGGCTCACCTTTCATGCATCTGTGACACGTGAGCCCAATATTTGGGTAGTATGTGATGCGCGAGAAAGCTTCAAACACGAGGAAAGTGGTGACCTCCTCACCACTTGGATATTGTGCAAAAGTGGCCCTTATGTATGTTTTTATTGTTATTTATTTGATTTGAGAGTGTATGTGATGTATTTTTTGGTGTATGTTTGCATAAAGTGGTTATTTTAATGAAATGTGAAGGGAGTAATGACCACTATCTTGGTGAATGATGATGTGACGCTAAGGTGAAATGTGAAGAATTGACGACTACTACTTCTAATCTAATGTAAATTGGAATGAGAAAGATTATTACAATGAGAAAAATGTCTTTGTATACCATTAAGGACCATTTGGTTCTTAGCATTCAATTTCGTTTCCCGGCACTATTAAATTTGACGCAATAAAATTTCTTATAATTAACAATAATACAAAAATACTTTACAAAATTCCTAGCTGGCAATAAAGTATGTTATGATAAAAGAAATATCCTCAAAATTCTTAGCCAAGTTCAACGAAAAATCTGTTTATGAAAAAAGATATATCTTGGAAATTTCCTTTTCTTTTTTTTTTCCTCAATCTAACTTAATGATATTATAACACATCAATTAAGTATTAACCATAAACCGTATCAATGATAGTTAAAACTTCATCTGAATGCATAACATGTTTTGTAATTGGAACTTGTTTATGATATAAGATAAATTATATAAACCTTCATTGGATTTATTTGTGACATGAATTACCATAAGTAACATCTTTGTTAAATTAAACAGCAATATATTCTAACTTCAAATCTGAATGATTTAAATTCTTCAAAGAAAATAAAAATAATACGTATGATATTTTACACCACATATTTATATTGACAATCAACGATAATTATAAATATTTTATCCATTTGAATTGGCTCTTATATTTCTCTAGAACGTTATTGGCGGCCTTTGCCACTTGTTTATTTTCGTCTCTTTGCAATTAATTAATATTTTTTAATGTCTAGAGCATTGATCCAAAAATATACATAAACCCACTTCTTAGAAAAATGGAAGCAATTCGTAGGAATTTTTTCAATGGCGTGGAAAATGCAGAGAAGAAGATGTCATTGATTTGCTAGAATAAAATTTTAGCTTCTAAGAAGAATGGAGGTCTTGGCGTTTCTAGTTTTTTTGCTCTTAATCGCGCTCTTCTTTTTAAATGGATTTGGCGGTTTATTGCTAGTGGTTCTTCTCTTTGGTCCCGTTTAATTACAGCCATCTATGGTGTTCGCGGAGCTATTGACAAACCTCCTCCTCAATCTAGACGATCTCATTGGCTTGATATTGTTAGTGAAGTCAGAAAGCTCTCCAATATGGGTATTGATCTTCTTTCTCTTGTCAAAAAGAAAGTAGGGAATGGTGAGGCAACTTCCTTTTGGGATGATGTGTGGCTAGGTGAATATCTTTTAAAACAGACGTATCGGCCCGAGGCTGTATTTTCTGGAATTAGACAAACATGCTAGTGTGGCTTCAAAGTTAAGAGATAATTCTCTTACTGGTTCTTTCCGAAGGCTTCCTCGTAGTGATATTGAAGAAGAGCAGCTTCTTCTTCTTATTTCAAATACCTCTTCTGTTATGCTTCCTAATATTAGTGATAGATGGACTTGGCGGTTAGATTCTTCGGGTGTTTTTGGGTGAAATCGCACGCATGAATTTATTGACGATTCTTTTCTTCCAAAGGCGGATGCTCGACTAGGCGGGTTAACTCCATTCCCATCAAGATTAATATTTTTGCATGGAGAGTTTCTTTGGATAAGCTTCCTTCAAGGTTGAATCTTTCTCTTCGTGGTCTTGACATCCCCGTCTATTATTTGCCCTCTTTGTAGTATTGCGTGGAATCAACCTTCTCTCTTGTCATTTGGCTCGTCAGTTAATGCTTAAGGTTGCTCGTTGGTGGGAATTAGAGCTTCAGGACCTTCTCTCATATGACGATTGGCTTCTTTGGTTAATTAATCTCAGAGTTTCCAAGCGTTTCAAGTATGTGTTCGAAAGTGTTTGTTATATCACTTGGTGGGTCATTTCGAAGTTTAGGAACCAAGTCTTGTTTGGGACCAATTCCCCTCGTTTAGATCTTCTTTTAGACGAAATTGTTAGGTTGTCTTTTTCTTGGTGCTCTAGTCGTCGTAGTTCTAATTTTGATTGGAACTCTTGGATGAAAAATCCTAGTTCCATTAATTTGTAATTTTTTTAACTCCTTACTAGTTTTTAATAAACTTCCGTTCAAAACCACTTCCTCAAATATTGTTATTGATTAATCGGCATGCCTAGGCTATTTTTACAACACTGACTGTACGTAGTGTTGCTATTTTTTTATGCATATTTAAGAACTTGTTATAAGTTTACATTTAAGAAGTATTCGTTTCAACATAGAAATGGTTCTTCCATGTATAATGCGTTCGTGAAACAAAATACATAATATTATATACGAAACCAAAAATACCAAATTTACTCTCCGAAGTGAAGAACAATGACTTACTTATATAAGAATTAAACAAATTAGACGTATTAGGTAAACTACTACAGTTGTGATGTTTGACTATTGTGACATTTTACTACATCCGATGTTTGAAAAATATAGAGAATAGAAAGGAAGAGATATGAAGAATAAGCTCAGAGTGCTATATTGGTAGGGCAAAACTTGTTTTCACAATTTTAAGAGGGGCTTAAATGTATTACATACATAACTTGTCACTACAATAATAAAGGTATACTAACAATTCACTTCTTTTTTTTTTTCTTTTTTTGGGACTTGGATGAAATGAATAAGCCTAAAGAGGTTATACCAAGAATTAAGGTAGTGTTATCAAAACTTTGTAATGGGACGGGGACACAAAAGAGTCAAAGACTCAATTTTGTATCAATATTCTCACCGATTATCCAATTCGTTCATTTTTGGAGGCTAAACTGATTACATTACAACGAAAATTACCCATTATCTTATCTTAATACCTTATAATGCATTTAGGACTATTCTATAATTAGAAGGCTTAAAAATTCAGCCAATATCACTTACTTAATATGGAAATTAATAGTCAAAAAATCAATACATACACATGAATAGAAGTTACATTACATTGAAAATTAATGTATTTAATTAATTTGTAACAGCCATTTAATCTAATCATTATCACTATTTAATCAATCTTTATCACTATGATTTTAAAAAAAAAAAAAAAAAAACGTCTAAGACCTTATCTACTTTTTAATGCATACATTATAATTATAATTCATATATAAAGCCTATACATACACAAACCAAACAGAAAAAAATAAAAGAAAGTACTACACTCTTTTTATCTCCCACAATGGTTGGTTCCTTTGACGGTCGCCTCTGTGCCGACGAGTCATCACCGCTGAAGGTAGTGGTCTTCAAAGGTCACTGGCTCTATAACAAGCAACCCCTTCGTCCCCTTGACCGATAATTCATTCTAAAAAAATTAAAAGAGTACCATTACACTAAAGTAGGTGTTTTCATCTTCAAAAAATATAGACCAACAATCTGTCTTAAACCCATCATCCAATCTCACTAAAAGCTACAACAATCCCATCTCCACACAAGAACAAGACTCAAATCAAAGAACAAAAAGAATATACAAGATCTCAGTATATGTTTCGAATCTTCCATGAGATTTATGATCAACAACCATCATAGATCTATAAGAAGTTTTCCTTCTTTTTAACTATTCGAAAGTAACAAAGATAGGACAATAACAAAACTGTTATCATCCTTTCCATATTTTGGCCAAAGAAAACAAGAACAAAACAAAAACATAAGGTACCTACCCGAGACCTTTCAACAAGATCTTGAAGACATAAACGAAATAAGAAGACTTATTTTTTGTGCTCGGTTTTCAGTAGAAAGAAACAAAGATCTGATATTGTTTTGTTTGGGTATTTGTCTTCACATGAAGAAAGGAAAGGGAGATTGTGTTTGTGTTTGATTGTGTGTCTCGAAGTTTTACCAAAAGAATAAGAATTTTTTTGTGTCTGCATTTGACAAGAATGGCGTTTGTGTTTGCTAGAGTGAAATTAGGGATGGTAGGGAATAAAAGGTTATGTTATGTGTGTGAGATTGGAGTGGTGGCTGCAAGTTGAGAGTGTTTTACAGTTGAGAATTATTATTGTTAATATTTGTTAGTATAATATAAAGTGTATTAAATTTTGATATATAAAGTTTATTGTATATATTTTGTTATAAGTTTACGGCGTAATTTTTGTTATAAAGTTTAGGGAGAATTTCATATATATCCCTCATTTGTTTCAAAATTTTATATATATCCAACCTAACTTGAAAATTTCATATATATCCCTCATTTGGTTCAAAATTTTCATATATATCCTACCCAACTTGAAATTTTCATATATATCCAATCTAAAACTTAAAATTTTCATATATATCCAAATACCCAATTTAAAATTTTAAAATACATATTTATTATCATTTAATGTTAAATGACCATTAAACCTTTCGCGTTATTATTATTATTTTTTTTTTATTATTATTTTTTTAATTCACGTGTATATTTCATATTTCCATAAAAACAATCTCTCAAATCACTATATTAGTACACATGGGTTACGAATATTATTATGATCCGTAATAAACAATTTCAGTATACAAAACATATGTATACTTCATTGCTCCAAATACAATATATAAATCATAAAAGCATGTTTATATATTGTATTTGGAGCAATGAAGTATACATATGTTTTGTGTACTGAAATTGTTTATTACGGATCATAATAATATTCGTAACTCATGTGTACTAGTATGTAGTTTAAGATTTTAATTATATATAAATTAGGTATTTGGACATATATGTAAATTTTAAGTTTTAGATTTGATATATATGAAAATTTCAAGTTAGGTTGGATATATATGAAATATTTGAACCAAATGAGATATATATATGAAATTTTCAAGTTAGGTTGGATATATATGAAATTTTGAACCAAATGAGGGATATATATGAAATTCTCCCTATAGTTTATTGCGTAGATTCGTTAAAAAGCTTATCGTGCAAATTTTAATATAAAGTTTATAGTGACAACTTTTTTTTTTTATTTTTTTTTTTTTTTTTATTTTTTTTTTTTTTAAGTTTTAAAGTTTAAGCGAGATGTGATAAGGATGTTGCTACTAGGGATCAATGGTCAATGTGAACGTGATCTTTTTGTGTGGAAAAACTTTGGAATTAGATTGGGTCACAAAAGACTTTTTGTCCAAACAAACATAAAAAAAATAAAAAATAAATAAAAAAAAGGCACCATAAGAATGCTATTTTGTCTAGGCTTGTTTTATTTAAGACTAAAATATATTGTTGGTCTCTAAACTTGTCCAGAAACATCATGTTGGGACAAAACTTGCCATTTTCATCGCCACTAGTCCAAACTATTGGTTTTTTAGGCCAAATTGGTCCCTTTTGGCCCTTTGACCCGTTTTGTGTTAGTCAACACCGTTATTTGTTTTTTTTTTTTTTTTTTTTTTTTTAGCTAAGGGCATAATGGTCATTTCATAAATTTGGATTATTCTTTTCTTTCCCATTTGCTATAGAACATTTACAACTTTAACCATATGTTTTCACATTTGACTCCATTAAAATATGCATACCGGTAATTGCTACAGATACGAAATGCTTTTTCTTCCAAAATCACTCTATTTCATACCTGCTGGGGGTATCCTTATACAAACTGTTGCATTGCATTAAACTGTTATAAATAGCAAGACAAAACATTTATTTATGCCTCGTATCTGCTAACAAGGTTCTCGTTCAAGTACGTGTGAAAGTTACACAAACTGAGCCAATATTTTTTGGTCACTAAATAGCTACCAACCTTTTTGTACAAAGTAACAGGATAGTCTCTTGGGTGCTGCTTACTTCATGTTTGTCATTTGGTTATATACTGAATATCTTACCGCCGTTGGGCTCGACAGTGTTGCTAATTGTTCTTCATTTAGTCTCACTAAATAGCTACCAACCTTTTTGTACAAAGTAACAGGATAGTCTCTTGGGTGCTGCTTACTTCATGTTTGTCATTTGGTTATATACTGAATATCTTACCGCCGTTGGGCTCGACAGTGTTGCTAATTGTTCTTCATTTAGTCTCATGTTATTCTGCATTTACATAAATTCACATTTGACTTTTGAGAGTCAGATAGCATTCTTGTAACCACATTTTACTAAAAGAAAATAGCTGAAACTAATCATTGGTGGATACAACAAAACAATACGGATGCATAAAACCCTCATGTATGCCAGTAGATGATTTAGAATCACCTACACAACGTGGATCACACACACTGATGTCAGAGCCTATCGCCCTTAACCCTATCCTCAAACTGAGCATATGCTCCCATTGATACTAAGTCGTCACCCATCACTAAATCTCAACAATGGAATTAATATTTCCAAGAATATACAGTATGTTTCCATTAATCCAAATGTTATATACTACCTAAAAAAATTGTTGAACTACGTTAATGAAGCATACATGTTCAAAATAAAACTACTGTAACGAGGTGTGTTTCAATCATCGGCTTGTAGAAGTGCTTTTAAGCCTCCAAGACTTCCAGATAGCACAGAGCCTCTTGAACCTAAAATTTTGAAGCATAAATGTTAGCATGCCACCACTGACATGTTACGTAATACACTGACATGTTACGTAATACTTACAGGACTAATTACATGACAAGATAACCAGCTTTGATTATACTTTTGAACAAGTAAGTTCTGTGATCAACAGAGTTAAGCTATAAAGAAGCCCTAATTGTGATCAATGAACTTGCATTATACAATAAACCTTAACCTGTTACATCGAAAAGAATTTATATGAAAAGGTGCTCCTAGATGGTTCAGAACTTCTAATACACATGAGTGACCTTTTTTACAAGTGTACAACAAGTAAGTAAGGCCATTGATGGCTGGGCCTTAACTATCTTTCAAATCATGGTGATTTATGTCTTGCCCCTAAATCTATAATTTTTGGTCCTCAATTATCTTAAGGGCTGTAGATTAATTAAATGCCAAGGGTCAATATGATGTTCACATGAGCATATGATTCATCATTCATGATTAAATAGCAACTGTACACAGCTAACACTTAACTAATTCATGAACTCGCCCCTAAACATTCATTTCTCTATCTCTTTGGGTATCAAGAGAAGAAAAGGGTTTGAAGCTTTATGACCAAGAGATTCCACGGTTCCCCGAGCCTTTGCTCGTAAAATAACTACTTTACCCTATTTACAGCTATAAGTTGTTGAACATTAACTAATGAACACGTAGTACACAATGTTCTCAAAAATGAAAACAAGGAACCTTCATTTCATATATGTTTACGATTGACCCGTAAGTCTGTTATGTGGATGATGACTTCATATCCACAGTGTTTTGTACATATGTATGAATTATAAAACAACATTTAACTATCTAAAAAAATATCAAAACACATGGGCAGTAAACAAACTTAATAAGACTCATAAGTTTAAACAACCTCGTACCTATGGATGAATTAGAAAGAGAAGCTATGCATCGCTCGTTGCTTTCACAACAAACAAAAAATCAAATCACTAGTAAAGTTATCTTCGACAATAAAGAAGCACGTGTATTAGCAGAAGAACCAGACATTATTGTACTTACATATGAAATGACCTTTATGCCCTTAGCTAAAAACAAAAGAAAAAAATTGATGTTGACTAACGGAAACGAAAGGGCAAGGGCAAGGGACTCACGGCATTAAAATGGCAAGTTTTGTAAATATGATGTTCTGGACAAGTTTAGGGACCAACAGTGTATTTTAGTCTTTATTTAATCATTCACTATTGTAGCAGTTATAACTTATCTTTTTGTGTGGAAAAACTATGGAATTAGATGGGTCACAAAAGACTTTTTGTCCTAACATAGAAAAAAGACCATAAGAATGCTATTTTGTCTAGGCTTGTTTTAATAATTCCCATATACACAATCAATTACCAGATATACCTATCCATGTGCTGTATGATTAAGTCTCAAACTTTAACAACTAACGGACATTATTCTACATGTATTATTCCCATCAACATATATAAATGTCATATATGCATAAAACTTTCACTAAGTAGTTAAGAATGGAATATAGCGTGTCTATTGATATCAGCTATACTACTAGATAATAAGATGAACTCACCTCACTGACTTTCTATATATCTCTTATCTCAGTATCACGTCTTCAAAGTTTCAGATGTGGGTAGCTTTTAAAACTTGTTTATGATAGTTACATTACTAACTTTATTTATTTTAAACATGATACTTAGCATCCAACCTTTTTTCATATAGGGTGCAGTTTGACTTTTTTTATAAAGTCAGCTCATTATGTTGAGATTCGAGTTCCAAAATGAAAGAACACAATGATACAAGTTTATGATTATTTCATCTATCATGTTACAGGAGCAAAGCTTGGTGTCACGTCCTTGTACGGTATCATCTTCCGCAATTTCATGATAAAAGTACAAATCTTTTAGACTCTAGTATCATAACAATACATATCACTTACGTGGTCAATGACTCAATGGTGATATGGTTTTATTTATAAGCAATGGTTTGTGTTAGCTCAATTTTGAGCACATATAATTCCGTTTGTTTTGCGTTTTTATTTCCATGCTTGGTGCTTTGGCCTATAAGCTTGTTAGTTATTGCAGCTGGTTTTTCTTTGGCATTTTGTATAAAATTTGATTAACTTGGTACAATAGAAAATGATGGTTCAATAAGTCATCACTTGTTTCACACAGATAACATTATTCTAGGTTTATAATTACGTAACTTTTGGAACCATTATATATATTCCTACAAGCGATATTTGGCTTTTTTAAATCTCTTCTGACCTTTTAGGTGACCAATTCACGAGATTTGAACTCACTGCCACACACACTCAAACCGGGTAATCCTTTTTTTAGGGGGTTGTCGTGGCCACTTCAAATAGCGATAGCAATACCAATACCAATGTGAACAAACTAACATTGGTTATAACGGTAGCAAATAGCAATGTGAACAAGATATGTTCGTTTGAAAACATTGGAATTTGGTAGGGACAAAAAATGAATCCTTTTGCTAAAGAAAATTACAATGGAAAAGACCATATGAAAAGATCATGATTAGCATTCCTTTCGTCATGATTGTAGCACATATAAAATCATGAATAATAAGTTCATATCTAAGTATGTAGTTGTAGGTTTTCTTAGTTCCATATAACATAATCGCACGCAATTCTCATATGTAGATATATTTCGTATGAACTTCACACATCAGATACATGCCTTTGATTTACAAGATTCAATCAAATAACTTTATGTACTACAATTCATGAAAATAATAATTTTTAGATATAAAGATAAACTAACCTCAAGCACCTTCTTGATCTGGACTTCAACTTCAAGCAAATATTCTTGTCACTAATGATTAAGAAATGGGAGGTGATTTCCACACTCCCATAAATAATTAGGACACTCAAATTTTGAGTGCATGGACATTTATACCCTTACAGGATAAATATAACTAAAAATAATGTGAGAGTATAAATGTCCAAACACTCAAAATTTGAGTGTCCCAATTATTTTTTAGAGTGTGCAAATCACCTCCCTTAAGAAATATACTAGTAAGTCCTAGTCCATTATTCGAAGAAGTCTATACTCGAAGATTCTT
Organism: Chrysanthemum makinoi; assembly: GCA_910596185.1. Lineage (NCBI taxonomy): Eukaryota > Viridiplantae > Streptophyta > Magnoliopsida > Asterales > Asteraceae > Chrysanthemum > Chrysanthemum makinoi. Next base: position 51,298,714 of record OU343225.1, read on the forward strand.
GGATTGATCGATCATCATCATATTTTACTTTCAAAAATTTACCTTCAATTTCGCCTTATCTCATATTTGATGAAATCATATCTTCATTCTTCAATTTTTTTTTAATAAAACGAGTCTCTTATTAAGGTTTTGGGGGTAAATACCAATGGTCAATACTTTGACTAAAAAAGTCAAATGTTTTTGTTTTTACAATTTTAACCCAAACTATTGTGTATGATCATACATCACTCGTAAAATCTTCATAGATTCATTTGTACATGATCAACTCCAACTTCATATCAAACTCCCAGCATTTTCATCGAAAACACAGTTGACTTTCTTAAAGGGTCAATTATTTTGACTGTACTTCATCATTTAACTAGTCTAAAACTCTAAATTCTATTTATACATATATTCAATAAAGTAAAACATTCTAAAACAATCCTACTTTAGGCTCAAACTAACATTTAGGCTCAAACTGAATTCTACCAATATAATTTCCGATTATAAATGTAAGTACTTAAAAAGCTTCAAATTCTTATTTAGAAACACTAAATTCGTGTCTAAAATATGTTATTAGTAAACAAGGTCCGGACTACAAGTTAAATTTTATAAATCTTCGCTAAATGTTTTTGTACTATTAGTGTCTATTTGAACAATCCCATTCGGACTTAGCGCCTCAAGATGATCCATTCCATGTAATCATTCTACCCTACAATGAAACATATACCGATCGTGATTCCGAAACTCATACCAAACATATACTCTATTGTGATTCGAAACTTATACGATTGATAATCAAGATACTAAAGTAAAACTTGCACAACTAAAGGGTGCCTATGAAAAACTTTTAATTGGCTTATTATATTTGCTAATTCGCCACGAAATCAAATAGCAAGTTTGGATAAGCAATCCCAAAAACTAGATAAAAAAAAAAGCAATAATGAGATAAACAAACAAGATCAATAAAAGAATCCCAAGCATCCCCGACCAGATCATATCATAACTAACAAAGCAACTCTAATAAAACAATCACATTAAACAAAAAATAGTATCATTTACCCTTAGCGAACAACCAACCCAATCAATCCATCGTACTCTTATCAACCCTAACCCAAACCCGACAACCCCCTATCCTCCACCTTCTCTTCCCATTTTGACCGCTTTCTACCGGTCATCATTTTCAATTTAACAAAGTATCCACTTTTTACGGTCATCATTTTGACCCGCTTTCTACCCAAAACAAACCAACCACAATTTGGGGGTTTTCAAATTCCATTAAGATTCAGTAATCAAACAAGAATAAACTATTAAGGTTTTCAATTTAACAAAGTATCCACTTTGTTATAGCCTAACAAAGATTCAAACTTGTTTAAGGGCTTGTGGTTTAAACCCATCTGTTAATGAATTTGGAGATATGACATAAGAGGCCCTTTAACTCTTTCCTTTTCTTCATTTCTCACCCCTTTTATTTATTATACAATTTCCCTCTCTTGCTTTACAAGAACAAACATGTAAACAACTTCTCTGTCTTTAACAAACTAGGGTGTCGTCGGTTTGGTTATCAGGTTGTTCGGTTAGTTTGGTTCAGTTAGTTTTTTATTATCATTATTTCTTAAAAATGTGCTATTTATAACACATAAACATTTACCATGCATCTAGAATTTTTGTGGTCGTGTTAGCCTTAATAGTTTATATTAGAAGTGTTGGTCATTCACGTTTAGGAACTTTGTATCGTGTGTTAGATATCGTGATAGAATAGTCAACGGGCTCGTGGATTGGACTAAGCTAAATGGCTAGGCGTTATGATTATGCTAGCCGTTTGAAGCTTAAGTATCCAAAGCCCAATCCATGTCCAACCCACGAAAAGCCCAAGCAAAGCCTTTTAGGGTTTTAAGTTACTTGTACTATAAATACCCCTCAAATGGTCATTTGAGGGGTGTGCTTGAGTGTGTGTGTGTGTGTAGTTTCTCTCTCAAGAAATACATATCATTGTGTTCATCTTATCCACATACACGGTTTATATTAACATCAAGTCACCATCTTTCTCTTAATCTTTCTTCTTTACTTCTACGCTTATTTTGTGTTTGGGTTGTTTGTGTTATACGCGTATAGTGGGTATACGTGGTGGGTTTGTGATAAGGTTGATAGATATAAGGTCCTAACAATTGGTATCGTGAGCTGTGTTTGATCCCTGGAGCCTGTGGGTTATAGGCCCACCCTCGGCTAGCCACTCACGACAGATCAAAGCTTTCGCTCCTTTTATAGGATCCTGGGACCTGTGGGTTTGTAAAGTTTTGAGGTTTCGATCCTACAATTGGTATCAATCGCCTAACAATGGTTTAGGAGTGTTTGTGTTTGTTTTGAAGCTTGGTATTGTACGCGTAAAGGCTCTCGTTTTACATATTTGTCACGCTTAAAGCTTTAATTTTTGCACTTAAAAATTCAAGATTCTTGTGGTTTAAGGTTTATTTGGTGCTAAAGTTTCGCTTTTTGCAAAAGTTCAAGCTTTACGCTGCTTTGGTTAAGTTTTAAACTCAGATTCGTTCATTAGTCATTTCTACTCGTGAATCTTATCTAAGCACTTTGGGTGAAAAAGGTCAACATTTTTGGGTTATCCGAGTGTTTTTAAGGCTATCTCAGGCAAGAGAAATCGTTTGAATCATTGGAAATTTTTACGCAGAGGTCAAAACCCTCTTCAGCGTAGAAGAAAGTCAACGCGACCGATTCTACGCGTAGGTTCTACTCATAACTTTTGGTGCGATTCTTCGAGCTTAAACTGTTACTCGGTGCTTCCCTTACTTGGATAAGTTTGTGGAACACTTCGACTTGTGGATATCCCTTACTGGATGTTGTAAAGGATTTTGGTTCTTAACCATAGTTTACGATAAGCTAAAAGCTTACACGGTAACTCTAACGCATAACTTCACAATTCCGCGTAAGGTTTACGAGTAACTTTTTGTCTACGCATAAGCTTAAGGTTACGCGTAAGATAATTTCTACGCATAAGGAATCCTACGCCTAAGCTTTCTACGCCTAAGAATCCTACGCCTAAGTTTTCTACGCATAAGATCCTACGCCTAAGCATATCCTACTCGTAACTTCTGTTCTCTACGCCTAAGCTCTTTCTACGCATAAAGTTTAATAAAACGAGTCTCTTATTAAGGTTTTGGGGGTAAATACCAATGGTCAATACTTTGACTAAAAAAGTCAAATGTTTTTGTTTTTACAATTTTAACCCAAACTATTGTGTATGATCATACATCACTCGTAAAATCTTCATAGATTCATTTGTACATGATCAACTCCAACTTCATATCAAACTCCCAGCATTTTCATCGAAAACACAGTTGACTTTCTTAAAGGGTCAATTATTTTGACTGTACTTCATCATTTAACTAGTCTAAAACTCTAAATTCTATTTATACATATATTCAATAAAGTAAAACATTCTAAAACAATCCTACTTTAGGCTCAAACTAACATTTAGGCTCAAACTTAATTCTACCAATATAATTTCCGATTATAAATGTAAGTACTAAAAACTTCAAATTCTTATTTAGAAACACTAAATTCAGGTCTATAATATGTTATTAGTAAACAAGGTCTGGACTACAAGTTAAATTTTATAAATCTTCTGCTTAAATTTTTTTTGTACTATTAGTGTCTATTTGAACAATCCCATTCAGACTTAGCGTCTCAAGATGATCCATTCCATGTAATCATTCTACCCTACAATGAAACATATACCGATCGTGATTCCGAAACTCATACCAAACATATACTCTATTGTGATTCTGAAACTTATACCGATTGATAATCAGTATTACCAAAGTAAAACTTGCACAACTAAAGGGTGCCTATGAAAAACTTTTAATTGGCTTATTATATTTGCTAATTCGCTCACGAAATCAAATAAGCAGTTTGGATAAGCAATCCCTGAAAACTAGATAAAAAAAAACAATAATGAGATAAACAAACAAGATCAATAAAAGAATCCCAAGCATCCCCTGATCTGTATCATATCATAACTAACAAAGCAACTCTAATAAACAATCACATTAAACAAAAATAGCATCATTTACCCTTAAAGAACAACCTAACCCAATCAATCCATCAGATACTCTTATCGTAACCCTACCCAAACCCGACAACCCCTATCCTCCCACCCTTCTTTCCTATTTTGACCCGCTTTCTACCGGTCATCATTTTCAATTTAACAAAGTATCCACTTTTTACGGTCATCATTTTGACCCGCTTACCCAAAAACACCAACCACAATTTGGGGTTTTCAAATTCCATTAAGATTCAAAATCAAACAAGAATAAACTATTAAGGTTTTCAATTTAACAAAGTATCCACTTTGTTATAGCCTAACAAAGATTCAAACTTGTTTAAGGGCTTCAGGGTTTAAACCCATCTGTTAATGAATTTGGAGATATGACATAAGAGGCCCTTTAACTCTTTCCTTTTCTTCATTTCTCACCCCTTTTATTTATTATACAATTTCCCTCTCTTGCTTTACAAGAACAAACATGTAAACAACTTCTCTGTCTTTAACAAACTAGGGGTGCTGATCGGTTTGGTTATCAGGTTGTTCGGTTAGTTTGGTTCAGTTAGTTTTTTATTATCATTATTTCTTAAAAATGTGCTATTTATAACACATAAACATTTACCATGCATCTAGAATTTTTGTGGTCGTTATTAGGCCTTAAGTTTATATTAGAAGTGTTGGTCATTCACGCTTAGGAACTTTGTATCGTGTGTTAGATATACGTGATAGAATAGTCAACGGCTCGTGGATTGACTAAGCTAAATGGATAGGCGTTATGATTATGCTAGCCGTTTGAAGCTTAAGTATCCAAAGCCCAATCCATGTCCAACCCACGAAAAGCCCAAGCAAAGCCTTTTAGGGTTTTAAGTTACTTGTACTATAAATACCCCTCAAATGGTCATTTGAGGGGTGTGCTTGAGTGTGTGTGTGTGTGTAGTTTCTCTCTCAAGAAATACATATCATTGTGTTCATCTTATCCACATACACGGTTTATATTAACATCAAGTCACCATCTTTCTCTTAATCTTTCTTCTTTACTTCTACGCTTATTTTGTGTTTGGGTTGTTTGTGTTATACGCGTATAGTGGGTATACGTGGTGGGTTTGTGATAAGGTTGATAGATATAAGGTCCTAACAATTGGTGGTATGAGCCGTGTTCCGATCCCGAGGCTGGGTTATGGGCCCACGCACCAGCTGGCCACTCGATTAGGATCAAAGCTTCGCCCTTTTATGGATCCTGGACACATGGGTTTGTAAAGTTTTGAGGTTTCGATCCTACAATTGGTATCAATCGCCTAACAATGGTTTAGGAGTGTTTGTGTTTGTTTTGAAGCTTGGTATTGTACGCGTAAAGGCTCTCGTTTTACATATTTGTCACGCTTAAAGCTTTAATTTTTGCACTTAAAAATTCAAGATTCTTGTGGTTTAAGGTTTATTTGGTGCTAAAGTTTCATTTTTGCAAAAGTTCGACTTTACGCGCTTTTGTTAAGTTTTAAACTCATATTTGGTTCATTAGTCATTTCTACTGTGAACTTATCTAAGCACTTTGGGTGAAAAAGGTCAACATTTTTGTGTTATTCAAGTGTTTTTAAGGCTATCTGTGCAAGAGAAATCGTTTGAATCGCTGGAAATTTTTTACGCGTAGGTCAAAACCCTCTTTCAACGCGTAAGAAAGTCAACGCACTGATTCTACGCGTAAGGTTCTACTCATAACTTTTTGGTGCAGATTCTTCGAGCTTAAACGGTTACTCAGTGCTTCCCTTACTTGGATAAGTTTGTGGAACACTTCGACTTGTGGATATCCCTTATACGCCGCGATTGTAAAGGATTTTGGTTCTTAACCATAGTTTACGCGATAAGCTAAAAGCTACGGTAACTCTACGCATAACTTCACAATTACGTAAGGTTTACGAGTAACTTTTGTCGCATAAGCTAAGGTTACGCGTGATAATTTCTACGCATAAGGAATCCTACGCTTGCTTTCTACGCTAAGAATCCTACCTAAGTTTTCTACGATATAAGATCCTACCTAAGCATATCCTACGTAACCTTCTGTTCTCTCGCTAAGCTCTTTCTATAAAGTTTAATAAAACGAAGTCTCTTATTAAGGTTTGGGGGTAAATACCAATGGTCAATACTTTGACTAAAAAGTCAAATATTTTGTTTTACAATTTTAACCCAAACTATTGTGTATGATCATACATCACTGTGAAAATCTTCATAGATTCATTTGTACATGATCAACTCCAACTTCATATCAAACTCCCAGCATTTTCATCGAAAACACAGTTGACTTTCTTAAAGGGTCAATTATTTTGACTGTACTTCATCATTTAACTAGTCTAAAACTCTAAATTCTATTTATACATATATTCAATAAAGTAAAACATTCTAAAACAATCCTACTTTAGGCTCAAACTAACATTTAGGCTCAAACTTAATTCTACCAATATAATTTCCGATTATAAATGTAAGTACTTAAAAAGCTTCAAATTCTTATTTAGAAACACTAAATTCAGGTCTATAATATGTTATTAGTAAACAAGGTCTGGACTACAAGTTAAATTTTATAAATCTTCTGCTTAAATTTTTTTTGTACTATTAGTGTCTATTTGAACAATCCCATTCAGACTTAGCGTCTCAAGATGATCCATTCCATGTAATCATTCTACCCTACAATGAAACATATACCGATCGTGATTCCGAAACTCATACCAAACATATACTCTATTGTGATTCAAAACTTATACCCCATTGATAATCAGTATTACCAAAGTAAAACTTGCACAACTAAAGGGTGCCTATGAAAAACTTTTAATTGGCTTATTATATTTGCTAATTCGCTCACGAAATCATATAACCAGTTTGGATAAGCAATCCCCTAAAACTAGATAAAAAAAAAAAAAAAAAAAAAAAAGCAATAATGAGATAAACAAACAAGATCAATAAAAGAATCCCAAGCATCCTCGACCAGATCATATCATAACTAACAAAGCAACTCTAATAAACAATCACATTAAACAAAAATAGCATCATTTACCCTTAGCCGAACAACCGAACCCAATCAATCCACTGTACTCTTATCAGAACCCGAACCCAAACCCGACAACCCCCTATCCTCCACCCTTCTCTTCCTATTTTGACCCGCTTTCTACCGGGTCATCATTTTCAATTTAACAAAGTATCCACTTTTTTACCGGGTCATCATTTTGACCCGCTTTCTACCCAAAACAAACCAACCACAATTTGGGGGTTTTCAAATTCCATTAAGATTCAGTAATCAAACAAGAATAAACTATTAAGGTTTTCAATTTAACAAAGTATCCACTTTGTTATAGCCTAACAAAGATTCAAACTTGTTTAAGGGCTTCAGGGTTTAAACCCATCTGTTAATGAATTTGGAGATATGACATAAGAGGCCCTTTAACTCTTTCCTTTTCTTCATTTCTCACCCCTTTTATTTATTATACAATTTCCCTCTCTTGCTTTACAAGAACAAACATGTAAACAACTTCTCCTCTTTAACAAACTAGGGTCCGACGGTTTGGTTATCGTTGTTGTTCGGTTAGTTTGGTTCAGTTAGTTTTTTATTATCATTATTTCTTAAAAATGTGCTATTTATAACACATAAACATTTACCATGCATCTAGAATTTTTGTGGTCGTGTTAGCCTTAATAGTTTATATTAGAAGTGTTGGTCATTCACGTTTAGGAACTTTGTATCGTGTGTTAGATATCGTGATAGAATAGTCAACGGGCTCGTGGATTGGACTAAGCTAAATGGCTAGGCGTTATGATTATGCTAGCCGTTTGAAGCTTAAGTATCCAAAGCCCAATCCATGTCCAACCCACCTAAAAGCTAAGCAAAGCCTTTTAGGGTTTTAAGTTACTTGTATTATAAATACCCCTCAAATGGTCATTTGAGGGGTGTGCTTGAGTGTGTGTGTGTGTGTAGTTTCTCTCTCAAGAAATACATATCATTGTGTTCATCTTATCCACATACACGGTTTATATTAACATCAAGTCACCATCTTTCTCTTAATCTTTCTTCTTTACTTCTACGCTTATTTTGTGTTTGGGTTGTTTGTGTTATACGCGTATAGTGGGTATACGTGGTGGGTTTGTGATAAGGTTGATAGATATAAGGTCCTAACAATTGGTATCAGAGCCAGGTTTCGATCCTGGGAGCTGTGGGTTATGGGCCCACCACGCTTCCGCTGCGCCACTCTGATTAGGATCAAAGCTTTCGCTCCTTTTATAGGATCCTGGGACCTGTGGGTTTGTAAAGTTTTGAGGTTTCGATCCTACAATTGGTATCAATCGCCTAACAATGGTTTAGGAGTGTTTGTGTGTGTTTTGAAGCTTGGTATTGTACGCGTAAAGGCTCTCGTTTTACATATTTGTCACGCTTAAAGCTTTAATTTTTGCACTTAAAAATTCAAGATTCTTGTGGTTTAAGGTTTATTTGGTGCTAAAGTTTCATTTTTGCAAAAAGTTCAAGCTTTACTACGTTTTAATTAAGTTTTAAACTCGTATTTGGTTCATTGGTCATTTCTACTCGTAACTTATCTAAGCACTTTAGGTGAAAAAGGTCAACATTTTTGTGTTATTCGAGTGTTTTTAAGGCTATCCATTACCAAGAGAAATCGCTTGAATCATGGAAATTTTTCGCCGAGGTCAAAATCCCTCTTTCTTGTAGTAAGAAAGTCAAGCATACTTTATTCTCTGTAGGTTCTACTCATAACTTTTTGGTCGCAGTTCTTGAGCTTATAATTTACTCGATTACTTCCCTCACTTGGATAAGTTTGTGGAACATTCGACTTGTAATGGATATCCCTATATTTGTGGCGTTATAAAGGATTTTTGGTTCTTAACCATAGTTTACGATAAGCTAAAAGCTTACGAGTAAACTCTCACGCATAACTTCACAATTACGTAAAGGTTTACAAGTAAATTTTTGTCTACGCATAAGCTTAAAGTTCTGGCAGTAAGATAATTTCTCTGGATAAAGTCCTCGCCTAAGCTTTCTCGCCTAAAATCCTACAGCCTAAGTTTTCTACGCGAAGATCCTCGCCCTAAGCATATCCTACTCGTAACCATTCTCGCTAAGCTCTTTCTAAAGGTTTTGGGGTAAATACAATGGTCAATACTTTGACTAAAAAAAAGTCAAATGTTTTTGTTTTTAATTTTAACAAACTATTGTGTATGATCATACATCATAAATAAAATCTTCATAGATTCATTTGTACATGATCAACTCCAACTTCATATCAAACTCCCATTTCATGAAAACACAATTGACTTTCTTAAAGGGTCAATTATTTTTGGCGTACTTCATCATTTTAACTAGTCTAAAACTCTAAATTCTATTTATACATATATTCAATAAAGTAAAACATTCTAAAACAATCCTACTTTAGGCTCAAAACTATTTTAGGCTCAAACTTAATTCTACCAATATAATTTCGATTATAAATGTAAGTACTTAAAAGCTTCAAATTCTTATTTAGAAACACTAAATTCAGTCTAAAAATATGTTATTAGTAAACAAGGTCTGGACTACAAGTTAAATTTTATAAATCTTCTGCTTAAATTTTTTGTACTATTGTAGTGTCTATTTGAACAATCCCATTCGGACTTAAGCGTCTCAAGATGATCCATTCCATGTAATCATCTACCCCTACAATGAAAAACATATCTGAATAAATGATTCCAAAACTCATACCAAACATATACTCTATTGTGATTAAGAACATACGATTGTGTCCAGTGTACAAAGTAAAACTTGCACAACTAAAGGGTGCCTATGAAAAACTTTTAATTGGCTTATTATATTTGCTAATTCGCTCACGAAATCAAATAAGCAGTTTGGATAAGCAATCCCTGAAAACTAGATAAAATTGTCATAACTCAAATTTTTCGGGTCAAATTTGGCGTCAAAATTGTCATAACTCAAATTTTTCATACGACCTTAGAATTGATTTTTATAGTGAATTTCAAATTTGGGCGAAAATTTTTTAAGAACCAAGGTTACGAGTACGACTTTCAAAAAAACCTCAACCGAGCTTAATCTTCATCAACACAACTCCTTTATCGTTGAATCGATCCTACATCAACTTTATCAGACATACCTTCATCAATGGCAACTCAACAAGACATTCATGCAGCCGGTGCCGAAAACCGTCCTCCTATGTTGGCAAAAGGTGGTTATCTTCAATGGACAAGTCGTACGCTCCGCTACATCAAGACCAAACCTAATGGCAAATTGACGATTAAATCCATTCAAAATGGACCCTTCAAGCCTCTACAAGTTCATACCCACGGAATCTAATGCAACACCTCCGTCCCACCATCTTTTCTCAAAGAAGAATCGACTATACCGAAAGGATCAAACAAATCAAAGCGGATGACATGGCAATTCACATTATCAAACCGGGCTTACCAATAGACATCTTTCTTTGCGGTAGACAGTTGTGAAGCGCTTCGATATGTGGGAGCGTGTTAGGCGACTTTGTCATGGATGAAATTGGTCAACAAGATACTGGAGAACAAGTTGCTAATCGCATGGGAGAAGTTTACATCTACTCAGTGAATCCATTGAATCCTACTATGGAAGGTTTGCACTTTAATGAATGAGTGATCGAACAAGCTAGCACCCGAACTATCGTTGAGCAACATCAAGTTATTGAACAATCTACCAGAAGAATGGGGACGATATGTCACTATTGTCAACCAAACAAAAGACTTACATCAAGTGAACTTTGATCAACTCAATGATTTTCTAAAACAAAACCAAGATGAAGTGAATGAAGTCAGAAAAGAAAGATTGGCAAAGAATCATGATCCATTGGCACTCGTTGCTAAGACTCAAACTCCAGTAAATACACAACAACAAGCTTCATCATCTTCCACTAACAACAACTTTCAGCAATACATTCCACAACAACAAGCTGTTATTCCTCAACAACAATTCTATCCACCAGAACAACAACATTACCAGGAACAAGAAATCACTGATCTTGAAATTGAACAAGAACAAGCTTTCAATCAAGCATTTGCATTCTTGGGTAAAGCATTCCTACGTCGCTATTCCACACCAACTAACAACAACCAAAGGATTTCATCAAACACTGCATAGCAAATTGTTACTGTACCCGGATGTGAATATGGGTAATCAAGGACAAGTGGTTGGAGTTATTGGGAATCAGCCAGGATATGCTACTGGATTTCGTATGGGTAATCGTGATTCAGATCGGGTATCGGTTAGGTGAGAATGTTGGAAATGGAGTCGTGGAGAATGTTGGGAATAAAGCGTGGGTAATCGGAATGGGAATATTGCGACTCAGTCGTTGGGAATTATGGAAATGTGAATCGGGGAATCGGGTCAAGTGTTATAATCATCAGGATAGGGTCATATGGCAAGAATTGTCCTAATAAGCCAAAAAGAAGATCTTGCGTATCTTGAGCTATCATGTTGGTACAAAAGGAACAAGCTGGACTTCAATTGAGTGATGAGGAACATGACTTCATGGCCATTATGGATGATTTGGAAGACCTCGAGGAAATCAATGCGAACTGCATATTCATGGCAAATCTTGAGGAGACTAAGTACGACACGACTCGGCAGCACCTCCCGTCTATGGCGCCAGCGATTATCTGAGGTACCAATCATTGATCCATGCTATAACAATGTCATATTTGATGTGTTTACTCGATGACGAACAGCGATTCTGGCGCCGACACCTACTTATGATACATACATGGACAATCCGAGTTGTAGCAATACTAACTCAGAGACTCGGATATGGATCCTAGTGGAGGCCGTGTGGCACAAAATACGAACAATGAGGAAACGATGCTGAATCATTAATCAATAAGTGTGGCATTGAAATTGAGAAAGTTAGAACGGTCAATCGCGAAGTAAAGGCCTGAATGCTAAATTGACCGAGGCTTGAGAGTTACAAGGAGAATGCAAAAGCCTTTGAATTTCGGAAAATAAAGAATCAGAATTAGAAATTGGTTATCGAAATTGCTTTTAAAAGAAAAGAATTACAACTCAAGTACGACACACTTGATGTGAATTCTCACTTGAAAATTAAATCTTTAAACAAGGAAATTTCAGATCTAAATAACCAACTTTCTAAACAAAAAGCAATGTTTTACGATCTTGAAAAGAGAAGAAACAATTGATTATGGATTTTTCAAAATGAGAAGATTCTCTTCTTGATGAAATTCTTGATAAAAATGAGAAAATCAAATCTTTGGATAATTTCTTCTTACAGCGGGTCATTCGATAAAACAAACAAGATGCTTTCTAATCAAGTAAATCCACGTTTTCATACTAATCATAAAAATGGCACTTGGTAACCCTTCCGTTCCTCAAGAAAGCTCGAAATCTCGAGAACCACGGAATGTGTTAAACAATGGAAAACTTTACATGAACCCATTATTGTTCGTGATTCTCTTGAAGCGTAGAACTATCTAAGAGTAGAGAAAAATGAAACAAAAAGGTCCGAAATCAAACCAATTGATTATAACAAATGGAACAAAATTAATGAATCCCTTTTGTTAAATAAAAAGAAGAAAAGTCAAAATTCTCCATCACTCCAAAATGTTTCAAACAAAGTCAACACACTTTCAAAATCGTTTCAAAACCAGCGTTGTCTCAAAATCTCTTTCGAACATTGAACAAATGTCTTCAAACAATCCTTTTAACACAAGTGATGCGAGAAGTATTTTAGACAATGTGAAAAATAGAATTGCAGATCTTCAAGGCACAGTTAAAACTAAAACCACTATTACACCTAATAACTGGTTTTCTAGTTTTGACATCTCAAAGAAAGTTTTTGAAACTCAAATTGCCCTCACCGAAGCAATCCGTGCAAGGGTAATTCATTTTGAACAAGCCTTTTTTGAAGAACAGTACGACTTTGTCAAGGACCATAAATCCACGGTAAAGCAAGCTAATGAAGCGTGTTGAAAACATCAAAGTTTTGGAAAATTTAAATGACTCTCTCTTGAAGATGTTCGACTCTACGATATTATGTCCATCATTTTGCAAACATATTCTGAAGATCATGAAAGACTCGTCACGAGACCTCAAAATTGTTTCAAAATATGAAAAAGCTCTTGAGAAACTTGAAAAAGAAAATGTCTCATATTTTAAACAACTTGATCGAAAAACTAAGGAATGCAAGTATGACAAACTGCGTATGAGGCGTGCCTACAATGACATGAAAGCTAAAAATGATCTTTTGAGGGCTCAATTTAGAAAGTCAAAAGGAAAGGCAGATGGATACTAAGTTTACAAAACCATTGACTCGCGGAGAAAGCAAATGTTCCCAAACGGTTTAAAACCAAAATGTACATTTCTATGCCTCCTCCAAAAGTCAATGAGAAAAATGTTTCATCAAAACCGGTCACTCCACACACTTACCTAAACAAAATATTGATAAAGGAAAAGCGGTTATCGAGAAACCAAAGTTTTAGCACCTGGCCTTTTTAAGATGAGTACCACTAATGCGTCTGCCTCCATATCTAAAACATATGGAACAAACGACATAAGTCTAGAAAAGCACTCTAAAGAGACTAGGAAAGCTGAAACCACTTCTCTAGATAAAAATGTGAATCCTAATGCGTGTGCCTTACCTTCTACAGGACTAGAAAGCAACTCTAGGAGCAAGGACTAAAGCCTAAGAACAATACAAGGAACAATAGAGTCTCGCATGCCTCTAGGAGTAGTAGCTTGAATAAAGAGAAGAAAGTAGAAGAACACCCTAGGAATTTACGCTTTGTAATAAGAAAGACATTTCATCTGAATGTAATGAACCTATGAACTCTGCTAAGTTTAATGAATCAGTTGAATCTGTTTGTTTAACTTGCAAGAAATCTTTAAATGTTCATGATGATTGTATTTCTAAGAATGAGATTGTTAAGCCTGTTCAGAAGAACGTTCCTAGAAGAACTTACGCTAAACGAGTAGGAAGACTAGTTGCAAAACTTAGGCTTTACACTACCAGGGAACGGAGAGTTTACTTTAGGGATGATATTTGGAAACAGCGGGTAGAACTTTCACACTCCGAATGGTAGAATGAGTAATGAACCATCCCTAGAATAACTTCTTTGAGTGTGATAAGGATTTTACCTCTAACCCAAAGGAACCAAAATCAAAACGGTTTCCAAAATCTTCTTCTTACATTATTGGCAGGTTATCGAAATATGTCTTTGGATCGTCGACTCGGGTTGCTCCAAGCACATGACCGGAATCTGAAGCTGCGATCAATTTCGTCGGAAATTCATGGGAAATGCGTTTGGAAATGATCATCTAGAAGCTATCATGGGTTATGGAGATCTACCTTTTGGAAATTATTTGATCACTCGGGTTTACTATGTGGAAGGGTTGGGACACAATTTGTTTTGGTCCAGCGGTGTGATGCGATTTAGAGGTTGCTTTTTGGAAAAATGCTTGCTTCATTAGAAACTTGGATGGCACTGATCTCTTAAATGGGAATCGGGATACAAACTTGTATGCTATCGACATCAATCAAATGGCCTCTTCATCACCAATATGTCTTATGACGAGCATACGGAACAGGTCTGGTTGTGGCGTAGAAGGTTATCCCATCTCAATTTTGACACCATCAACAATCTTGCCAAAGACAACATCGTCATCGGACTTCCAAAGTTCAAATACACCAAGGATCACTTATGTCCATCATGCGAACAAGGAAAAAGAAAAAAGCATCATATAAACCCAAATCTGTACCTAGTTCGGAAGCAAAGCTGCATATGTTGCACATGGACTTATGTGGCCCAATGAGAGTTGAAAGCATTAACGGGAAAAAGTATATTCTTGTTATCGTTGATGACTATTCAAGATATACATGGGTTAAGTTCCCGAGATCAAAAGGCAAGCACCAGCAATCATCATCACCTTTAAAGAAGCGTATTCAAGTACTTCTTCAAACTCCGAAGGGGTTGTTGTAAGAGCAGAACCATGACACTTGAATTCACAAATCAAGAGTTAAGAGCTTATTTTGAAGATGTTGGAATTACTCATCAAACATCAGTTGTTAGAACTCCACAGTAGAATGGGGTAGTTGAAAGAAGAAATAGAATCCTTGTGGAAGCCGCTTTCATACAATGCTAATCTATTCTAGTGCACCGTTATTTCTATGGGTCGATGCTGTTGCTCTGCTTGTTTCACTCATAACCGATCCCTCATCCATCCAAGATTCAATAAAACCCCATATGAGCTTGTGAACAACGAAAACCGATATCTCTTACTTTCCGTGTTTGTTGGCGCTTTGTGCTATCCTACGAATGACAAAGAAGATCTTGGAAAATTGAAAGCAAAAGGTGATATTGGAATCTTCATTGGATATTGAGATAACTTCGAGGGCATTCAGGGGTGTATAACAGGGAGAACTAGGAGGATCATGGAGACGATGAATGTGAATTTTGATGAACTTTCACATATGGCTTGAGAGCTAAACTCTAAACAAACTAAACATGAACTTACGACACATCGATTCGGGACTCATACCTCAAAGAGCTCAATCAACTTGACAATGAACCTAAAGAACAAGAATGGGAGAATTTCTTCGAGTTAATGTTCGATGAGTACTATGGTGGAACTTCGACAAATGCATCAAACCATCATTCCGCTGCACCCGCTCAAAATCATCCTCCACCACCAACGGAAGATGCATCTACAACGGTCGAAACCAATGCACCAACTCCATCAACATCATCTACATCTACTCTGATTATTGCACCCGTTCTACCAGCAGTTGATGAGCAAAACCAAAACCAGAGCGATGCAACGTTAGATGAAGACTTATTTGAAAACCCGTTTGCTACGGAATCACCGAATCTTCTTCAAGCTTACGAGAACCATCTAATTCGCATACGATTAACCAACGGTATCCTTCTACTCACAGAGTGGACAAAGACCACCCAATGGAACAAGTTATTGGTGAACCTTCAAGGCCAATTCGGGCGAGACACCAACTTGCCACCGATTGCGACTTATGCATTTACCTTTGCTCAATTAGCAATATAGAACCAAAGAACATTCGCGAGGCAATGGCGAACCGCATGGATAGAAGCGATGCAGGATGAACTTCTCCAATACCGTCTACATGACTCTTGGGAAATGGTTCCAAGACCAATTGACATTCGTGTCATTGATCTCAAATGGTTATGGAAAACAAACGGGATGAAGAAATGACTGTCAGTCGCAACAAAGCTCGTCTTGTGGCCAAAGGATACTGAGGAAGAGGAATGGAGACTTTGAAGAGTCATTAGCCCGGTAGCTAGACTAGAAGCGGTGGGATATTCTTAGCCTATGCGCTCACAAAAAAACATCACGGTTTAACAAATGGACATTAAGACCGCGTTCTTGAATGGAACTCTAAAAGAAGAAGTGTACGCGTGAGTCACCCGAGAAGGCTTCATAGACATGGAACATCCGACTTCGTCTACAAACTCAAAAAAATCTATGGATTGAAACAAGCTCAGAGGCGTGGTATGATGAATCCTCTTTCCTTATCCTAAACAATTTCACCAAAGGCACAATTGATCCTACCTTGTTTACACAAAAATGCAAAAACGACATTTTGATTGTTTGATTTATGTGGGCGACATCATCTTTGGGTCCACTAATCCGAATCTTTCAAAACATTTTGAAAATCTCATGAAAAGCAAATTTGAAATGTCCATGATGGGGAACTAAAATTCTTTCTTGGTTTACAAATACATCAATCCCCACGTGGAATTTTTATAAATCAAGCTAAATATACAACCGAGATTTTGAAAAATCATGGTATGGATAATTGTGACTCGGTCGGAACACCAATGGTAACTTCACCAAAAATTGGAGCCGATTTGTTTGGGAAACCTATTGATCGGAAGAAATATCGGAGCATGATTGGTTCTCTCATGTATCTTTACTACTAGTCGACCGGATATTCATTTTGTTGTTTGCTTATTAGCACGGTTTGTGCAAAGCCTACTTGCACCTCAAAGAGGTTAAAAGGATCTTTCGGTACTGAGACATCCATTCACATGGGACTTTGGTATCGAAGGAATCCGGAATTTGACCTTGCCTTTTGGTCATGCGGACCACGCGGTGATCAAGTTACTGACAAAAGTACATCCGGGGAGCACAATTTTGGGTGAAAAGTTAGTAAGCCGGTCTTCAAAGAAACAAGATTGCCTTGCACTTTCAACCGTGTGAGTATGTGTCTCTATCTGCGTGTTGTGCTCAAGTTCTATGGATGAGAACACAACTCACGTATTATGGCTTTACTTTCGATAAAATACCTATGTATTGTGACTCGAAAGTGCCATAGCCATATCATGCAATCCTGTTCATCACTCAAAGACTAAGCATATCGAGTCCGCTATCACTTCATCAAAGAGTACGTGAAAATGAATGCTTGTTGAATTATTCTTCGTGAAAGACGATTACCAACTCGCCCATATATTTACTAAAGCCCTTCCAAAAGAAAGGTTTGACGATTTAGTTCGACGACTTGGAATGCGAAGCCTAACCTCTGAGGAGTTAGAACGTCTTCGAATCTTTTGAAAATGATTTTCCAAAAGCTTACTGTAAATATTTTTTAAAAACAAAATACAAAATTTGAAAAACCAACAAAAGCAAAATATAAAAATATAAAACTTTTCAAAAATACAAAAACAATATAAAATCAAAAATACAAAAATATTCTTCTCACGACATGTCTCTCGTATAATCGATATTCATGCGTTTCTAGAAATGTCATTCAACAATGATAAGGGTATGTACGATGCTTGGCTGAGAGTTCTTTTATATGTTTTCTAAAACATGTCGATTCTCAAAATTTCTTCATAAAAATGGCTTTTCGTATACTTGATCGAAACCGGACTAAAAAGGATGACTTTTGATTATTTCAAATCAAAACTCGTGTTTTCAAAGAAAAATCAATGTACGCTTAAATTGCACTACATTTAAAAAAAAATGGTGAGAAATCATCATCATCTTGAGCACCTTTTCAAGATTGTTCAAAAGATTTTCAAAATCTTTCAAAATATTTGTGCTCAAGATAACTCCCTCTAAAACCCTTTAATTGATTATGCTTTATTAAAGGGGGAGTATAAAACAAAATGTTCCAAATTCATGCTTAAATCAAATCCGTTTGTCTCTCCAAAAAGATTTTATAAATGTTGTTTAATCCGTTGATATCAAAAATATCACGATTATGCTATTTTTGAGGGGAGGAGACGTGATTAAAATGTGATCAAAAAGTTTTATGATCGGTGTTTGAATCTCAAATGAGCTCGACTCAGTCGGAACCAACGAATTTGACGAGTAATCAATGTACTAATTTGAGAAACTTGGGATAGACATGAACTTACATGGGTCTAACCTTCTTTTCAAGAAGAGTTTACAACTTCAAGGTAGTTATTAGAGCTAGTTGTCACCTAAAAACTGACAATGGAACTCTTTAACTATGCAACGTAACCGTGTCTCGTGGGGAATTGTCTATCATGAGCAGATCAATTCAAAAAGTGCAAAATCTACCCTCTATGTGCAGATTTATGTAAAACTTATAAGCACATGTGAAGGGGAGTTTTCGAAAATACAAAACTCCCGGAGTGTTCCAAACATGTTTCTATCATAAACACTCTGAGAGATTTTCAAGAAAAATGGTTTTATGGCAAGAATAGGACAGTCATGGAGTTATAAGGTAACTAAGGATAGGAAATCAGTCCTATGATCCGCCAGAGCCGGAGGGATCTACCCAAGGACATCACCAATAGTTATTATTAGAAGTCCTTAGGTATGATTGAAAAAAGGAGTAATGTGAGAAAGGAGAAAGAAGAGGTTGAAGAATTAAAAAGAAATATAATGAAAGGGTGAAAAGAAATAGCCCTCCATAATAAACCTTAGGGCAGAAACCGGGTTCAATACATATACTCTTGGTTGTCACATAGATGACCTGGTATTGAAGACAAAGACGTCATGGACCCAGTGACGCTGCACCTAACCTTCTAGCCACTCAATTCCTCTTAAAAGGATTTGTTTCATTCTCAGTGGGAACCCTACATAATCTATTGACTTTCTCTTAGAGATGCGTTGGTATTGAAGAAGGAGACCCTCTCC